>JAODJW010000001.1:35812521-35828511 GCA_026777045.1 Hyperopisus bebe | reverse complement strand
AAAATTGGCCTGGTTGGGGGGGGGGGGCAAGGTGACATTTTGTTAGGGGGGCCAGATTTTCTCTTTCTGCCCTTGCAGTTATTTGGGAGGCCAAAGCAGAGATGGAGAGGGCCTCGTGAATGCAGGCGACAGCCTTCACAGACACATAACGAGGGGGGCCTCCTGTCTGTGTGGGAGCGTGGGGCTGAGCCAGGCAGTGCATCAGCATGCGCCAGGGGCGTCTACAGATGTCTGCAAGCTTCCGTCCTTGGCCACAGGCACACCGGCTTTTATTAACTCATGAACTGAGTGGGCTGAGCTACTGACTAAACAAGCAAGCTACTGAACACCTCCACATACCATTTTTTGCTCAATCCAAATGAACTCTGTGGCATCACTGTGGCATGATGGGAAGGGCTCCCAGGCTGTAGCCTGTTTATCCTCTAGTGTTACCGTGGTGACAGACAGAAGCACAGGTGTGGATTTCTGCCAGGGCGGGTTTTGAGCCATGGAGACCTCCGCAATACGCCATGAGCAGTTTTAGTCAAGCACTCCCCTCCAGGCCCTCGGGAAGCCCAGGGGGGTGTCCGACACCCCGAGGATCATCTCTAATCATGTTCATGTAGACCTGGGTGCCATACATGCACCTAAGCAGGCATCAGAGCAATAATTTCACCATCTGTGGGTGGGAAGGGGAGATGGATGCTGATTGCGGATCGTGTGAGATGGGGACAAATGGACCAGGGGCATCTGCACACAGCACCCTGGCTGAAGGGGGACAGATTAGAGTTGAAATACTGCGAGGACACTGTTTGTTAAATCCACAGGCTGAGGACTGGGGTGTGAAAAGCCGGGATTCTGACGCCATTAATTTCTGCACTGAGACTCTCAGAGCTTGGAGCCTGAGGTACTTGAAGTTAAAACAATCACAGCTCGAACACGGAAAAACCCGCTGTAGAAGAGATTATAACAGATTATCAACGCCGTTAAGGCAGCTCACACGGGCACTAATACGCGGGTCGCGGTAATAAGACGGGGAAGACGTGTTGGGCGCCGTTTCTAAAGGATCATTTGACACGCGGTTTGCTGAATAAAGCTGCTGTTTCCATGGCAAATAGACTAATCCCATTAGGGGCATCACCACTGACAGCCCGCTCAGCACACGGCCAAGGCGACCGGGCCACACTGCTCGCAAGGTCACATGACTCAGGGATCCTTTAATAACATGCCTCAGCCACGATCACCTCCCACACGTCATCCATAGGGAGCAACACAATCAAAGTTTAAAACATTTTACTATAACTACATAGGCAAAAAGATTCCAGCAGAACACTGCATAATCGTATAGGACTGGGGTTACAGCCTCCCTAATACAAGAACTGTTTCAGTAACATTACTAAAACGTTGTTCTTGTTGTTCCCAGTGCCAAGTCAAAGTTAAGAGTAAAAATGTGTTTAACCTTATTTTATAAAAAAAAAAATAATAATAATCTGGAGAGCTATGAGTTTGGTACAACATGGTAAAAGTTGCTGACCAGGAGGTGGTGACGGTAAAATTAATAATGCACTGATTGGCTCCCCGTGGGCTACTTCTACCTTGTGAGCAGTGTGTTGGTGTCACCCCCCCCTCCCCTGAGAGCTACCTGCAGTAAGCTTCCCTGCGTGTGATGTTGCCGCCTGTGAACAGTCACCAGCAAGCTACAGCTTTCCTGACATCCAAGCTCAACCAGAGACAAATTTTCCCGTCTTTCCTGCTTGCGTGGAAAACAACGCCTGCATAGCAACATAACTGAAACCCTTTCTGAAAACCGTGGAAATCTAAGCTAGACATCTTTCCTATGTATTACTACATTGATTTGGAAAGCGTGGAGTCTACCTTTGCAGTGTTTCCTGTTTTTTCCTTGTTTGAATGATAAGAATTTATTGTTTTAAACTGTCAGTAGTTCAGACCGTGCTGTCTTTCGCTTAGAATAAGCCAGGAATGCCAACATTAACCCAGGACTTGAGCATCGCCAAAAAAACAAACATGTACATAAAAAGCAGGGTTGCCAACTTTGGTCAGCTACCTGGCATGAGATTATCAAGTCTGCACACACATGTGCACACATTAAATGCATGTAACAGTTTTATTTCCTTGTAAATTGTCAATAGGGTTTGCAAACTCCTGCAATGCTTTTGATGTAGCTAATTTTTTGTTTCTATTGGAATAATATACTGTAGACTTGCCGTAAGATTTCTTGTGTGAGCATGGTAGTCAGAAAGCATGATTGTCACAACAGGTGGGAACCTTATAGCAGGTGAGGCACCCTGCTGGTGACAGTGATGCAGTGAGGCAGCCGGGTCGGTCAGTGTGCCCTCGCATGACGGAGGTCCTCTTCAACCCGTGCAAAACGATCTTTTGAATGCCGGCACAAACATCATTAAGCATGCGCACCGCGACCAGGGAACCCGCTGCTCCTTGCTGCCATAATTCCAAAGGCATCCTGTCTAACCGGCAGGAAAATCGATGGGGTCAGTTGGCAGAGAGGGCGATTGCTGTGTGACCGTCAGCCCATTAATGGGCACCTCAATGGGCCAAATTGAATTAGATTTAAAGACAAGTGCAGCGATAGCTGTCAGACAGCCAGAGGTGACTGGCCTCTGGTCAGTACTGAGGTACAGCCCCACCAAGTCTCTGTGGAGGACTGACCAGATGAGGCTTCATCTCAAAATGTCCACCTCAGAACCCAATCACACCATGAAATCCTGTTCACCACCGCAGTCAAAAGCAGAAGTGATCCCAGTGGGACACCAGTGGGGGTCCCTTTAATATATAGTCATATGGAGAACAGAGTCACGTGACCCCATGTGAAAACGATCGCTCTCTAGCACTCTAAAGTCAGAACGTTGTCTCCCAACAGAGGATTAACAGTCACCACCGAGTCACTTTCAAGTGGACAATGTCAGTACAAGGTTGTGCTATACAACTTTAAAAAGGCCTTTTATTCCTGAGAATGTGGCGAGCTAGGTTAATACTGCTTTGTAGCGGTGATATATTTAGATGTGCCTATTATAAAATGCATTTTTCATTGCTGAGAGCGCAAAGCCCACCTTCACAGTGAAGGTGCCTCGTGGTAACAGTGAGGAGGTCCCGACTGCTACGTATATAAACACAGCATGTGCCATCTGGGAAATGGAAGGGGCCTCTCTTACCGTCCTGTGATGAGGAAGAACAGGGTCAAGATGACCAGCAAGGTGAAGCCGCCCACTGCTGCCGTGACGATGACCAGAACCTGGCCTTGATCCGCCTCCATGTCCGAAGCTGGAGGGCACAGACAGCACAGACATGGGCACAGAAACCTTCAGCTTCCACGGATGCTCAGGGACAGCCGGTCATGTGGTCGGCTGGGGAAATGGCCATGTTGTCCTGCAGTGGCTAAGAGGACATCCTTTCCGAAGTGTTTTGAACACATTTTAATCCAGGGGTGAGACTACAGGAACTTAAACCTAATTGGTCCCTGGAGTGCCCCTCTGTATGAATTATGGCCCCTCTTATGACCCCCACCTTAAGAAAAAAATCCTAGATTCACCCCGTTTCAATTGCATACCAAAGGCAGCATGCCCCCTGCTGGCAGTGGTAGGCAGGGCACATGTATGCTAATAGTCCAGGAGACAGTCCACATCCAATATCCTATCAGCCACCTATGCTCAGACATGTCAGCCCAATAATGGCTTTTGGATGGAAAGGTGAGCGAACTGCAAGCTTGGCCAGTCAGGAAGCAATCACCACTGTGAAGATTCAAAAAGTAAAGACAAAGAGTTTCAACCACGGTCAAACTTTTATGAGATCAAAAATATACTAAATTGCATATCATCATATTTTGAAGGTTAAACCCTGCATGTGGTTTTCTCCTGTTCAATTGGTTTTATTCATCTCATAAAATTGAAATTTGATTGCCTTGAATGGAAGCAATTCGATATTCAGGATTCCCCATTTATCAGGAGGCTATCAAGGCTCCTTAATCAATGATAATTGAAATGCAATTGTTGATATCTGCCTTTTGTGTTAACAAATAATGAAGATCAATTTGAAATGAAAATGTAGGGTCATGGCGCAGATGAATGTCAAGAAACTCAATGAATTTGCTTAGATTTCCCCAACAGGTTCTGGAAATGATTGCGCTGCTTCTGATGAAAAGAAGCCAGCCCAGGCTGAATGGCGGGGCCGCTTCACAGACACTGTGGCCCACCCAGGAATCTACACATCCTTTACAGCCATAAATAGCTGGACTGGGGTGAACTAACGAGGTCTGGAGATCTGCAGGATATCACATGGCTATAGGCGGAGTAAAAAATAAGGAGAATCTCTCAGTCTTCATTGTAGCCAAGCTCGCCTTGGCCCATAACAAACCCACAACATCAAAAGAAGATGTAAGAGCTTCAGAGGGGTAGGTGGAGGCATGGTGGCGAGAAGAGGCCCCCAGAGAGGGGCCCCCAGCAGAAGGCGGCAGAGTCTTACTCTCGTCTCCTGTCTCGTACTCGAACTCGGGGCTGTAGCCGCTGTAGCCGGTGGCGGTGCGCGCCCGGATGTGGAAGATGTAGCATGTGGAGGGCCGCAGCCCCGTGATGATAACACTGGGGACTTTGGTGCGGGTTGAGGAGTAGGTGAGCTGCTCATGCTCCTGCAGGGGGGGCCAGAGTGCGAGTGACGGTCACACAGAGACGGGTGTCCCCTGGGGGCACCTGCTTATATTTCACTGAACGTGATGTTGCTTAGCCGCCTTATCAGAGAAGCACAAACTGTGATGCAATTAGGTGTAACATCTCCTGTTCCACCCCCATAAGAAGCACAGGTGTCATGTGGAACGATCGCCCATCGTTGCTGCTTTTCCATCTTTGTTTCAAAATCTCATTGGCTGTCAGGCATTCTGACTGGATGAGGAAATATTCTTAAAGGATGAGCTTCATTATAACATTGCATTTAATGACTCCACTGGTTCTGTCCTTAACATATTAACTACAAACTGTTATGGTTACAATTTATACTGTGTATTAAACATGAAAAACCAGCTACTGTACCTTTTCGTAGTACTTGACTTCATAGTCCAACACAGCCAAATTGGGCTGTTCTGGCTCCTGCCAGGAGAGGGCGATACTGTTCTGAGAAGCCCAATCCTTCCTCACCATGCCTATCAGCAGGGGACCTGCAAGGCAGGGTATAGATGAGCCCCAAGGTCGCTGTGCCGGCCCGCTCTCGCACCCGTCTGCCGCTTGCCCGGGCTCATTAGCACGTGTTAATGAGGGGCCTGGTAACGCCAAGCTCAGAACCGGCTAAACACAGCGCCGACCCTTTAACAAGATCTACTGCCTGTTATGCAGACACCCTGGCAGGTGAGACCCCTCAAAGTGCCGCGTCCAGCAAGGCAGAAGACTGGCACCTCTAGCATATGCTGTCAAGCCCAATTTAACTCGGGTTCCGTGTGCCCATCATCATAAACCTGCTTCGGTTAAGTCATTCAGACAGAGCAGTTCTCAAATTGTATGATTTTGACGTGACACTGAAAACACAAACAGCACAAACACCTAAAGAACATCAGCAAGATGCTGCTGATGAATTACCGTGGGACAGCTGTTAGGGTGTCTGAGTTTTGAATGATTAAATTGTTGAATGATTAATGTTTCAATCAACCAAATCCCATTTCAGGAATTAAACAGGTACGGGTTATTGGTTAGAGACAATATGAGGCACACACACATATTTTGCATCCATGCTTAAAATGTATGGAATGGTTTATAATGGAGAATGACACTGATGCTTTTCATTTTCAAGTTTTTCATTTCTTAGTACCAAAATTCAATATCAGGCCAGCCTCCATGTTATTATTCATAGCAGAGAAAGAACAAATATTTAACAGAGAAGATTAAATTTGTATTACCGGTACTGATTGAATTTTTTCTTCTAAATATTCACCCAGAGCCCACTAAAGCAGCCAAGGAGCAATAACAACTTCTGTCCTGCTAATTAATGTCTCATTAGGTTTATAATTGCAAACAGAACAGGCCGGTGTTATCGATTCCAGGGTGTCGATGCTTACCACCGACTCCGAGGGAGGTTGCTGCCGCGACGCCGCACACCTTAAAACTTCACACCCCTGTCCGTTCCCTGCTTTCCTCCCCAGCGTGCAGGTTATTCTGGCGACTCAAGGTCCCGCCCCCCACGCCGGTGTCTGGCGAGTCCACCGGCTCAGGTTCTCGGCTCATGCTGGGAGAGAGAACCAGCTGCCGAGTTGCTGATAAGCTGGTCGTGGGAATGCGGAAGGAGGCCGACCGTGAGCATGTGGCACTGGCTACAGACAATACCGGCGATGAATTTCCCCTGCGCTACAGGCGACCTGCAGGCTGGGGGCCCGGGGAAGCTGGAGCTTTCAAAGGGGCGGAGGAGGGAACACCCAGTGACTGGAGAGGTAAATAAGCAAAGCGGGACTGGGTCTGCTGGAGCGTGTGTGCTGAATGGGCAGAGCCAAGCTGCTCTCACAGACTGCAGGATTTGGGTGTTACTGCCAAGGGACACCAGACATCCATCCCCTGAGGGGTCATGCTGTAGTACCAAACAGTCTGTTCATTGTAGGTAAACTTCTAAATGTTATATAATGTTATGTAATCGTTACTTCTAATTCTGTGGTACTTTGTTAGTAAGGAAGGCAGATAAGTCCTTAAATGTTAAAGCTTTACTGTTTTTTTTCTCAAAAATCTCTTTGCCACATTAAGTCTGAAATCAAACCACTGGAGTATTTGCCCAGAGTAGTTTGGGACCATAACACCAGTAGGTAGGAATATCCATGTTTGTTGTTTGACCATGGAGCCTGGACCCTGCTTCTTATTTCCAGGTTCTTCTTGAGAAACTTTGCAACAATTCTGGACAGTAACTTTCCCTCTCTTAGCCCACCGCTCGACAAGGGTGGACGCCATGCAATTAGATAAAAATAAGCTGGCAGTTACTAGGCAGACGTTGTGGACCTGGCAATCAACCATTCTGAAATTCATAAGCACTAGCTAAAGTGAAGTAACGTAAACTCGTTAAGTGTGCTTGACCTGCATGCAATTTTCAATTAGCTTTTGTCCCCTTAAGGTTTCCATTAACTCCTTAAAAAAAAATCAGTTCAGTCAGGTAAGTGCTAAATGAGGTGCGAACCCATAAGATACAATGTAAGCAGCACTAAAACTGCTCTGAGGAGCATTCATGTGTTAAAACACCACTTCAGCCTTTCCCTTTAAACTTCAGTGTTTGTCCACCAACGCTGTTACATTTATGCTGCATTAGAAGGGCAATATACCATAAAAGATAAAAAAGACAGAAGTTCAGGCAAAGTGCTGTAGGTTCAGCTCCCCTGAGAGATATGGGAGGACACCCCCTCATTATCAAGAGCAGTTACAGTGCTGTGATTTTCCGCATTTCATACCAATCACTCTTTATTAGGGCGCTGGGAATCCATGCCCAAATTGAGCCAAAGCTGGTAACTTTGCGCTTGAAGCAAGATCAGCCCTGAGCAGCAGTCATTCCTAATCACCAAACCCACTGTATGGAAATAGATGCAGCCCTTAGCTACCTAAAAAACCGCTGGCACAAAATAAAGGCCAGACATGAAAAACAAAGCCACCATCTTTCTCTAAATGTTTCATTTTGAGCCTGTTAAGCATTTTCAAATAATGGGCAATCCAGCCATACCAAAAATTTAAAACTAAGCCCAACATGCTCATGGGAGTTTCATACAAAATTGTTCTGGGCGCAGAACGAAAAATGACTTGTTCAGAGACCCGACAGCACGTCAATGCACACTGAACCCCAATTTCACTACCTACGTTGAAACTAACATGGCCACTAACATGACGTGTGGGGTTTCCTTATCATACCTGCTCATTAACCCCTCTTTGATTAAACTACTCGGACTGATTTAAGATGTATATGTTTCTTTTTCTTCTGTTTTCGAACAGATTCTGATATGATCCTGATCAATCCAGATCTAAGCTTCTTCCTTCATATTCAGGGGATCATGTAAGCTTCAATCCTAAGACACCACAAAGGCACCACAGTACCAAATGGCATTGGACAGTGTAGCGGTTAAATGCCACCCCTGTGACCCAAAGGCTCTTGGTTCGAGTGCAGCCTTACGGTAGCACACTTGTGCAAGGTGTTCGGCCTAAATGGCTCTTCTGAGGTACCCAGCTGTGTAAGAGAGCAGACTAAGCTGCTTTGGATGAAAACATCAGCTCAGCAGCTAAACGTTGTTGTAGTAGTTTGTTCAATGGGCCATTTATCATGTGATTTACTGCTGTGCCTATTCACTACCTGTATAAGTGCTTTTTGAAATATGGTGAAATAGGAGTAGAATCAGGCCTACATAATTCCTCCAGCCAACAAAGCTTTGAAAGGTCCTCACTCAAAATGTAAAATACTACATGAGAAGACTCTCTAATAACTGAAATACACAATGTCACACCCAGAATGTATGATATATTATGTATGATACACCAATACTATAAGGTGTGCACACTCATATGAACTCAGAGAAATTTTAAATTCTTGTATTGCAGACAGGCAGAGAGACAGACAGGCAGGCCGGCAGACAGACAGACAGACAGACAATAATTGAAATAATTGAATAATTGAAATACACAATGTTACACCCAGAATGTACGATATATTATGTGTGATACACTCATATGCACATAGATAAATTTTAAATTCTTGTATTGCAGGCAGACAGACAGGTAGGTAGACAGACAGACAGACATACAGGCAGACAGACAGACAGACAGACAGACAAACAGACAGACACATAGAAAGATAGACATTATAGAGTCTTGTGATTAGGGCCCATCCCAAGAGGCTCATTATTTTAAAAATACAATTACACAGCAGCTATGGGGTTCCAGATTCAAATTTCGCATATATCAAATATCCAGTGTGTAAGATGCAGAGCACTGCCAGCACAGCCCAAGCAGGATCCTGTTCAGACTCCAAGGGTCCTTGTGTGAAAGGGTGGAGATCTGGTAGCTTTATCTAAGAGTGTCCTTTTCTAATTTGGGTTGTGGCTTTTTTGTCCTCACAAAGCTCCCATTTATGCTCCTGTAACTTCCCAAAATCCAGAGTGTAACTTTTCAAGGGGGACTTCAATATCCCCCTACAGAAATGTGAAACAGCTACACTCAAAAACCCATCTCACCGGGACTGAAAGGAACAGTTGGTGTTTCAGCTGACATTGAGGAGAGATGGCGATTGTGTTTCTTTTAATATAGAGTGATTAATATTACCTGAAAGCTCAAGCTGATAGACTGAATTTCCCTTGAAGGCGACATACACTGAGGATTGTGGGCTATGGTGGCTGGCAATGGATTAGCATCTCTGCCAGCACTGAGCCCTGCCAACTCCAATGTGCTGACCAGGTATTTGCAGTCACATATCCCTTTTCAAAACAGACCAGATTTTCAACTGATCACACATTATAATGCTTTGCTTCAATCTTGAAGGTCTCCTTAATACATGCACATAAATTTTTGATAAGAAACGCAAGAGAAATCTGCCCTATTTTAAAAGAAGTAAGTCAAATGAGTTTGGGTACTAAAACTCTACTCCTTTCCACCACAGACCTCAAGTGGAGCCCTTCTCTGTTCACAGTGAAACAGCAGCTGCTCTGATCACAGCTTGTATCCAATCCATCACGCACACCCGCTGAGCGCCGCTTCCTGGCCAGGTGTACTTAATGGGTAATTAAAACCATCAGTCATGGAACGGGGGCCAGAAGGATTCCCCGTCCATGAGAGCACACGATGGTTTGGACTCCGGCCCTCTCAGAACCTGACAACTGATCCAGGAAGGTAGAAACTGAGGGTGACATGGGCCGGGGCAGGCCGGCGAGGCTGAAGGCGGCACATCCTAAATGGGGCCCTGTAAAGGGGCCACTCCATCTTGTTTTCCTTAAATGGTCATTTGGAAATGCGATGAGACGTTCTGGCCGGGTGGCAGAGTGTGACCCCCGCCGCTCCGTAAGAATCGATACTCATTTGCCCTCATCCTCAGGAGTAATTAAAGGAAAGAATGGGATTCTCGTGCCAGTGCCGATTTCTGTGCAGGACCAAATCATCCTGCATTTTGTGATCTTAAGAGCTTCATTAAGGGCAGATCACAGTGGGACAGGCCTGCCCCATGATGGAGCAGCAACATCTGACTGCCTCTGGATCACTCCAAAAAACAGTAGCTGGCATAAGTCTTCTTTGTTGAGCAATAAAGCGCAATGCGATTCTACTGCTTCTTTCTGTAGGAGCAGCGTCAATCATTTTCATTGCTAAGGGAACAGCATGTTCCTTTTAATAATTGAAATATTTGTCTTTTGCAAAACTAAGAAAAAAATAAAAAAAGCACGGAGGCTTCACACCCCCGCACATCTTAATTACAGCATTTCGAGGATCCATTACGCCAACCTGGGGTTCTGATGCGCCTCTTCCAGAACTATAATTTTCCTCGATTCGGCATTTCAGACACATATAAATGCAATATGGGGGGACAGATATGCCCCCACCCCCCATATCCGCTATCTTTTACAAGTGGAATTATTGCATTAAGGTAATTTACACAACTTCTCACAGGCACATTGGTTGGTGAGTACTCTCAGGGTCAGCATGCTCGACTACAGTGTGCAAGAGCTTACCTTCAGTGTGCTCACCCTCACCCTGCTCAGCTTCAGTGTACTCCAAGTCCCCATGCTCAGCTTCAGCATGCTCATTCACTCCGCTCAGCTTCAGTGTGTTCGGAGTCATTCTCTTCAGCTTCAGTGTGTTTGGGGTCACTGTGCTCAGCTTCATGGAGCTCAGAGTCACCGTGCATAGCTTCAACATGCTCAAACTTATCGTGCTCAATTTCAGTGTTCTCAGAGTCACCATTCTCAGCTTCAGTGTGCTCAACCTCACCATGATCAGCTTCCGTATGCACAGTGTTAGTGTGTTAAGGGTCAAATCGCTTTGTGTTTATACAATTTTAACTTACCATGTAGCAGTAATTAATGAGCTGGAAATGATGTTAATAGGCAATAATTGACTAAAACTACATTACAAGTGTTGTTATAGGACCTTCCAATTAGAACTTAAATTCTCAAGGATATCAAGAAGCAGCTGTACAGCAGGGTGTTTTTAAATTAAGGTAATGCTAAGGTCGCGTTTTTCCCTGCAACTCAAGAAAACGGCTCCATGAATGAACTTCAGTGATTAGTCCTTGGGGCACTAATATGTGGGACTGGAAAAGTCAATGAGCAAGTGATAGGGGGTCTGATGAAACAGTATCCCCTTCCCTCAAAGAACTTTTCGAAAAAGAAAAAGCATCCATCACTACCTCTTAGGCAATTAATCAACTCCATTTCCATTAATGAGTCAATCCTTAAAATAGAACAGTCATTAGATGAAAGGAAATTGTCTATGCCAAAGGAAGGATTGCTGATAAAAACTCTACATTAATCTATGTCAAGGGGCAAAAGTGGATGAAAGTTCCTGCTAAAGCTATGCTAAACACATGGCGAAGAAGCTTCATGAAGATGGATCTTTACCACACTCCACACTTCAGCATATTCCAGCATACTCCACCACACTCCAGAATACTCCACCACACTCCTCTCCTAACCCTTTAATCCAGGGACTTAAATATCAGGAAATCATACCATGAGTGGTATTTGAGAAAAAATTCAAAAAGAGTCCAGTTCAGCTTGTGTGATATAACAGTGTATTTAATCACTGGGCTCGGGCACTTTGAGCGGATTCTCTTAAAAAAAAACAAGCCAAAAAAACAGTGCTGAGTCACAGTCCTCAGGATCTGATGAACATCACTGCAGCGCACACTGTATTTAAGGTAAAGGACCAGGAGATGTGGTTTAGTTTTTAAAAATACTGGCTTCCTGAGTAACTGCGAAGTTAAGGCAAAATGAAACCTCAAAGCAGTGCACTCTAGGAAAGTTACGAAAACTGACTGTTCCCTCTGGTCCCCCTCTGTAAGTGTGATGGGGTAACTGCCCCCTCCCCCCTTCTGGCCCTCTACATCACCTGCTCCTTTCCATGCTATGAGACTGCTTCTATCTTTAATAAATGACACAAAGCAGGGTCTTTATTCATTGTGCACATCTGCATACCCGTGATTCATCCTCTGCCTTGGAGTAGCTTTGTCTCATCAAGCCTGCAGCAGAACTGCACGTGCCTAATAGCCCCAGTGTCTCACTGGTGCCCCCCGCCTCCTTGCTATGGGAGTGTAAATAATGCCGCATGGAGCTCCAGATGTGCGGCCAAGTCATTGCCCGTGGCTGTCGCACTGGGCTCTGACTGAGACTGCCGGTGCACACCAGTCGCCACGGTGACACAAGGCCACGTCCTGACGCGCTCCCAGGCTGCAGTCCAGATGGGCCGAGACAGACGCCACCGGGTCCAGGGCCCCTCAGGAACAACCGGCATCAGGGTCGGAGCAAGGAGAGCTCCTGTGGGCCCACGGACATTCAGGTTCTCCCGCAGACAGATTGGCCACCCCCCACCCTCGCTTACACCCACGAGCTCATAGATGCTGCTTCTGCTCCACAATTGGTGGCAGACGCTGGTCCCGCAAACTACATTGTCAGCACCACGAGGACAGGAGTGACACATGCCTTGGCCTAGCTGGTTGGGGGACCTGCCTCTTCAAACCACTCAGTGCTGCCCCCCTGAGGCCAAAGGCTGCACTGGCCAGGTGATTTGGTGATACAGTATGTGCCTCCATTCATATTCATGAGGTATGAGGTTTATTAATATCTTCTGGTTTTAACGTGTAAGGTAATTTAAGTGAATAGAGGAAATCACAAATAATGTCACTTATCCTGCTCTCCTTATCTCATTCGGCATCTAAATCTTATGAGCTGGACTTATGTTTATTCAGTGAGAAAAGGTCTTATCAGTAGGAAACACATTACTCATGGCTTAAAGACGGGACTCCCTTTAATACCTAGATCTAATGTCAGCCTTTATCTGTCTATGCTCTGAATATATGGCCTATTTTATATATAGAAACCTTTCACATTAGGATAGTGATCTTTACATAAGGTCCAACAGCTTGCTTGTCTTACTCAGACAGCCAGGGATCACCGCAGTGTTGCCGCTATAGTAAGATAATGCAGTGTGATAATTACCATTTTATTTTTGTTCCTAAAATGTCAGGATTAACTATTTAATAATGGATTCCATCCATCCATCCATACATTTTCCAACCCGCTTATCCTATTGGGTCGTGGGGGGTCTGGAGCCTATCCTGAAAGCAACGGGCACGAAGCAGGGAACAACCCTGGATGGGGGGCAGCCCATCGCAGGGCACACGCACACACCATTCACTCGCACATGCACACCTATGGGCAATTTAGGAACTCCAATCAGCCTTAGCACGTCTTTGGACTGTGGGGGGAAACCGGAGTGCCCAGAGGAAACCCCACGACGACACGGGGAGAACATGCAGACAACACGGGAATAACATGCAAACTCCACACACATGTGACCCAGGCAGAGACTCGAACCCAGGTCCCTGAGGCAACAGTGCTAACCACTGCACCACCATGCCGCCCCCTAATGGATTCCATCTTTGCAAAAATATGGTTTCAAGTATTGTTCAAGCAAAGGTAACGCAAAACGCCTGGTTCTGGAAAAGTTTCTATAACCATCAGGCCTGCCAGTATGGGCAGTCTGTTGAACACCAAAACACTGATGTCAGTCTTACACATTACAGCATCATATATACAGACGCTCCTTTACTTACAAACTTTCAATTTACGAACTTTCAGATGTGTGAATGAAGAGGACTGTAAATCCAATTTGTGTTCCTTGTTCTCCCGTTTCACGTCCACAACATCACTTTTTTCTTGCTGCGCGCCAATTCCGCCTAGTACGACTTCAGGCCACTTCTCCCGCCGCGCAGCAGCGTAGTGTGCGTACTCCCAGCATCCTAGTTCTTTGTACTTGCATATACCCTTAAAATGATAGTGAATAACGACTTATGAACATTTTAAGTTACGAACGCCCGTTCGGAACACAACTCATTCATAAGTAGAGGAGCTTCTGAACAGAATTTGCTCACTTAGCATTTGGCAAGTGAAAAGAAGGGTTAAAAAACATGGGGAGAACTGCAGTCATTTTGCAAGCCTGCTCTCATGGCGACATTACAGCAGATCCCCGGGGGGTCCCTGATGTTGCCGCCTTCAGCCAGTATCCAGCTGAGTAACCGTGGTGCTCAGAAGATGGCATTCCGCTGTCAGAAACGTAACTGCACCTCACTTCTGCAGTTTTCAAAGCCAGCACTCTTAATTGGGTCTTTTTATCACCTGATAACTTGAATAATTCAACACAGAGCCACAGTGGACCTCCTTCAAACAAAAGCAGGAATGCCCTTACAGAAATACGTGACCTTTGGAGTTAAGCCCTGAGATCTGCAAGCGGATAATGACTGTTAAACAAGTGCAAGAAGTGTTGTAGGTACAAGGGGCAGAAGATCTCACTTATACCCTCAAAAATACACAGGCTTTAAGGTCGCTCACCCAGTGTGGTACACAAGCACAGTGGCACTTCATGAAAGAAAGAAACCTCACGGCACCAAGCAAGGCTCTGTCCATTTTCACTCCTTGTATTTTCGCTATGCACTTCATGCCGGTGACAGCTCCTTGACTTACACAGCAGAAGCTTTCCAAATGACACCCTAAGCATCTATTAATTACCGCTGACTGTCTGTCATTTCAAACAGACTGTATCGGCTGGTGGGGTAAGCCTGACGAGTGTGTGCTGTGAGGCCGCTCATTCAATCCCAGCAGTCCACGGCGAAGACCCTGACAGTGGAAACCTCGCTTTAGCCCAGAAAAGAAAAGCCTGCTCATCACACTCTGTGTCACGCTGCTGCCTTGTCGACTTCACTTTATCGGCATGGCATATTTACAGCCTTTCTGCTTGTTCGTGCCATTCTTTAACGGTAACTGATGTCTGCTACGAGTCATGGAAATTATCCTAGACAATGCTGTCTGTGAAGCGGCAGAGTTTAAAGATGTTATGATCTTGTGTCAGCCTGGACACCCCCTTACTGTCCTGCCTCTTCCCCCACATGATGAGCCACCCACCTGGCTGGTATGAGTACAACAGCTCCAGTTACTGGGCTTAGAATCTTTTTCGACAAACAATAATCAATTACAGTCAGAAAAGATTGCAAATGGGCCTGTGTGTAGGGGAGGGCCACACTTATTAAGAATTCTCACCCAATACCGCTCAGATAATTAAAATTATAATGCCTGAATAAGCAATGTCCAAATGGTGAGTAAGGAGCTGCAAATTGATTATTAATCTTCCTGAATATTTTCAGGTTATGCCAAGTCGAATAATGCTTGGCTAAATAATAAGCAAACAATCATTCTTTGGCAAAACACAGCAAATACATCGGTGGCACTGCAATCAGTCATGTTGACAAGCAAGTGGCTACATAAAGCTAAATGACAGAAACATGGTCAAGTTAAAAACAGTGGCTTGAATAATCTTGGGACAAGGCAGCAATCTGATTTTGGACAGCTTTTAGCTAAGAACAGAACAATATGTCTGCATTACTAACTCAAAAAAATGTTCCACAGTCAAAATGATCAGGAACATGTACATCTGTAGAACAGAAAGTAATCTTGTAATCTACTGGAAAAAAGTCAATTTTGAACTTGTTAGAGGAATGAATCCCACAATCCATCTACAAAGGAGATGCATAACCCTGCATACAGCACTCACAGATATCCAACAATCTGCTGTCAGTGTATCTACTAGATATGTGCATCCATCAATCCTGCAACCATTTATTCAGTACAGGGTCACAGGGTGCCTGGAGCTGGAAAAGCAGGGCAAAAGGCAGGGGACTCCCTGGAAGGGATGGCAGTCCATCACATGGAACACACACACACACACACAGGTCCATTTATTTCGATGGGGAAGACTATTCCCAACATGATGAACTTAACCCACACCC
>JAODJW010000001.1:35794390-35807673 GCA_026777045.1 Hyperopisus bebe | reverse complement strand
GTCCCAGCATGATCCGGCATGAAGCCACAGATGTCAGAGCTTCCAGGATGCGTGCATCATGCACAGACACACTCACTACCCTGAGACACACTCACGGCCCCCTGAGATACACTCAAGGCCTCAAGTAGCATTCACGGCCGTCGTGACGCTCTCATGGTCCCTAAGACACACTCATGGCCCCTGAGATGCACCTATGTCCCCAGGGTGAAGAATCACTCATCTCCAAGCTGCACACATCCCTCCACCAGCCCAAAGTCGGCAGATTTGCTGCTTGTGTGTTGAAGTGAGTTTGCTGATCTGCCTACAGTGTGGAACTCTGTGTACATGCAGGAGGTTACATGCCTATTGCTCTGTGCATCCTGGGATAAGCACAGACACACCGTGACCTGGTAATGAATCAGCGCTATGGCCGATTAAAAATCAGCCCTGGACATTGGGGTCCTCCACAGTAAACACTGCCCAGTGTGCGGGGGCGAGGGCCACAATGAATTTTGCCAGGCAAGATGGCCAGTCCAGCTCTAGCAATGGAAGATGGGATCATAGATGGGCCATCATGTGGTTTTATTAAATCACTGTCAGGCACTGAGTGTCTGGAAGGACTCCATAAAAAATCAAGTTTAACTGACAAGAGTCATATTCTGTGGTGTAGAATTAGGGATCAACAAGGAGGAAATTTCATTTTGACACTTGTACCATGTGAGCAATCCTAACTGCTTGAACTGTAGACAAATAATCTCTCTGAATGGATTTGAAATGAATGTCTGTAATGGGACAATAAGCATCCCCTCACTGGACAGTGGACGTCTGGAGCATCTGCAGCCATAATACAGCTTCTCTCTGCTGATTCGGCCATAAGGGAGAGTTTAACACTGTTATATTACGGTCAAGGGGTACAGCCACGATCTAGGGGGAATAGCTTATTCTCACCAAAATGTCGCTCGATCACACCAGGATGTTCAGTATGCAAGTCTCTATAAATTTGTAAGTCTCTGTAAACTGCAGGTTGCTCCGATTTTCCTGGTAACAATGCAGATCACGGGGTACAGGCCATCCCATCCGGATAACGGTTAGACTGCTCCGGGTTTAACGTGACAGTGAGAAAGACCACTCTGAGTCAAACGCCACCTACAGGAATGGATGTGTATTTCAGCCTTGCCACAGGAAAGCAGGAAGAGCTTGTCTGATAGTTCTATTTGTCATGGATGTTTCCCTACAGAATTCGCTGATACCCACATGGCTTTGCAATTAAAACAAATTAACTTCTCACTGGAAGGGATAGCCGATGCAGAGGCCGGGGACCTTTGCGGGGCCCTCGCTGTGTCTGATGGGCCCCGTGGACTCCCTCCCTCCCCTTCCTTCTCCGTGGCTGCGAGCAGCTGGCGCCGACTCTGCGGGTGCAGCTCCATAATTACCCAGGCTGCCTGGAGGCAGAGTGCAGGTTATCTCAATCAAATTGGCTTCTTGGACAGAAATGAAGATAAAGCCCCATCTGAGGAGCGATTATTACAAAGCGCTTCCCAATCGCAGTGTAGGAAGCCGCCGCTGCATAAAGATGTCCGATCTCATCTATACACAACGTGGCAAAACACTCTGCTAGCCTTCCGATATCATATGGACATTTCAATGACATCAAGCGTCACGCTTCAATGTATCCCCTAGGGGGCGCATGATTTATAGTGTGCTTGCTGGCTTTCAGGTTTACTTAGCTCTTTATGCAGGGTGATCGTATGGAAGGTGTTTAGGGTTAGGGGAGATACAGTGCAGGATAATGAGCAACGAAAAAGTAATATCACTTTTTATCACTGGTATACCTTTTAGAGAATATATAACTTATGAGCACATATCAGAGCATACAACAATATCCAGAAGAAAAGTGCATCCAGGAGGCATCCAGAATTTGAACTGAACTGTACAGGATAGCAACCAAATCATTCATCTGTCTTCTGTAGTGCTCGTCCTAAACTGTGTCGCAAAGCCTATTCTAGAAAAAAGTGGACACAAGGCAGAGTAACCCAGCACAGGGTGGCAACTCATTACAGGGCGTACAGGCCTTTCACACCTACAGACAGCTGCATGCACCTTCAAACAAGTGAGCCCAGAAGCAACCACGCAATAACATGGGGAGACGTGCTAAGTACACATCCTTAGAGCCAGGGCTGGGAATCCAAAATGCAGGTCTGCAGAGGTACGTGACGACTGCACTCAGCACAGCACTACCGTGCAACTCATAAGCGAGTCAGTTTTCTTTACAGTCACTGGACTTTGCCAGTGAGGCCTGATGCTGTGAGTGCAGGGACAATGCAGCCTGACACCGTCAGCGTGATTCAGCGTGAGACCGGGCCCGTACTGGAGCGCTGAAGGCTCCCTCCTGCCTGGGGGGCAGAGTTACGTGCTGCTTAGACCGCCAGCCCATAGCAGACAGATCGGCATGTGTGTTGGTCTGTCGCCTCCCACAATGCATCAGTCAAGTGGACAGTGGCAGGGTGGAAACTGCGGGGGTGTTATTAGTCTGGGGTACATATCATGTGCTGCTTGGCAGACATTTCATAATGCCTCAACTTTGTTGGGTTTTGCACTTAGACACACAGTGAATGTTAACGCTCTGCACGCTCAGAGCAGTCAGGCTAAAAAAAGGGTCACATTCTCCAGTGCCCTCCAGTTCTGGGTTCAGTCACTCCTCGTGCAGGCTGTGGATGTTCCCTGTATCGGTTCTGTTCCCCTGCAGACATGCTAATTACAACACACCAATTATCTGTGTCTGCTGAACAGAGATGGGGTGACCACAAGTCACAGATCAGACATATGAGTAGAATGAGATTAATCTATTCAGACCAGCGTGAGCGCGGGGTTAATTATCAGCCAGAGGGGAGCATTCAGACAGTTAAGAAGCTGGACGCTGCATCCAGAAGTTTCCTGTGCCCTAACATTGATCCATTCTGTGTTAAAACCAGGTTTTTTATTATAGCACCAGAAGAGGGCTGTTTACAGTAATGAATGAAACCCCTTTAGTCCCATTGCACCCTAGACTTCCCCATCATCACCCCCCTGGCTTAATCACTCTTAGTCACCTTCCACCAGCATATATATGCACATGCCATTGGTCAGCTCGCTGTTTTTCATCTCCGCTGTTCTTCCTGTACCCTCTGTTGTTGGCTAGACCCATCCACCCTTCACAAAACCTAACCCCATGCCCTACCATACTATAAATCTTTGTCCAGCCCCTGTAACATGTGTTTACAACCAACTGACCAGTGGAATTATGAAACTGGAACATCACACAGAGGCATGCATGAGATTGCCATATGCATCCAGGAATAGCAACAAAGACCACAAACTACAGATCTGTCTGATTTTCACATTTGTACAGAATTTGTGTATGATTACCCCGGCACATGTGCCAGGCTTTATTTTCTGTGCTGAAATGAGAAGAGTCCTTCACTAGAAGCAAGTGTTCTTGGGGGTACAAGTCACACAGATACAGAGAAAGGACCGTTCACTTCTCAACGGTTGCTGTAGACGTATCATGCACTCCGCCATTAGTCACTAGGGCTGCCTTCAATCATCCAAGACCAAGTCACTCTTCTTTGTCTCAAAAAAGACCATTTTGTTATTTTGAGCAGCAAGAAAAGGCTACTGTTCTATTCCAGCAAAACGGTACTGTCATAAATCCAGTTATAATTTCTCACGATGCTTAACTAAGCGATTCTGTGAATCGGATTTACACCAGGCCAGCGCACCCTGCTGATAATCCCCTGCCATATAAAAGTCTCGCTGGAATGTGTGGACATGCTGAGAAGATGAATGTGCATGTAGTTTATGCCCAAATTACAGCCGGTCCATGAAGATCTCCAGCACTGTGAAGGGTACAGTAAAGAAAGGTCAGATTTGATATACAGTTTTTATGGGATATTTTTTGTGCAGATCAGGAGAACCATGAATATAAAATATCCACCCTGAAATTGAGCAAAGGGTGCAGTGTGTGAGTCACACATGAAAATATAAACAGAAAAAAATCTTAACATGTTAATTATTGCAGTGTTGACATAAACATAAAAGAACTGTCATCATCGCGATAGATATATGGCGACAATAAGTGATGTTTACACCTTCACTTCAGAAAATAGCTTGTGGGACAGGAAATCATTTAGTAAGCTGATGCCCTTTCCTCCCATGGGAGAGAAAGCATCAACCTAATTCATCATACTTCCAGGGCATTGGAAGAAGCTGCAGCGCTCGACTCTGAAAGTGAACGAAAGCTGCAATGATTCCCACACTTCCCTTAATGACCTGTTAACAGATTTCACTGAGTACCGGTATCAAAGAAACTATATTTTGGTCATTATATTTAATTGTTGGTTGATCTTTCACATCTTTCTCTTAAGCAGCAGGTGCTTCAGTCATTCAGAAAGACTTGGGAGAGCAGCATGGTCTCGTTGGAGCACACAGCTACCATTCCTAACCATCTGGATTCGGCACAGAAAGAAGAGCTTGCTTGGACATTCCCGGCACATCGCTGACATTTCAGGCAAGGCCGCGCTGCCTTGTTTGCCTCTCTCCGCTTTGTTGTCCACCTATTTGATACGTCTGGCCAGCAGATCAAGCCACTGATCCATCCCCATGTCCTGTTTATACACACAGAGGCTGCTGTCACACTGATAAACTGCCTTTAATTGAGCTCAATCTGATAGTGGTAAAGGTGACGGGATAGCAATGGGACAATGTGGGGGCAGCAAGTGGCGGCCAGGTTTGTGTGTGTGTGGGGGGTCACCCAGAAGACACACACACACTCACACACACACACACACACACACACAGACACACACACTCATATATTTGTGGGGACCATCCTGTCATACCTATGGGAAAAACCATAATCCCAACAATGTCAACCTTAACCCCAACCCAGCCAAAACCTTTACCCTAAGTAAACAAACAAAATACAAGACATTTTAGGTTTTTTAAAAACACAATGTCCCCACAACATCAAAATAATCGGTTTTGAATTACATTGTGTTTCCACAATATAATATATACATACCCCCCACAACAATACACAATATAATATATACATAACACCGCCCCACACACACACATACACACACACTCTCAGTCATGCAGAGACATATGTATTTGTCTCCATTTACACTCACCAGAACATCCCAGTAAATTCTTAGGGTTTTTGTTGACTTGCATATTGACCATGCAGGTTTACATGATAAATGACATGTGGAACAAGGCGCTTCAGGTCATTTTGTGTTTCTTTTTGCTTTTTCTGCCGGCACTTTTTTCCAATAAACAGACCATTAATAAGCGGCTGGACAGAGTGAGGTGGCGTCTTGGCATTTCCTCACACTGGGCGGTAATGACTTCGCAAGCAGCCCAGCGTAATGGGGGTGGGCAGGTTTATATGGTCTCTGAACAAACACGGGGACAGTGTGGGGCGGGGGCGGTAAACATGGCATGCGGCTGTGCCATTATGAAACACGTCCCTGAAGTCGGGGCACCTGGGAAAATGTCAGGGGGTGAGTGCTGAGGCGTGAACGATGTGGCAGCACGTGGAGGAGAAGCGAAAGTCGGCTGCTGTCAGAGCTCAGGGGCGGCTGACACTCGCGGGAACCTGGCGTGATGCAGGACTCCGAGGTCTTAATGACCAGCTAGATGTGCCCAGAAAAGCCTTCTAATGCTGACAGATTAACCGGTAAAAAAGCGTCAGGGAGACTTACCGCCCTGGTCGGTGTTGATGGTGACGGCCACAGCAGCCCGGGGGGAGGAGCTCTGGCCGGACACTCCGTTATGGGACTCGATCTCGAAGGTGTAGTTGGTGTGGGTAGAGAAGTCCATCACAGTGACGGAGGCTTCGGTCAGGCTGCGAGACCGCGGCACGAAGCGTAGGTCGCCGCTGCACGGCTGACAGTGGGGGGAGTCCGCGTCACACCTCTTACACACAACGCTGTAGCTGAGGTCCCGCCGGCCCCCCGTGTCGCTGGGGGGGCTCCACTCTAAGAAGAGTGAGGTCTCGTTAAGGCTGAAGACCACGTTGCGTGGAGGCGATGGGGGCCCTGTGAGAGGGAGCGAAGGCAGAGCATCACGCAGCTGCCAGCAGGGTTATTATCGGTAACGAAAACAGAAAGCAAAAGAAAACATACTTGTAAGCTCAAATAAGATTAAAAAAATTATACAAAAACTGCAAAACCAAAATTATAGCCTAAATGTTACCTCAGAAAATAGCTAAAATAAAATAAAAACAAAAACATCAAGTACTTCTCATTACTGATTTTTAATGATATTTAGTAATGATTTGTTTATCTTTAATGACCATTAATAATACCTGGAACGTGTTTTGCCCATTTTTAGGATATTAGTACGTAATGTGCTCTGTATATTCATAGAGGATTGTCAAATACATAAAATAGCTCTACAACTTTCAATCTTTGCCTAGAAATAAAATTACAAAAACTTAAACTGAACTATATAAAAACTGAGTAGAAAGATATGTTCGAAATAAAAAAATAATAAAGTCTAATAAAACCATACTGAAAACTGACTAAAACTAAACGGGATTTCAAATAAAATTGGAAATTATTTCAAAAGAACTGGCTGTTGGACAAGGGATCAAAACTGACGGTTCATTAAGAGCGAATCGCCTGGCTTCAGAGGGATGGAACCAGAAATTCACACTCCAGAGCCACAGGAGAGACTATCAGTTGTCGTCTACCTGTAGTGCTGGAAATGAAACACTGATAGCACCACTCAGCCAGGCGATGCACTTTCTTAAAACGCATCATTTATTTTTTGGCAGCTTGTGTGGCACAGATGACCTTCCAGCAGGAATGTGCAACACTCACACCTACCTATCCATGATCAGGCTTTTAACCAGGAAAGGTAATGTGGATCAACATAAACGATAAACAGATTGAAAACAAGCCCTTAAGTGTGTCACTGTCAGGACTGAGCAGTGTGGTGGCCTATCCTTAGCACGCAGAGTAAGAAACTTCACCTTTGGAAATTCTACCATCACATCACGTCACGTTGGATGTGCCGGCTGACTGCTAACGCCAAACACTGGGCCTTTTTCCTTAACCCCAAGACAAATCAAACCAAAAAGCTGATTATCTCCAGCATCTAGGCTGCCTTGAGGGATTTTTCAAGGAGCACAGCAGTGGAGGGTCGATGCCCACCTGAGGCAGGGCTGTTCAGAGGATCTGTGTGGGGACCCGTACGGTGGCAACGGCCGGTGGCCCCAGTAACACGAGCTGGACATGAAGCCTGTAAATAAACCCCACAGACAATAGCTCTTTGTGAGGCGCTTCCCGGACAGGCCAAGGGGACGCCGCCTCCTCTGCCGAACTGCGCGCTATCTGCTTCTATTCTTTTCACTGACGGCCTGAGAGCTGCCATGGAATGCCATCCATCAGCTCGGATTTGCCGCTGGGCCGCAGATGCTTATCGGCCAAGCCTTTCATACGACACGGCTGTTTTCAGCTGCAGGGACACTGATTGCACCGTTTTAAGCCCATTATTAAGGATAGACAAAAGTCAACAGTACATCCGCACCCAAAGCATATAAGTGAAAATATCTAGAAGCAGAGATGCACATAACTGGTACACAAGTACACATTCACCTTTAAAGACAATACATACAACAATCAATTGGCAAATGTGTATGTGTTTTATGTGCATTTGCGCTGCTGTGACAAGAAATTACTGTGCATTTTAAATGAAATATGAATTAGCACATAAAGGTTAAAATGCACAATAAATATGTTGTCAAATCAGCGCAAATGCACATAAAACAAGTACATGTTTGTGCTGTTACAATAATCGATTGCTGCATGTATCGCTTTTATTGGTGAATGCGTACTTGCATACCTGTTATTGTGTACCTGCCTATAAGCTTGGTTTCTTCCCATTACTTTTAGCAATAAACATGGTATTACTCTGACAAACTCTTGATACTGCTACCTCATCACATAAAAAAAAATCCTGCTACATCGTATTCAGGCAGACAAAAAACTTGTGGGAAAAAGCAACAGTAGTCTGTAACATTACATTTTTTTGGGATCAATACTTTTTAAACCATACTTGGTGATAGTGTGAAGTCTCATCTCAGCCTGAGAGTAATTATTTTTCTGCTGGTTGCATTTGCTTAGCTAATACTGTACAAAAGTAAACGTACAACAGAATAAGTTATTACCAAAATGAGATGAATACAGTTTGATGACACTGGTTTTTCCTGAGAAGTTTTGTCCAAAAAGCAACAGTTTCAGAACATAAAATCTAAAGTAAAAGCCTGTGCATTAAAACAACAACAAATGGAATACAGCAAACTGTGTAAATGGCTTTGAATAAAATACCCCTATGACTGTTATCCTGTCCTGAGTGTCCCCTGCCTTGTGACGTGTGATGGACTAGCATCCCATCTAGAGTGTCCCCTGCTTGGTGATCCGTGACGGACTGGCAACCTGTCCAGGATGTCCCTGTTTTGGTTTATCAGACTACGAGAGGCTGTAGGCTAACTGTGGCCATGTCCTGGGTAAGAGGTTGGATAGATTCAAGAAGGAATGAGTAAGAGTAACTACTCAGATAACAACTACAATAAACTTGGCCTTAAATCTTGCACTTGATTTGCAACCATTGGCCAGGCTGACAGCTGGACTTTGTCCATAGACAGGAAGCATGATCTGGCTTTCTGCATTAAAAGCTATAAAGTTTAACTGAGCACAATTTACTTTCAATAAATGGTTCTCTCACACCTTTGTACTAAAACCATATATCGTAACTGCTTTATGTGTGTTTATATATGATATATGTGAAACAGACATAGGAGGGTGACCAGCACGAGAACTCACGGGTACACGCCATGGTGGAAGGGTCCTTTTCAGCACGGAAGAAGCCCTTCTCACAGATGCAGAGCATGGCGCCCTCGTCAGGGCTGAAGCTGTGTGGGGGGCACTTGGCACACCGGAGATTCCCCGTGAAGGCTTTGTAGAAACCGGGTCTGCAAGCTGAGGGAAGCAGAAACAGATGGACATACAAACAAGAAAAGAGACAGAGACAGACATAGACAGACAAACAAGGACAGTCAATTAGACAGGTAGAGACAAAGACAGAGAGAGAGAGACAAACAGGCAGAGAGACAGACATTAAGATAGGCAGAGACACAGACAGAGAGACACAGAAACATACAGGAAAAGTGACAGACAAATACAGAAAATCAGTCAGACAGGCAGAGACAGACAGACAGAGAGACAGACAAAGAGACAGAGACACCAAGAAAGACAGACAGGCAGAATCACAGACAGACAGAAACCGATAGAGAGACACACACAGACAGACAGGTAGACAGAGACAGACAGTCAGTCAGTCAGAGACAGAGAGAGAGACAGAGAGAGAGAGGAGAAACAAAATGTCAGCATGCTGTTTCAATAATGACATATACTCTGATATTTAATGGAATTCCAGACCAAAGCTGTCCTGCCTAAGGGGCATTTTAACCCTGACCGTGGTGCATCACTGTATCAAACATTTTAGTTTTCGAAGCATTTTGGATTTCTTATCGTTTCATACTAAGAAAGAAGCCTGTTAATATATAACATGTATACAGCCCCGCTCTATAGCTTTACAAGCTATTTGTAAAACACATGCACCATTTACTTCAGAAGGCAACTGAAATAAATAAATATAATTAAAAAACAACAGAGGCCTGTCACATGGTGCATAAAGCCAGCCAGAGTAACTGCACTGTGCCTCCTTAGAGCTTTTTACATTGTTTCCCTGCCCCCACTTAACATCGGCAAATTGAAATAAATGTTGCAGGATCAGATGCAACCCTCCAGCGTGTGCGGGAAGCAGATGTTTCCTGGAACCAGGGCATTTCGCAGACACCTCCACCTCTCTGGCAACAAGGGCAAGACAAAGGCTCCTGCCCAGAAGGGCAGAGAGAGGAGTCCAGGCTTCCTGTCGGCTTAACTAGGCGATACACAGCAAGCTGCCACCTCGAAACGGTGCACAGCGCTGTATTTTACATTCTTCCTAAAGATAACCAAATGGGCTCACGCACAGGTGAGGTGTCCCTGAAATGTGCCTCACCGAACACTGATGACTGGATGAAGTCATCATGAAAACCAGACTATTCATATGGAGAAAGACATCACTTCTGGAGGTGGCTAGATGCCTTTCAGCCAATAATGCGTTGGTGTCCTTCAGGTCCAAACAACCACATACTTTGTCCTCCCAGGTTCTGTCCTAGCAAGTTACTGAAATGATTACTGAGGCATACTCTTCAGTGAGTGACCTTCAAATAGAAAGTATATTTCAGATTCATTGTAATCATGCAGAGTACAAGTACTTTAAAGTATGCTTTAATGCTTAAACAATATTCTTTGAGCAAAATATGTGTGGTATGCGCTAAATGGATCCTGATATACCAGGGTATTGGAGCAAAGTCATTTCATAATGAAAGAATGAGCAGAAACCTGGGAAATAAACATTGACATTAATTTAGGAACAAAAATGTGAACTCACATCTGACATCCAACACGCCTTCTCACTAAATCACTAAGTCCACAAGTCACCCCAGGTCTCTCCTCTGGCTCCATTTTAGTCCTCTGTGTAAATTTGGGCCAGCTGGGACTCGGCTAGGAGTAAGTTTCATGGGCTCAGGCTCTTAAAATCAGCAACGATCAATAAATCCACCTAGGTAGATAGCGTAGGCCAGTAAAAAGCTCAGGAATTATACAAGGAAAAAGTCAGTCAAACTTTCTAAACACTAACTACCTTGTTACAGAACAAAACAAGTAGTCATCACCCTTTGATGATTATGAATAACTTTGATATACTACTATAATACATTATCTGCCATACCCACAAACTACCTAGCATATCAGTATCAACACCAGATAAATTTAGCCTGCCTGTCCTGACATTGCCTATATTTTAACTAAAGAGAGTATATGTAAAACATTTTTAGAGCCATATACAGTGAAAGTATGTTTATCCTAATGCCATATCATTGACCATTGTTGCTTTGCCATACACAGTTTAATGAAAAATACCATTATATTATCACTTCTGGCTTCAAGACAGCACCCACAGCAGCAATGGACCTCTGGCAGCAGAGATCTGGCAGTGAACCAGCTGATGCAACTGGAACATCGACCGCACTCAGTAACTGCCGGGGAATCACTACAGAGTCACGGGAGGTAGAGCTCAGACCGGAGGAGGATAATGCGTCAACCTGGAGGGCTCAGCTAATTCCTGTGTGAGCTTCCCAAGGTTAATTAGCTTTGGAAGACACCCAAAACGACAGCCTGGAGATACAGTGTCTCATGCCGGCCTTTCAGAACCTTGGACAGAGTTCGCTGCTGTGCCACAAGCGACCCAACCAGCTGAGCGGGAATTTTACCAGCAGTTTGTCTCCAAACTGTCCTTCTTAGTTCCTGGGCAGACAACTCTGCACAGCGGCACTATAGACCAATGGTTCCCCAACAGAGATTCCTTAACAGCACCATCAATGACCAACGGTTCCTGTGCTGAGATCTAGGGCTGCCACTAATGACTATTTTTCTATAGATTAATCTATCGACAATTTGACCGTTTAAGTTTTTATTTTGACAGCAACAATTAAACTGTATGCCATTGCAGGGTTTTAAACAGAACAGCAGCCGCAACATCTTTTAAAAGAGAAGATACTGTGGTTAAACAAGGCAAATATATGTTTTAAAAGATGCTGGTGGTGTGGCAGTACTTTTTGCAGATTTAAGTCCAACATGTTTTTTTTTTCTTGTAAATATGGCTTCATTTTTACTTCAGTTCACGAATTATTTTCTTTTTAGTGTCCGTTTTCGATTCAGTTTTAGTTTACGATAACGACACTGTTCCCAACAAGCCCAATGAACATGAACGCACACACTGGCACCGTCAATAAATGTAGAATAAGACCAGATGTTAGCCTAAACATTTGTGCAAACACTTATTCAATGAGAAATATGAATAGACAACACGGTGGTTTTGCCTATTCTGGTGATCTAGAATAGCGCCTGAGTGTTTACTCTTCTGGTGCTCATGCATAGCGCTAGTACGTCTGTGACATGATATTGCACTTTTGCACATTGTAAAACCACCTTTTTGTTTTGTGATAACTTTAACCACTCCCATATCACATAGTGATATTAAAGGAAACATTTATTATAATGAACTGAAGCGTTTTAGAAATCAGAAAGGTAATTTTACTGAAATAATAAAAAAACGATGCGTCGATTTAAAATATTGATGTCGAGGACGTCATGGACTACGTCGACTAAGCACGGCAGGCCTACTGAGATTTCTGCACAGTACCATCCAAAAACAAAGGTTTTAAGATGAGTAATACTTTTTATCCTTTTTTACATGGTCACACGGACAAATGTTGCAGAGCAGTTTGAAAACAAAGGATCTGGGACAGGATGTAAGCATGCAATACCTCAAAGGGATTTAACCCACAAACACAACATAGTTAAATTACCCTCCTTTCTATTTCATCCCATACAAATAGGTTATCTTGCTTACTGGATGTAAACATTGCACACAAAATTGTGTTTTTCATTAGAGCCAGAGGCAACAATGGTGACTTACTGTCAGTGATTATATGTGCCATTCAAAACAAGAGATAATCCTTCCACAAATATAGTACTTGGCATTCAGCAGTTCTCAGTATTAGACTTGATAATCTTATCTATCTTGTAGTTCACCAATTCTGTTGTTGAGGGCAGTGTGTGGCTCACTAGGTTAGGCTACTTTGTTTGTGATCTGAAGGTTACTAGTTTGAATCCCAGAGTTGGGTGAGTGATTTTGCTGCTAGACCTCCGAGCAAGGCCTCAAGGATTGACTGACCTGGCTTTCTCTCAAAAATCGCACTAGGTAACAGTGTTTGCTAAAAAAATTAAAAAGGTAAATGATCATCGGTAGAGCTGGGCGGTATGACAAAAAATTTATATCATGGTATTTTTCAAAGTTATATCGGTTTCACAATATACGACGTTTTTTTTTTTTTAAAGTATGACTGGGCGTTTACCATATTTTACAGGATTTTACAGGGCACATTTTTGTTTTACGTTTTTGCATGTTCCCACATTAAGTATATTATTTTATTAATAAGGGCAAAGGTGTGTCATCACGGAAGTGGTTCCAGTTTGTCCAGCTGGGTGAGAGGTCGCAATGCATCTAATGGTAATGCATTGCGTCAGGATCAGAATGCGTTGCTTTAAGCCAGCGCTGTAAGCAAGTCGAACGCACCCAATGACCGG
>JAODJW010000001.1:35776107-35794290 GCA_026777045.1 Hyperopisus bebe | reverse complement strand
CTAGGCGCAGCCAGGGCGTTGAGGGTGTCCAGTTTGGTGACCTCAGGATTAGGTCTCTGCTTTTTGCAGATGATGTGATTCTGTTGGCCTCATCGGACCATGACCTTCAGCTCTCACTGGGACAGTTTGCAGCCGAGTGCGAAGCGGTTGGGATGAGAGTCAGCACCTCCAAACCCAAGACCATGGTCCTCAGCTGGAAAAGGGTAGAATGCTCTCTCCAGGTCGGGGATGGGGTCCTTCCCCAAGTGGAGGAGTTTAAGTATCTCGGGATCTTGTTCACGAGTGAGGGAAGGATGGAGCGGGAGATCGACAGGCGGATCGGTGCGGCGTCAGCAGTGATGCAGGCACTCTCGGTCTGTCATGGTGAAGAAAGAGCTGAGCCAAAAGGCGAGGTTCTCGATTTACCAATCAATCTACATTCCTACCCTCACCTATGGTCACGAGCTGTGGGTAGTGACCGAAAGAACGAGATCGCAAGTGCAAGCGGCCGAAATGAGTTTCCTCCGCAGGGTAGCTGGGCTTTCCCTTAGAGATAGGGTAAGGAGCTTGGTCATTTGGGAGGGACTCAGAGTAGAGCCACTGCTCCTCCGCATTGAGAGGAGCCAGATGAGGTGGCTCGGGCATCTGCTTAGGATGTCTCCTGGATGCCTCCCCGGTGAGGTATTCCAGGCATGTCACACTGGGAGGAGGCCCCGGGGAAGACCCAGGACAAACTGGAGGGACTATGTCTCTCGTCTGGCCTGGGAACGCCTTGGGATTCCACCAGAGGAGCTGGATGAAGTGTCCGGGGAGAAGGAGGTCTAGGTTTCCCTGCTGAGACTGCTACCCCCAAGACCCGACCTCGGATACGCGGGTGATAATGGATAGATGGATTTATAGAATCTGAGAATCAATTTTTTGACAACCACAGTGTCTTATAATTTTCAACTCTAGCTTCAGCTATATCTTCCGTTTCTGATCTTTCGCGGTACATTTTTAGCGGTGCCGCAGTGAAAAAAGTCCCTCGTAAACAGTTTCTAGCTGTGCCACTTTCTAAACGTTGTGCAGGCTATTTAAACCGGTATTGAGGTGTAAGAAAAATTCATATCATAACAATAATAAAAAATGGTTTTCGGTATGAACCGGTATACCGCCCAACACTAATAATTGGATTTCTTTTTTCTTGGGACATCCATGTACCTGAATGAACGCAAGCATAAACTGTCAACTTTGTCTTAAAATGGATGGAAAAGCCGACTGTGCCTGTTATTTTAGCAAGTTAATTAATCTATATAAGATACTTTGCATATCTAAAAAGGTTAATTATTCAATAGAAAATAAAAGCACTTTAGCTGGTTGGACAAAATTACAAAGGATTTCAATTATATACTCATGCAGGTATAACTTCTTTTCTAGATTTTAATTAGTGTTTTTGATTACATTACATGTATGAATACTAAATGGCACATTTATTGGCAAGTTAGTCAGGGTCATTTGGAAAATATGTGGTAAATTATGGAATTCAGGAGTACTTCCTACAGAGAAAGCACTTATCCTGCTTGTTCAGCATTCCTATTAGTAGGATGTATCTACAACACAGATTCATGTTGATGAACTTTCCAGAAGGAAAAGAGATGTCATTTAAAAAACAAGTAACACTCATCTATGCAATGTGCACATTTGCATTAAAAATGTGTCAGCTTCCTTATGATGATCATATTTATTTATTTTAATATAATGAATGAAAAAGTGGTGTGGTTTAGGCATTTCAGTGAGATTTTCTCAAGGTGTCAGGTGTGGGTGAAACCAAGGCGCTCGGGAGTTTGTATTCAACTGTGACGAATTAGATAAAACTCATAAAGCCTTGTTTACACAAGCCACGGATGGGTCTTTTTGTGCAAATGAGGGCACGCTAAAGCAGGGGCTTACTGAGCTTTAGCGTATGGATTAGAGACGGGGGACTCACAGGCCCCTGTCAGCAGATTAGCCTCCGAGGGCTGCCAGTGACCTGACTGTCAAACTTCCACAAATCCAGTGTGCGTATCAGGCGTGATCGGTAGCACGCCACTCAACTGCTCAGGCTTGGAACCTGTGTGGAATACCGAGCCCTCATTAGTGCTGAGCAGAGTGGCACACAGACACAATTCGCAGAAGTCACACACAGACATAAAATTAAATGACCAGTGACGATACCAACCAAGATGCTAATTAAGATAATTAATGAGCACTGTGTTGCATTCAAATGACTCTATTCACAAACAACAAAGCACATGTCTATTAAAGATTTTTACACGATTACTAAAATCGAGCCCGATTTCAACGTGCACAGACGTACTTAGAAGGGTGTTTAAAACAATGTGGCCTGAAAGTAAATGATATTTTAAAATTCACTGTCATGCGGAACTGAAGAATATAAATACAGGGAAACCAAAGTGATGAAAGACACACACTTGTAATTATTAAATGTGCAAACATACGACAAAGCAATGAGGGGGGCAAAGAGGGAAATGCATGCATTTTCTGTATATTATGCATGGTGATCATGTATGAACAGTAAAACTGTATTTCTCATCACCACATAATAATGACTTCAGTCAGATTGGAATCAATTGCACAACATGCAGTCTTGCCGCCATAAAGTGCTTAGTTATCAGAATTCCCTAAAACTGGCACCACTAAATTTACCCTTAGAAAAAATCCTGAAATAAAAGTGCTTTTTAATTTCCCTCACATAAATCAAGTGTCTTTACAAATAAATACAAACAGATAATTCTGACTATTCTACATCTTTATAGAAATGGAGATGTAAATAGCCATAAACAGACCTAAACAGCCTTAAATAAATGCAAATAGACAAACAGATATAAATAGATGTAAACAGATGCAAATAAACATTAATAGCTGTATTTTTAAAACAAATGCATGTTTTCATCCAAGCCCACTGAAAATACAAACCTCCATAAAAATGGGGCCACACCCTATGAGAGGTCAGATTTTGCAGAGCCTGTCCACACACAGAGCCTGTACACAATGCATATTGGCACAACATACTCATAATACTGAAGATCAATAAATGATAACACCGTTTATATGAAAAGCAGGACATTCATTTTAGAAGTCAGCATGTCCTTGTAGGACTATATTGAGCTACAGTACTGAGCCAAATTCTCTTCAACATCCATTTCTGTGCTGGTCAACAGGCCCTGATTCAATTAGGCTTTTGTTATCTGGTGTTCTATTGCTGGGGGACACAAAATACCAAAAATTTAAATTTGAAATGTCCACACTTGCTGTTAGGCATTTATAGACTGAGAATGATTATTTAATCCTCTATTTCTGAGGAAAAAAATAACACCAGTTTCAGTAACATGCACAGGCTTTTATTACATGGTGTAAATTAAAAAAACCAGTCAAGTAAAAACAAGCACAAAGACAGCTGACAGTTTCAGGCAGCCTGAAATAGCTCAGTGTTCACCGCTTCTTCTGTCAGGTTTCAACACGGAAGTGTTGATATCAGCTCATTGTAAAACCAGATATTCTAACATGCAAATGAAACAGACATGCAGTCATTTACTGAAGCGTTTTATACAAAGTTTCTGTGCTTGGGATTCACCAAAGGCCTGCTCTATGATAGTTTATTAGAGAAGAAAATTCAGTTTTTCTTGAAGTAGGATAGCATGATGGCCAGAGGCCTGAAATCAGGGGCTACACATGGATATGCATTTAATATGGGCCTTTATTTGCACTAATCATTAGGATACTAAGTATACCAGCCAGTATCACCCCAACTAAGCACAGATATCTCTGTTCATTGAACATGCTGTAGTCTTTACTACCACACAACTCATGGCTCTACAACTGACTGATATGATTCATGCAGAGCCTAACATCTCTTCTTAAAGGAACTCAATGCACCTCACCAGTGAGGATCATCCATCCAACTGGGGTCGCCAGAGCCTATCCCGGGCACGAGGGGCGCAGGCGGGAACCAACCCTGGGCAAGTCACCAACACACTGCAGGGTGCACGCACACTCACACAGCGTCAATTTAGACTTGCCAATCAACCTTCCCTGCATGCTTTTGGACCATGGGAGGAAATGTGGGGAGAGCGTGCAACCTCCACACAGAAAGGACCCGGGACTGAACTCACAACCTTTTTACTGTGAGGCAGCAGCGCTAACCACTATGCCACTGTGCCGCTGGTGACATTAAAAACAAAAAAGTTTTCTGTTTTGGCTCAACAGAAACTTAGTAACTCCAGCAGCTCCTTGTCAGGACACCGCCCCCTCCTTGTTTACACCCCTGTTTGGTCTGATAAGCATTGCTTCGATCTCAACCGACAGTCTTTGCAGCCCCTCTGCAATATACCTGCTTTGTAGTCATACAGTACGTCGCTTAAAAACAGGGATATGTTCAGAGAAATGCATCATTAGGCAATTTCATTGTTGTGTGACATCATAGCATTTACTTACACAAATCAAGATGGTACCACCTACGACACACCTAGGTTATGTATAACAATAAAAATACAGTATACTAAATACTGAATCCATAAATCAGTAACATAGTTGTCTATTATCAATACCAAGTATTATGTGCTGTACAGAATGTGCTATACTTCTATACGACTAGCAGTGCAGTAGGTTTGCTAACACCAGCATCACTTCAGACATATGAGTAATGAATTGTGCTATGACGTTACGATGGCTATAATGTCACTAATTTCATTATAATCTTATGGGACCACAGTCTATACAGCGACCACAAAAAGTCTTGGGACATTTGCTTAATTCTGTAAAAATGGTGCAAAATTATTGGTTGCATAGCATAAGTCTATTGACAAGCAATGTTTAAAATTTCTGCACATATCTTCCACATGTAAATTTTCTTTTTATTAAGTGTCATTTTTTTTTTTTACTCATTCAGTGCTGCTATTAATCGCAATTGTACCCATTGATTCCCAAAGGGATACTAAACACAAATTTTGTTTTATGTTATTGCAAAGATGTTAAATTAAATTAAATTAAAAAGCACTCAATGAGACAGACTGTCAATGAAAATTTTAACTCAGAACAGCTCTTTTAGAACGAAGGTTTTGGTTTCAATTTATTATTACTTTATCAATGTTTTACTTAAAATTACTGCTTGTTTCTAATGTGGTATATATATGAATATGAAGAAAGTGATGAATTTTGTTATAAAAACAATATATGTGCAGTATTTTTACTGAATTAAGCAAGCGTCCCATGACTTTCTGTGAGCACTGTATGTGTTCCGACATTGACAGAAACATCGCTATGTGGTGCATATAACTTAAGTTTTCTTAAGATTCTCATTTTGTCAAATCTCACTACCATTTGCAAGCTGATATTCTGACATTATCAATAATAACATTCTTAAATGCTACACTTAACTATCTAGCCCTTTCCCTGACTTGACATTTCAGAAATGATACTATACTGTAAGTTCCTTCTCAGATACTCTAAATCTTTATGGTGTAATACAGTCAATTATAGCCATTTTATTGGAGAATGGAGGATAAAAAGGTCCTGAATAACGAACAGAAAAGGAACCTGGAGAATTACAGTCCAGAGTTAATGGCCAGGATGTATAAAATAACTAGTCAGTTTTATAACTGGAAGGAAATCCACTCAGACTTACAATGGTGCAGTGTCATCCATCACTAAGAAACGAAAGGTAATTAAAATTCACTGTGTGTTCGCATGGCTACTTTGATGGATATCATTCAGGGACTCCTATTTCCGCTCGGTTTAGACTCTTTCTTTAAACAATTATCCCATTTGGTTTCTATTTAGTGAGCCATGGGGCAATAGAAAGAAAGCATGGAACTGGTGACAGAACAATAAGCTGCGGTTTATGCTTTGACATAAACCTTTCATCATCGGTAAGGAGATGGCAATAGAAAACGGTGTCACAGGTGGTTATTCCTCTATTTGTTATAATGTAACCCTGACCGTCAATCACAAGATATGATTATATAAAGGTAGCTTGACATATGGCTCTTGAGTTTCAAATTATCAATGCAAATTGCTGTATTTTCCAGATAAGGAATACATACCAGATAAGGAATAAACCACCTTCACAGCCACTTATTTTGTTAACATCATAACTCAAAACGTATTTCACTGATCTTTTTCTAATGTTGCAGACACATCATATGGAGCTAATCAAATTTTACAATATATCATACCAAAATGGTAACCATAAAAAAAATACTTGATTTTTATGAAAGTAGTAGTAGAAGAAGTATTTAATAGATCTTATTACTACTTCACAAAGCATTACATGAATGAAGATCTACACTTGATTACATTCTGAGACAAATCACACTAAAAGTGAAGCAGCAGTGATGTGTGGCAGCAAAGGAAAGAATGGGTGGCTCCAGAAGACACTTGATCTTGAGAATACAGTAACTCTAAAAGTATTTGATGAATCTTTTTCAAATTTGCAAAGTTCACAAATTACAGTAGATTGGTCCATATCAGATTTTGCAAATGCAAACCATTTCCACAGAAATGAAGCAGAAATTATTTTTGGAACCCATTCTTCCTCATCAGCCTTGTTGCAGATTCTGTTTATTCAACAGTGTGGCCGATCCACATATAGGCCGTGTGGTGTTTATCGCATGACACAAGTACAATATTTTTAGCAGTCCATTGATATACATTTTTTCTCCCAATAGAAGTAACTGGTTAGAAAAGATTGATACAATTTCAATTTAAGATCTAACCAGGGGTGTTGTTAGGTCTATTTTGGGAGGGGGGAGGAGGGGGCTAGTAAAGACTTAGCTCTCCTATCCATTAATCTCCAACTGCTCCCTGGCTAATCACCAAGTTGAGATCGACTGAAACAGATAGTTCACAAAGAAGTGAGATATAGACAGCACTGAGATGTTATGGAGGCTGAAACTGCTTTGTTTCACATCAGTCTGTTTTTGTTGTAATGCATTTGCAGCCTCCAAACACACAGGTATCACGTGATAACCATAGCGCCCACCTCTATTTCCCAGGAACATTGTATGGGTGATGATCGGGGATCTATTTCATTTTGAGACAAATCATACCAAGATTCAAGCAGTGTCACTTAGTGGTGGCACATGAAAGGACAGCCACAGACAGAGGTCTGGGGAACCTGATTACATTGAGACATCACACAAAGTTGGGCTTTTAATAAAGATTTTTTGGAGAGGTGGGGAAAGTGTATAGGGAGGCTAGAAGTTGGAGAGTGTGGGGGAAGTAGAGTTTAGAAGGGGGAAGGTGGTAACAGAGCCGTCTGAGAAATACACTGTTGTTGTCATCTAAGCTCCATAAGAACATGCATGTCTTCCAACCATATAGCTGTTTTCTTTTCAATTCTATGTGATTTGTAAGTTGCAACACTTTTAGCTAGAAACACCCATCCATCTTGCTTAACCACTATTCAGGGTTGCAGCCAGTCTAGAGTCTAGCGCAGGCATCAGGGGACACCCAAGATAGGATGGATAAAATAGATCTTTAATCTAAAATAGGTTTCAACACAATTACCCCATGTCCATTTTGAGTTTCATCCATATTAATTTTAGTTAAAATGACCAACAATACTCTGTGACACAGGGATGGTGCACAAATTGACATGTTCATGCCATTGTGGCATTTCTCACTAAGTTCAAGGAAATCTTGCCACAAAAATGCTACAAAAATTTCACTGTGACAATGTCCTTAAGGATGATAGTCGCTGATAAATGATTTGTCTTGTAAGCACAGATAATGATCATCTCCAAGAATGGTGATAGCTATCAGGAATTGGCTGTAATGCAAAAATAATTATTAAAATGGTAATTTTTGTTTTTACTTTTATATTGCATATTATTCTCTCAACTTTAAATAACTGAAAATTCCATAGGATGATTCCTGAGTGACCTGCCCTTGCTGTTGAGGTGAGCATTTTTCAATGGAAGCTTCCTTGTGATTCTTCCATGACCATCAAGATGACCATGAAATACGCCATTAAAATCCCCACATAATGAATTATATCTGTGCCTTTAGTTGTTCATTTTGTTTATACTGAAATGCTTTCATGTGTAAAAAACAGAATAGAGCTCACTATTTTATAAAGTAGCTTCCCTGCACATCTGGCAGCAGTACATTTGGCAGTAATGACAATGACAGCCAGGTGCTGTCATATCAAAATGTACTTCTGCCTGCCAATGCAAAACAAAGCACTTTTAAGATAATCACAGCATGTTTGTAAAACAACTCAAAATAGCTGAGACTTTTGAACACAAAACTGACCTATTCTCTCTAATTATTCCTCTGATAATATGTACCACTGTGAATAATACAGCTTGAATGTTGGTTTACAGTGCCTTGGCAGAGGTGATCAATGCCATTTGTGTAGACATTAACCCACCAGCACATCTGGAATCAGACAAATTCCCATTAAGATGCTACAGAATTCATGGCTAGAGCAGTTAATGTGCACTGAGATGGACCTGTGAGAGGTCAGGGATTACCAGAGAGAAGCATTTCTTCCAACAGCTGAGCTCACAGTATCTATAAAATTCCCAGCTGAGGCACCAATGAAAAGACAGAAATTTCCAAATAAAGCATCTCGAGATCCCTCAGAAATAACCTGGCAGTAAAGAAAACATGGTGCTCACGTTATCTGAGACCACAATGCCTGGGAGGATCATGGGTAATGGGGTGGAGGGGGGCACCCCTCAAAAGATGCTACCCATCTTGCCCTTGCCAGGATCTGCCTCTGGGCAATGTAGTGAAGCTATTTTTGAAGATGAGTAATTCGCTGCTAACTGGGAGTATTGATAAATTTTACTTCTGACCACCTTGTTCACCCCTACAAAATATTCAACACTCCAGATATTTATCTTAAAGGCTGTGTATTGTAACTACTCCTATGTCTCTGCATTTTGTATGGAAAAGCAGAATTAATTAATAGTTACAAAGGCTCATCACAGTCTCCTTCCTCATGACTGATCCTTAAGACTGTTAATATTGCATTAAATCATTCGGAATGGGTTTCTCTCAAAATCTTATTTGCATAAATCCCTAAATAATGTTCGAAAAACAGAATAGCGATGTCAGTATTACAATGTCAGTATCCCAGCTTTTTCAACCCCTGAGAGGTGTCGTTACCTAGATTAGTACTCAAACTGAAACTCCTCAATGAACAGGACAGAAATGAACATGCATGTGTACCTGAATGAGGGATGCATTGGAAAAAGACAAGTAGAAACTATTTAGTGACAAAAGTGTAATGTGTTAAATGACAATTGCACCTAAATAATAATAATAATAATAATAATAATAATAATTGATACTTTATTAATCCCCGTGGGGAAATTCTTTTTTATGCCTCCCTCAACTTGCTCTTAGTAGAGCAAGCTGTCTGCGAAGGGCAGCCACCTGTTGGGGCACCCAGGGAGCTGGGGGTTAAGGGGGTTGTGATTACAGGCACACGGTTTAGCCCACTGAGCCACATGCTGCCCTTTGTGGTTACTTCTAAGCAGTTTACATAAAGTAACCTGTGGTTACTTCTAAGCAGTTTACAGGGAATAAAGGTGACATGGTGAAACTTCTCAATGGTGCCTTCATTCCATGAAAAAAAGATGTGATTTATAGCACTATTTACAGCTTTCAGAGCAATTAAGAGAGATAACCTGGTGCATTATGGTGAAAAAGATGACTTCAGTCTTTCTGTGACATTTAGATCAAAGTCACAGAGTATGAAAAATGTGACGCACTAGGAAGGCAAATTGAGTGCAATTGGACACGACCACTTTGCCTCCAAGTTAAAGGAGTGAACAGCCCCAAAATGACAGCTGGACCATAACTTCCCGCCATTTAAATACACCAGCTAGTGCAGGTTTCCTCAAGGTGCTCCAGTTTTCTGCTGCAGTCCATAAATGTGTCATTAGGTGACCTGCTGTCTTTAAATGGCATGTTTGGTGTGTGTCCTTTGATGGACCGGTATCCCCTGCCTTGTGCTCTGTGCTTCCTGGGATGGGCTCCAGCTCACCCCTGCCCCCTACTGGTGAAACGGTTAAGGAAGATGGATAGATATGTGTCACATCCGCTACTCTTTTGTATTCTGGAAGCTTTGCCAGTATCAGGCTACTGACCTGTCTATACTGTGTTTCTTTTTTGCTATTGAAACCAGATGCGCCTCTCTGAATGCACAATAACATATATATTTATCAATAATGTTAATAAACAAAGCTCTCTCTGTTGGCAAGGAAACAGATCTGCTGACTTTGCCATTCAGATTTCACCTTAAAAACATTAGATAAAAACAGGATCTGGAAATCCAGCATTTTTGTGTCAGTTCTCTGCACGTTTCTCTGAGCTTCTGGTGTCACAGTCTCCTTTAGTCTTGCTTTGAAGCGTGTAGGCATAGGGGTGACACATTGAGCTATCTACACGTGACGAGCAGCTGCAGTTACACCATGCCTCTCAGGGTAATGTTCTCCTCAGGTTCTCTGTCTGAAATGCTGACTGCACACGTTTTCATTGTTATAATCACAAAATATTGAGTTGTCAGATCTCCTGAGATTCATCTGTCTGTGTTTCATAAAAATAATAATACAACAAATTACTGCAGTATATATAACTCTTCCGCTTCACCATTTCAGTTTTAAATTGACTTGTAAGCAACCAGCTTCAATTCAATTCATATTTAGTCACGACACATTATGGATATTCCCAGTTTTCCCATTACTGAAGAAAATCCACAGAGGTATGAAGGGTGCATATTCAATGTACCAGGCTGGTTTTTCGCACGTGTCACTCTCTGATGTCAGACACCTTTGTATCTGATGAGTCCCTGCGCCCGCAAAGCCCAAGGGAATCACAGGAACCTGCTCATAAAAGGAGCAGAGAGAGAACCAAATCTAGATAGCTGGACAAAATACAAAGTTGGGAAATCACAACACAGAAGAAGTCAGAATGCACAACTAGAATGCTCAGTACTGAGAAACCTGCAATACTTCACAGTATGACGTTGAACAAAATATGGTATTTATGATATAGGGAAGTTATCAGGTGTGATTATTTAACTGGTTCTACGGATTCTGTGGACTGGATTATGGATCCAGAGGCCAATGGATTGACAGACATAACAAGCTGTTTACTATGTAACTTCCTGCTAGGCACTTGGGACGGTAACTTCCTGCCACACCAGAGCCCTCAACAATAAGTACTGACACAAATAAAGCTCAGTTTTAAAATCACATTCAACTAGAGCTGATAAGCTTTTCTGCCTTTGTGAGCTTGCATTGAGTCACAAGGTGTGATTGCAGGCATGTAGGGCTGCATTCCCACACAGTAAATGTTTTCTGCATGTACTTTTAAAAAACACGATTAAATATATCAGGCTACATTAAACTCAAGCTCCTTTTTTAATCTTTCTAAGACCTGACTTTTCCTCGAGACTTCAAAGCACACAATGTAGTATTGCAACATGAAGTTTCCATTAAAAACCACAAGTAGGAATTTCTGTCAGTACACAAATGGAAAAATAGGACAAAATGGTAAGCAGCCTAAAATTATGGCTCACTTTTCAGCCACAATGCAGTGGAGAGGCATTGAATGAAACCACTGTAGACAAAATTGAAACAGTGCCCAATAGGAGCAATATGGTATGCGAGTTATTGATAACAAGCCCACGGGCACTACTGTAGATAAGCTGTAAATCCTGTAGGCATATATTAAATAATACGTATGGTGCTAAGTCAGGGTCAAAACTGTTCACATACTGTATGTAATAGACTTATGTATGGAGAAGGGTCAGTGGCAAAAATTATCTACTACCAGCACTGAGGTTTTATGAAAAATAGTATTTATCTATAATAATAGTCAAAACAGACAATAATAGCTGCATGTTATCTGTATGAAAAATTTAATAGTTTGCAATAACAGTTTATGGAGGCTGGATAGCACACCGTTTGTGCTTGGAAGAACAAGGCCATCGCCATGGCGATCTGCGGTAAGTGAATGATTAGCATGTTTGGCGGGAAAGCAGGCATTCAGCAATTACAGCACACGCTCCTATGATGTATGTAGCTACGGCTAAATGACTGGACTTAATTTGCATTCAGGTACTTAGAGTGTGAACAGAAAAGCCTTAAAATATAATCACACGACATGATGAAATCGCACTCTAAAAAACTTCCAGGTTCTAATTTTGCTGATGCAAAGCCAAGTGAATGTAAAGTCCCCATTAAATAATCTGTCTCCGACATACTGTGTTAACAACTCGCAGAGGTGTTATTTGAGTGTTTCACATCTAGAAGAGCCAAATAAAGAGCTGTGAGCATTCATATTAAAAAGGGGACTTCAGATCTTGCTGAGGAGTGACTTCAATTTCAACATTTACCTGCCGGTAACAAAAGAAAAGGGGATTCAAACAGAGGCGCTCTGTGTTTTGGAAACGTGAAGCCATTAAATGAAACTGAAGAAAACGGTTCAGATCAAATATGAAGCACTCAACCAGGTTCAAGGACATAGCTTTCATCTTCTGGCATTTTTCAGCAAGCCTGCACGCGCACGCGCACACACACACACACACACACACACACACACACACACACGGAACAAGTAATGAATGAAAACATGGCATTAATTTAATTTCAGATATTTTTCAACCATGTTAGGGAGAGTGTGTGGCTCAGCAGATTAGGATTCTGAATACCATGTCTGTGATTAGAAGGTTGCGAGTTCAAATCCTGTGATTGGCAAGGTCCCTAAATGCTCCAGGGACTGGCTGACCCTGCTTTCTCAGTTGTACCCCTGCTTTGGATAAAAGCGCTAAATAAATTATGTGTATCATTTTTGTTACAGCAACATCCTGAGATGTTCTCTGTCTTGCATTCTTAGCTTCTGGGATAATCTCCGGACCCCCACAACCCTGAATAGGACAAGCACATAGATAATGAATCATCCCTGAAGCCTCATGAAGGAGAAACTTCCATCTGTTTCTGACATGCAGGACTGAATCAGGGCTGCTGGCATGTAAAAATTAGCATTTCATCGACCAAATCCAATCACACTAAAGCAATGATGAGTCCGGCTCTGGGTTTTCAGGATCCCTTCCACTCCGGGTGTGTCAAGGCTATTTACAGCCACGACTACATCGTCTATTTGCTTATTTTCTACACTACCAAATTATTAATGAATGCAAGCAAAACACATGCAGACTACTTTAAAGAATCAATTGAATATACGGTGTGAGAGCCAAAATGGGTGCATTGCGTTCTCTCAAACACCAAAGCTTGCCTGCCAGTGAAGTTGGAACTGCTGCTTCACCAATGCCAAACAGGCCTGTATCTTAGCAGTGCTTTCAGGATGCTGGACATCACCTTGTTGGCAGACATTGGAACCTATCAAATGCACCATAGGCTTTACAGTGATCCGGCTAAATGTGAACAGATGTGTTCCTCATAATTAGAGAGACAAAAACTCAATTGTTATCACTCAAAACACCCGTGACACTCTGCTGAGAGCAGCCTCCACAGACATTAATCTGCCTTCATAACTGGATCCTCAGAACATTTAGGTTTTGAACAGTTAATAAAGGAAGGCAAATAAATAAAGCATCTTGAGGTCATGCACGTGCTTGCGGCTTCAGTGATGCGTGTCAGGCAGAGCAGGTTGAGGACGACGACGAGAGGCCGAAACGAAAATCCGAGCTCCGCTGATCGATGCCAGTGACATCCAGAAGGACGCGATTCCGGGAGCGGTGCTGGGTTTGGGGCAGCACTGGAAATAGGTCCGGCTCTGTCACCGCGGCCGGCAGGACTGGAAAAGCGATCCATGCATCCAGAGAGCAGCGGCGTGATTTTGCTGACAATAGAGCCCCGCCATCAGCGGAAACGTCCGCCATTACATCACAGTTCTGACACCAGATCTGCCTGCATTGGCATAGCGTTTAGGCTCTTTGATCCTTTTTAGAAGCACAGACTGAGAGACACTTGACTCTCAAGAGCCAGTACTGGGCCTCTAGGGCCTCCCTGACAACCCGTACTGCACTGCTACTGCCTGTCAGAGCTCTCCACAGCGCCTCCTCTCAGCAGACACTTCAGGACAGCGCCGGCGAGGAGATGCGCCCAGAATGCTAATGAACCGCACGCAGCAAAAGACTCTCTCGGAATGTCTCAACTGGAAAAAGATGTCACGTGGAGCTGCAGTAATGAGCCAGCCTCTGCTGTAATGTCTCAATTAGGCCAGAGTGCGGCCAACGGCTACACCGGATATGGTGCCATTTCACTTTGAAGAGCAGTAACTGTATAAACACTTATCACATGCAGCGAGTCCACAAACACACTGCTAATGCAGGGAATTGCTGTGTGTGGAGCAGAGAACACTAATACACAATGGAGTGCTAAGGTTAGGCACATTTATTTACAGGGCAAATCGATAACCCCCTTACAGATAAACAATGCATTACAACGTTAGAACAAATTTGCTTTTGTCTTTAAAGTCATTAGAAGCCTTTTCAGCCAGTGAGCACTGGAGCGCCGCGGGCAAGCAGAAAATAAAAGTTTTATCCTTCATAGTCAAGTTTCAAATAAAAATCCTTTTCCATACTTTACGTCTGCTGGTGGAGATCATCAGCAAGTGGCACTCTGGATTGGGGTGAGAAATGTTACACCCAAATGCATGGGGGCAGGAGGTAGGAACAATCCTACTCAAGGTTGGGTTTAAACAAAATGTTCTTAATCATCAAGGGAGCTACTGGAGGCCTCAATGTGAAAAACATTCATTCCTAACAGATCAACCAAGTGTCTGTACATCCCACTACTGTGAGGTCATATGAAAACTCCCAGAAGCCCTTGCGGTCAGTATTATTCATGTCTGGTCCAGATGCAGAAGTGGTAACCCCAATAACCATGGTTACCTGTCCAGCAGCCCAAAATGATACACTGAGATTTTCACATATCCAGCAAAACGGCGCATTGATATGTCCGCCTGCTCTTTATTTTACAGTCTGTAGTAGTATTATGATCTACCATAACTGGACCCAGCCCTGTTACTACTCACAACTTTTCATTTCATATTCTGACATTTCATGGAAAACATGTAAGTACACGAAATTTGTCTAACATGCACATTAATGTACCACATGCCAGCTCACACAGTCACACACATACCTACAGTATAAGTTGATGAGGTCATGTGCTAGGCTAGGAACACTTCAGGTTCTCCGATGAGCACCATGTAAAATGTAAGACTGGACACAGAAACTGCAGCATTGCTAAAGCAGTGCTTTTCAAAACAGGTTTCACAAGGAGAACTCACAACTATGCTGGTCTTTCCACTCATTAAAATTCTGTTTCATTATGGAAGAGGCGCTACATTCATTCCTCTAAATTATTTAAAAGTATTACAGCTGAATTTCAGAAAAAACAAGTTCATACACATATTACTGTGGTGTATATACAGTATGGCTGAAACTCTGATTTGGGAAAATTGCAAGCAGACCACTGCAGGATGTTCTAGCTAAACCACATTTTCTGCAGGTAGGTTTCACCTTTTCTACATGTCATTAGACTGCAGGATTATCTGCACAAAACCTGCATGGCACAAGGAGAGCATGCAAACACGGCACACACAGGGCCGGAATGGTGTTCAGATAGACTGATGCTTAGTACTGTGACACGAAGAACCTCCAGCAAAGAGACATGTCAGCCAATAAATGAGGGGACGGAGTGGAACAGCACCAGCGACCTAAAACATACACAGGACCAGCAGAGATGCATCACCTCCACATGGCGTCTCCCTCAGCTTAGCACTGCATCTGCTGAACACAGGTCCACATCACACTCATATTTCCTGACACCTAATAACAGCTGGCTTGCTCGTGTCTGACAGACCTGTTTCATCTTCCAAACAGACCTTAGTGGTTTCGATGATGTCAGGTGTTTTATTGGGATTTATGTTGGTTTGTTACAGGTGTCACCCGGGACTCTCTCAGGAAAAAAAAATCCCATAACCACTCTGCACACCTGCTTCATATTAAAGGAGAAAGGGAAATCAATCTCTGCCTTTAAGTCTACCAAAGAAGGACATTTTTGGGAAAAAAAAAAAAAGACAACAACTTTGGGTAATTTTCTTACAAAACTGCCTTTTATTTCAGCATTGTTTATCATAGTTAATTACCTTGTTAGTAGACTTTAGCCAAACAAAGCAGACTTATCCAGAGAGATACACTCATGTCATGTGAATCATAAACCACATAGACCATACAGGCACTCAGTATAATGCCGGGAACATGAACAGAAATGATACATACATTCATTCATCTTCTATACTGCTTGCTCTTTACAGGGCCATGTGGGGCAGAGTTTATTCCAGCAAAATGGACATGAGCCAATTATACATACGTATAAAATGTAAATATTTCTCGCATAACAGATGTGAGCAGATGTGATATATGAAAAATGTGCACTTTCATGCAGCTGAAATGCCTTAAAAGGGCTTTTCACTGGACACGAACATCAGCTGATGTGGCAAACGAGCAAGAACATTAGCCTGCAGAAACTTATGAAAGGTCTTCGAGCCATGTGTTTCAACAAAGAAAGCTGTGAATGACCAATCGACAAACTGACAGGTCACACTAGTAGATCTGTCATGGTTTTAGGGCTTTAATGAAAATGTTACATAATTATGAAGTAAATTGAGGTATTTTCTGATTGCCTTTTTGAAATGGAAGGGAGAAGTTGAGGCTGAAAGAGGAATGATGCCCTGGAGCCATGAGAACACCACATTTCATGACAGTGACAGCACAAGCTGAGGTAGAAATGATAAGGATCCAGTTCTCCAAATCCCTGGGTGAATGTGTGCGCCTTGCGAGGAACTAGCATCCTGTCCAGAGCGTCCCCTGCCCTCGGCCTCCTGGGATGGGCTGCAGGCTCACCACAACCCTCTACTAGACACATGGTATGGAAGATGGATGGATGAAAAGATGGTAGACTATGTTTTAATAAAGCAAAATGGATGCCGATGAGATGCCACTCAAATAAATGTCCAGGCAGTGTCCAGGTGGTGGGGGAAGTGAAGCTCAGTAGGGTGGGGCGGAGAGCAGAGTTGGGGCCGCACACAATTATGGAAACTGGTGAATTACAAAGCTGGTATATATGCATTTATATTATTTTATCCTATTTAATAATAATAATAATAATACATTTTATTTATAATGCCCTTTACATCAGAAGATCTCAAAGGGCTACAAGTTAAAATAAAAGAGACTAAATGAACAGTTTAAAATGCCCAGTGCCAGTGAAAGCCCACGTGGCACCCTACATAAGCATTACCGCCTTCACCCCCCATCCAAGACAAAGTGAAATCGGCTTGCTATGTTGGCATCCCCTCAGAAGATGGCAGTCTAGGTGGCCACCTGTGTTGTCTACTGGGACTATAAAAAACGCATGAAAGAAGTAAAGTTACTGAAAAGTTATAATATTAGCAGGTTACTAGCTGCTGCGTTATTAAACAGGGCAGTGCTTCTTAATGCTGCACCAAATGCGTTTGAGATGCTGCACATATTATTTTAAAGATGAATAAAAGAGTGAGAATCTTTAGGTTTCTACTGCATGACAATGATATCATTGTGATAATGCAGCATGTTCCACCAGAAAGAGGTTGCTGACATTCAGACAAGGTGCAGTGTGCTGTCCTGATGCAGAGCAGGGTAAGAGCTTGGAGGTAAGATGGAACCTTCCCATTGTATGCCAGTGCCAAGGTCAGACTCGGGCTGGTCAACGACACTGGGGTGAAAGAAGCCACTGAATGTTGTTGGGAGTCAAAGACAAGTTATTCATTAATTTCCCAGGAAAACGATTTTTTTTTAAAATTGTAATGAGGGCAATGTCCTATACACTGAAATATATACATTATTGGCACTTGTACCAATTCTTTTAAGACAGATTTAGATTCATGCTGACATAAAAATATTCAGCTGAATAAAGAACTGAGTTTGTATTTTGCCAGTGCTGTGGATTTATCCCGCACTTTCGGCATGGGGCTGGAAATAAGGGTAATTGTGTTTCTGGTGCTTACTCAAATTGAATTTTTAAAAAAATTATATATACACACTGTCCGTCCAAAAAAAAAGGTCGCCATTTGAATTTATATCAGCAAATACTTAAGAGCCAATGACTGGATCATTATTATAGCTCAGCAACATTATGC
>JAODJW010000001.1:35731442-35742514 GCA_026777045.1 Hyperopisus bebe | reverse complement strand
TGCCCCCCCCCCCATCAAATTGCCCTGTCCCCAAGGCACACAGGGGTTCCCACACAGTGACTTGCACCATAAGGAGAAAAATACATGTCATATCAAACGTATGCATATATATCACTAGACAAGAATGCACTACAAGGACATAATCTGACACTGAGTACTTGTGCGTTTGCTAGTAAGCCTTACATAGAGGCGGTAATCTGCCAACCCGGCAATGCACAGGAGACAGGTCACCTGTCAGAAGCATAATAACCCACATTAGCCAGTCAGGAAAAGAACCTAGGGATCAGGTTGGGGCTAGGGTTAGCTACCATAGATACCATCAGGACAGATAAGGCCAAACAAGAAGCAACATGCACTTATATTATAACAGTGCAGCCGTTTAGTGGATTAGTTACACAGAGGCAGAAATGTAAAAGTTCATATTGTAATTACAGTGTTATTTTCATAAAAGTCCTTCCACGACTTACTGAGAGGCATCAGACATGCCGCTGTGTTCACTGTAATGACTCAGGACACAAAAGACGTTCCTCATGAATATGGCATTTAAAGAACTGCATTTGCTGTAATTATTCCATTGATAACTGGCACTGGTAATAGCTGCTGCCCCACACTGTTGTTGCTTTGGCCCTTGATAATGCTAAGAAAGCATTAGAGCAGCTTTTCGATCTTCCCCCTTCTTCCTGTGTAATGATTCGTTTCCTTTGAACACCATAATTCACTTACAGCTCGCACAAGCAGCCTCTACCTTCACAACGTAGCATAAAGCACACAGAGGTTTTATAAAACCTCATAAACCAACAGCATGATAACGTCTATGCCGAATATTAAAATCTGATATACTGATAGCTGCTGCTTTGATTTTATTATATTGAATTAACACAGCCGTAAAATGAACTGCTTTCAGTCAAAGCAGAGTGTGTATCTATTTTGAAAGAATATACAGAAAAAGCAGAAAATCCTTCTCAACCTCTGTCCTCCTAGTTTCAGTGAAAAATTATATCTGTTTTCCACTTAAACTAAAGAAGGATGATGATTTGTGATTATTTCAATAATTAAAAAATATTTTTTAAAAAGTCAGTAATCATGCAATACACACAGACACACACATTTTTATGAAAATAACAGGGAAGAGCTTTCCGCTTCACACTCCAGGAAGGCCGCAGTATGCCGACCAATCACAGCTAACACTTCTGTTAACGAATGAACGCCAGAGCGGGCAGCGTGAGATGCCAGGCAAAGTAAATCACCTGAACTCATAGAAAAAGGCATGGTGAATGATCTCATGGCAGTTTTTGATGGGGATGTCAGCTAAGCAGTGCACCTGTAATAATTTTCCCCAGCTGGTGGAGTTTCAGGCACATTAAAATTCAGAGCACGTGCAGATGGAGAGTTCATCAAATATACTCGCTGATTGACCAATCACGTTTGAAATGAAACCAGGTGGTTAAACATAATGAAGTGATCACCATCCTGTTAATAGTGCTAAACGAATGGTGTGGAAAGCGAACAAATCCACGCTTTAATCAAACCGCCATGTTAGACTATGTGTTCTGGCCCCGATTGTCGAGGCTAACATGTCTCTGCTTTTTGTGTCATCACTGCAGGAGACAAGGACTCAAAAACTGATACATAAATTGGCTATAGTCATATCTGATATCTCTCTATTTTGCATATTTTAGCTGCTTGAGCATTTCATCACTGCAGATAATAAAAAGTTTTTTTTTGGCGACCTTTGCACTTTTTAGATATGTTTTAGAGAAGAAATTGATGGCTGACAGAAAAGAATTGCTAAGAACAATGATGGAAGGACTGTAGCACTACCGAGACCGATACAGTGCCACCCCACCCCCCAGGAGGAGGATGCAATCATGCCCCACCCATTACTGCACATTGTTACCTTGTATTTGCAAACTGATTAGTATCTGTCTTATTATATACAAACTGATGCCAATACAGTGAAAAGTTAAATGAGTTCATGTGATCACAAGTATACTTACTATGATTTACTATGATTAGTGTTTACAATGGATCAAAAGAAATGACACTGGGTGTTAATGACTGGTAGTGTGTCACAGGGGTGACTGCTGGCCGTGTAAACAAGGTGTGAATCTGGGCTGAACTGGTGTGTCTTTTCCAGCCTATCCATTTGCATAAATCAGTGCAAACTGTAGTTTTTCTTTTTATTCAACTGACTTCCCATATGCACAATGCACACAATATTCAAAAGATCTTTAAATGTATTCCCTTCTATATGACTGAAACTGAAAGCTGAGAGTTAGTTTAATTTTCACTTCATCATCAACCAGATCCCAGGGTCAGCAGCCCCCTAAGTAAGACCCTTCACCCCTGTTACAGACCCTGATATGTTGTAAAATGCTTTGGATAAAAGCATCTTCTAGCTACATAAAAATGCAAATAAAACAAGCATTGCTTCAGAGAGGCATAACTCTGTAGCTTGAGTATCTGTGCCTGTGTCTGGATGGTCCTGTGATGAGCAGAGTAACCATATCAGTCCTGTGACGCTGGGCCCTGGAGCAGGAGATCCAGAAATGTAAGGATGTGCACAGAGAATGGGTGCATCCTGCAAAAAGGAGGTGTCCCGTCTGACGACAGATGTTAAATGGCCCCGCAGTGGTCAGAGGATAGGATTAATGAGTAATAGCAGAAGAAAGGCCGGCTGGCAGTAAGGAAACATGTGATGGATGAAGCCTAAATGGTAGGCCACACATTCAAGGCGTACTGTAGGACGCCATCTGGGGAACCGGAACATGCAAATCTGAACCATGGGAATCCAGAAACGAGTAAAGATGCACAAAAGCAGCTTAAAATGCTAACCTATTCACGAGTCAACCTCAGGACATAAAAGGATCAGGTAAAATGCTGAAGATGTCATCCTGATGGCATCGCCATGAACAGAAACCTAGTGACTGTGATGGTTAGCTAGCATGCCCCTGCTGTAATGCTGGGGAATTATACTAGCATTACTGACTACTGTAATACTATAATGTGCCACTGTTCACTGATTATAGTTTATTTTCCCATAAATTTCTGTAGTTATTCATCTATTTACATTCCAAATATCGTTCAGTGTCATTATAGCTGCAATCAGTCCTGCTACAATGGGACTAGTGCATTCCTGAAAAACCTTGCATTCACTAAAATTGCATACTAAAATACACATACCAAATTGGAAAAATAGGGTTTGGGGAATCCGACTCCAAAACTTAGTAACTTATTCCAGACATAATGTCAATTAAAATAAATAATGAAAGTGATATCAGTGGACAATAATGTAGTTATATGCATTTTAAAAGAGAAATAATGCATCACATTAATATGTTACATCATAAACATCTCCTGTGGGGAAATACAGTAATGTAGGTTGGAGGAAAGTGACTCCCAAACTTTGTAAGTTACACACAATGGCAATTAAATAACAATTAAGACAGTGATAAAAGTAGACAATAATAAATGTTACAATAATAAAAATAAACTACCTGCATGTTTTCATATGTTAATGTCTCATCTAACCTATGCAATGTGTGGATGTACAAAAAAAACGATACACTGAAATGAACTGGTTCAAAAAAACGAATTGTTCATAAATCGGACATCACAATCATTCACTTAGGTAGCTATTTTTGCATGCAAGCAGTGTTTCTTGCTAAAACCATATCTCGTTGTAATTCGTGTAGTTCTTTCTCAGTGGGTTTTAGTAGTGCTGTAGTTCTCGAGACCAATTTTTTGTAGTCTTGGTCTTGTCTTGCTCTCGGTCTTGTCTTGGTCTCGGACATAGCGATCTCGATGGGATGAGGAAAAAAAGAGAAAACAGCGTATCCTCACAGAACAGTATCATTATTTATTACGCGCCTCAATTCAAATGCAACCAGTCAGATGCATCTATTTTAAAAACGTTACATTGTATGCATTTTCTCAATGGACACTGCCAGCACTTCACAGTCCACACACATCATACACATCGCATCATAGCGAAATCAGCAAAGAAATGTCCGAAAATGTCTGCGAAGTCGGCAGTAATTAACTTTTACAGGTATTTTACATTCATTAGAAAGCACGGTCTTGGACGTGCAAGTCAATCTGGAGGCTCTTTCTCTTCAATTCAAAGCAAGGGATCATTACATAGCCATATTCATAGCTTACCCGAGGCCTCTGTCCCTGGCATAAGAGACTTAATATGAACATCTTTCTGGTACATCCCATCTCTTTCCCTTGACGAGGTCTGATAAAATGGTTATAGGATAGGATTGCTGAGAGTATTATTTTCCATCAGGCCTCGTAACTATGACAAATCTGGGAGATTTTAAATGAGAGACATATAGACAATATAATTGAAAAGATAACATGAATTTGATTTAACGAGTAATGACACTTTACAGTAATGCCTTTTTTCTCTACAGTTGATCTGAGTAATGTAATGTTAATTCTAGCCCTAGTCTGTTTTTGGTCTTGGTCTTGGTCTTGATACCCTCTGGTCTCGGCAATGTCTTGGTCTCGGTTTAGGCAGTCTTGACTACAACACTAGTTTTAGGGAGTTTCAGTAAACTGACCCTAATGGAGTGAAGATGCTGCCTAGTTAATGTGGATATTCCGAGTTCATCTGGGGTGAAAACAGGTCAGATGGTGTAGTCCCTGATTCCAGGACTGACACCAGTTCTCACCAATATGCATGCACTACAGCATTTAATAGGACTTTATGAGAACTCTGCATGAATATTTTTATGAATTTGGTTTTGTTTAAGTCATTTTATAGCAAACAGATCAATTTTGTTAATGTGGTTTATCTGGTGAGTTAATCTGAAGTGTATGTTCTGTGTTTTTTCCATTTTATTTTGGAATTGCACTCTGATGAACAGGAGGGGTCTTAGTGTCCTGAATCCCCTCCTAAATTATTTTCTATTTTACGTTAGTTTCCTGGAGTTTGGGTGAAAACTCTACCATTAAACTCTGTCACATATTCTTGTTTTCTCTACCATGTTTTCTGTGGAAAAAAAACAATATAACATAAAATGTATAATTGCACTGTGTTACTTAAAAGGTAAACAGAAGTATGAAGGTCACCGAAGATGAACTAATTATATAAGACCCCCAAAGTAGCTTGTAGCTGTTGAGTGCTGTATTTACAGTGAAAACTGTAAACCGATCTCGGGAAATTTCAAGATTTAAGCCCTGCAGGCTTCTGGCAACAAAGAAATTTGATGTGCTGTCAAGTCAAACTTCCTATGTGGCCGAACAAAGGTGTTATAAGGTTGTGGCAAGATGCACTCCAGAATCTAATGGAGCTTTTTTTAAGAGCAAGCCTCGACTGTAAATTGTGCTTTTAATAGAGGCATAAATATGAGCCCTTTACCATCACCCTAATTCCAGAGAGCAAAACGACATAAGAAAAGCTTTTATGCTGCACGGCTTTCAAGCTGAGAGGTGCTTCAGGAATGCAGCCAAATCCAGTTCTGCTGCCACATTGTTCACTATTTGGTAAAGTCTGATTTACATTTAGTCCTCTGCTCTCATATCAAAAGCGACTCACTTATCGGGTTCTTTAAGCGAGACGCCGTTAGGTGTGGTGCTGTCCGAAGCAACCCCACAGGTGAGACGTGGGGGCTAAGAGTGATATGCGGCACATGCAGGGGAAGATTAAGGTTCATGCCGGGAGTGCATAAATACCCAACTTCACCAGGAGACTCTGGGGAACAGTTCATTCAGCCGTGCTCCTCTGGCAGCAGTATATTCTCACAGACGCCACCTCTGTCGCAGAGTTTTTTTGCATGAGAGTAAATGTCAGTATCACTGGGAGCCTGAGTGTGCATAACTGCTCTAGCTGGATGTCATTTGTCACTGCCATGTCGGTGCCCCCCCCCCAAAATTTCACCATTCCCCATCACTTTACCCTAATCGGGAGTTAGAGTGGCCCACACACACACACCATATTAGTTCTACAGTTTCAGTCATCAACAGCAACAGAACATGAATTATTTGCCATCCTCTGTGATAGAGAGGGGGCATCCTGCAAGAAATCCATAGCAATAATAGTTCATTTATACCCCTTTTTAGTCTTTTCTCTTAATTTGTTTCTCATGCAACTGTAGTCTAAGGAAGGAAAATGATAGTCCACCTATCATGTACCTCCCTGCACTCAAAGTCCAGCTGCTGACTGCTTCTCTATATGTGAATTTTGATTCCTTGTACAGGTCCAGGCAGCTAGTTCACATCAGAAACATGGAACTGCACTTCTCACTAAATGCAAAAACTCCACTGCCTTAAGCAAGCAGTGGAGTCACTACCTCGGGAAATAACTTGATTCTTCACAGATGCATCCATACTACATGTAGGTATGTTCATCTAAATGTTACAGGGGCTTTGCACCGGAGAGGACAAGCTGAATCTCAAACTGAGGAATTTGACAGGAGGAATTTGGAGTCAACACCAACATCTCAGCTGGCAAACCTTTGTAGTTAAATTCAAGCATGATTCTTTAAGACCCTGGAGGTTATGGTCTGACTTGGATGACTCCTGCCAACATCTTCAATGTTTCTGAAGAGGATCCTTGCAGATGGGTCTGTTGTATATTGACAAATCGAAAAATACACACAACGTAGCAATACAGTATATTACTGGGCGACTCATCTGTCTTCTTTTCTAAATTCACTTTCATGTTTTCCGCCAAGCTATTAAGTCAATGTGAATGGTCTTAACGTGGTCGTAACTGAAAATCTTGACCTGTCACAAGGTATCGCATTCCCACTCTCTTCAGAACCCCACTGCCCATGATCCCTGCATAAGTAGATGTTGCCATGGCCTATGAATGATCTGTTCAGACCACTTTGCCTTCATCATCACAGCCCCACTGGACAGACGCAAAAGGCAGCCGTCTTCCGTCTGTCATTGTTACGCCTCGCAGTTGTGACTCTGGGTTTATGCCAACATTATACCCACTATTGCTCTTTGCTGATCACTTTTTCTCCATAGGTTGACATCTCACCGAAAAGCCTTGACATGCAGGCATGATGTTCTCGCCAGGCGTTGATGGCAGCCACTCACATTGCGTTCAGGTGTATGGAATTTCTCCCTGTGCCTGTATAAACTTTTTCTACCTTACTTTAGTAGCACCTTCAAAAGGCATTCCCTAAATCTCAGGCAGAATTTCCACTCAGCTGAACAAAAATACAATTTCCTCACTTTAATTTGGTAGCGACGTGAACACAGCTGCACTTGATTAGCCTTGTATTGTCTATCTTCCTGGTCACACTCCACTGTACTCCAGCAGACATTTTACACATTACTGTGCGAAAGCTATCAGCTTTAATATTGTACAAATAGCCATGATTAATGAACAAAACCTTTCCATTTCACCCAGAATCAGCCCCCTGAGTTCTTTACAGTGATCTTTCTCTAATCGGCGCCTACATAAAAGGAGACCACACCAACTGCATCTAAAAAATGTGCTCACTTTATTTCTCCAAAAATCAGTACCTAAAGAAACCCAAATATACAAGTCTATCGTTTTTTTTTTTTATTTCTAAATGTCACGCATCGCATTTTACCAAGAGCAACAATTTGAATATGCCGAACCTTTGCTAGACTAAAAAATGTTAAATGGCAGAGAAAACAGCAGATGTCTATTCATTATTAGACTATTTACTCATTAAGAATATGGTGCATCTAGGAGTTTCCAGCCTGTGCTTCAAGCACGATGCTCCCTGAAGCAACGGCTGATCCTATGGGAGGCTTCCACATGCGCTCTGCTCGCAGACACCTGGAGGACATACTCCTGCAGACCTGCACTCATCCTCTAACGCCTCACAAAGCTGCCCTGCCTAACCCTAACTCCATCCACTTCCCACTATTTATTAGAGCAGCCCCTAGTGACCGCAGGGAGGGTGAGGCTGAAGGCACATGCCAGACAGGTGCTGTGTCTCTCAGCTGAAGCGGAGATGCTCTGACAATGCGAGTCCCCGCTGGCTAGACGGAGGGCCTGCGAGGCAGCAGGCAGCGCACACGAGGAGGCGGCCGTCTGCAAGGCGCCGGCTGTGTGTTTGTTGTGATATTGTGGAATAGCATGGATTTCTTGCCTGGGGAGAACATCTCCAACATCTTTCAGCTGTAGTTTACTGCAGGAATAATCTAAAAACAAATCCCTTAGCCATGAAAGCGCTGCTTTCCAATATATATTAGTGAATTTTTATTACCGTTTCAGATTTTAGTATTTTTCATAGAATAACAGGATTTTCTAAGACCACATAAAATACAATCTATATTATTTATATATACAAAACTTTACATCATCTAGTTACTTTCCTGTAAAACCCAGAATCTCCCTTCAGTATCTGAATTATTAAGGTCACTTTCACTCAAGTTCATTTTTAAAATTTATATGATGTGCTTTGATAAAGTTGCAATAATATTTAAAAGTGAACGGTATAATAAAAATTTCATAAATACTAAAATACAGACTGCCCACAGACCTGCATGTATTCTTATTTGGTTACGCTGTTGCTTTTTGTCTTACCATCGCGGTTCCATCATGAACCTTTGTTTAAGCCACCGGTTACTGTTCATTAATACCACTGCTCTTGTCTGCAACCTAAAGTTTTTTATTGCACAAAGAGAAATGGGTTTCAAAATTTAATACAGCTTATAATGGAAGAAAAATGCTCTTGCTCCATTTACATATCCATTCATTTCACATGTAGAAAGATTTGATTGAAATATTTGAGGAAAATATATTGATTAGCTGTAGCTTAGCTCCATCAGCTCAAAAGATGAAATATCTATTGGCGAAGAGCACAAAATGGACTGATAACTTTGGCATTCCCTCTAAGCCTCTAAGACCTAAACTTACACTTGTCTGTATTTGCGACTGGGGGCAGTAAGACAGAGTCAAGCTGTACTTTGGGGAACCTTTTTGTCTAGATTCTTCATAGATAGAAGAGCAGAGCAGAGATATCTCCAGTACAAGTTCAGGGTCTATACTTTGCATCATGCTCATTTTGCATGGCTGCAAATTTTACCGAAACAAATGGATTAAGTCTTTCACAAAGCAATCAACAACAAGGTTTTCTTCAGGACCCAAGCATATGCTATGTTGCTGCTTCATGTTTCTGGCATAGCTTCGGATGCAATTGCTGTGTTAAGGCTTTGATGCATCTGCAAAATGTCTATAGCATCTACCAGGCCTTTGGTGGAAATGGGATAGCATGGTGGTTCAGGACAGTCCCGTAAAGTCAACGTCAGCATCACAGAGGGGACCCTATTTTTATATTCTCTGAAATTTTTCCCTGAAATATATGTAAAATTATCAACTATGCTGCAAAAAGCAGGCACCTGTCCATATCATGCTGTGAGATGTCCTTTTTTACACCCCCATTTTTTGGTAGGTGGTATGGTATTGCTATTAAGTCATGAGCCGGATCTGGCAAATATTATCAGCATTCATTATTGAAAAGATAACATCAGACTGTTTTTGTGACAGAAACAGACTTAATACACATTTTTTCTGAATCACTATTCTATTATTTTGCTCACAAGGGGCCTACAGAATAAGCCTAAGACTTCCTAAATAGGACAGTGGTGTAATTAAAAACCAGGAGTAAAAAAAGAGGTTGCCGTCCTACAAAAGCGACCTTTACGATTTGCCTGCACGGCAGGTACAGTATGACGTCTTACCTCCTTGGAATGCTCCCTAAAACTAGGTGACTTCTTCAATTCCCTTAAACAATTACCCCCACATATTTCACAAATCGTGCAACATCGGAGCATGATCCAAAATTATTATACTCTGGAACAAAAATAAAATTTTATATATATCTGAAGGTTTACAGACAAAACAGTTTCATGGCTGTTCCTTCAGATGCTGTTATTAAGTGATACAATTGCAACCCACAAATCATTAATCAGTTACAGGCATGTAATGTAACAGAGTGCACCTCAGGGCATCGTAGTCTAATACGGCATGGCTCTGGAACTCTCCACCTTAATAATTATAATACCTCCCACAAACTCAGCTGTAATTCTGAGCTTTTAACTGGCAGAGCTATTAGTGATTTTCATTCGCATCTCAAAACTTCTATCCATCCATCCATCTCCCATAATCACTTATCCAGTTCAATGTCATGCTGAGCCTGGAGCCTATCCAGGAAGCACAGGGAGCAAGGCAGCCTCTGAAAATCAAACTGGTCTATCACACACAATCACATACTGAGGACAATTTAGAGACACTGATGCAATTGACCATGTGATTTTTCAGATGGCAGGAAGAAACGGGAACCAAGGGGAACCCATGTGTACACAGGGAGAAGACACACACACACACAGCCAAGGGTGGACCTGGAACCCACAACCCAGGAGGTGAAAAGCTACAGGGCTACAGGCAGACTGTCCTGTTCATTTACTATGTGATCTTAAACAGTAATCCTTTTCAAAACATGCAATATAGATATCTTCACTCATGATTTATTAGAAGAGCTATTCAAGACACTAGATTCCTACCAGATGGGTACACAATATAAGAACACCCTATATTGCCAAGAGACCATGTACAAGGGATTGCATGTGAAGAGAGAGCAGGTCAGTGGTCACATGAGCTATCTGAGGTGTTTCTGGTTGACTGGATGTGGAAGAAGTCACGATTAATAAATTGAGAATTTCATTTGCTCAGTTTATCAAAGTACCCATAAGTGCTGTCAAACTTGGAAAGCACGTTTTTCACATCAACCCACATTCAATGTGCTCGTAATGAAGGTGCCGGAGTTTTAAACAAGGGAACATATTGCTGAGGATTTAAATCAATGATCGGGACACACAAAAGTTACCTTTGAGAGTAATAACGTGGACGCTGTATGCTAATGAAGGCCATTACTAGCAGGAGCCATCTGCAGTGCTGTCAGTCTGCTTGGCATAGGTGCATGAAATGAAATGACTAGGAGGAAAGGGGGAGTGAGTGTGTGTGTGTGTGTGTGTGTGTGTGTGGGGGGGGGGGGGTTGAAGAGGAGCAAGCAAAGACAACAGAGTCAGCCTTGCAGGCTAAACATTTACGGGTTAGCCATTTTGTTTTAGGT
>JAODJW010000001.1:35666322-35713788 GCA_026777045.1 Hyperopisus bebe | reverse complement strand
GGCACCAACAACCATGCCACGCTCAAAATTGCTTAAATCACCTTTCTTTCCCATTCTGACATTCAGTTTGGAGTTCACAGTTTGGAGTTGTCTTGACCAGGACCACACCCCTAAATGCATTGAAGCAACTGCCATGTGATTGGTTGATTAGATAAATTGCATTAATGAGAAATTGAACAGGTGTTCCTAATAATCCTTTGGGTGAGTGTATTTAGTAACTTCAAATCACCTTAATATGTTTTTGGATTGTGGAGGAAAAAAAAACACAGAACCTGGAGGAAACCCAGTGATGACACAGGATGAGCATACAAACTTCACACATGGACCCAGGGGGAGACTCGAACCAACCAAAGTCCAAGATACGTGAGGCAACAGTACTAAGCCTGTCTCGGGATTTAAGCACCCAGCTGCAAAGGTGTGAGGTAGCAGTGCTTCCTATTGTGCCCACAGCTTACATTAAGCATTGCGGAAACATGACAGCAGAGTGCACACCAAAATCTGACAATGAACCCCATAAATGTAAACATTTATCAGATTTTCGGCATTACAGTATTCATCATCAAACTGCATTACTTTGGCTCAGTGACTAAGATAATTCACAGTTCAGGTGTTAACAGAAAGCCATTCGGAATAACAGTTGGTGCCTTTGATAAGATGCAAAAGCAGCATAAACCATAAACTGATCCTCAGAGGAAATATAACTTAAGCCACAAAAGACAATTTTGGCAACCAAGCTGAAAAAAGCACAGTTAAGTTTTACCAAATCTCACTGAAATCTCATTTCTCTCTTGGTTACAGAGAGGTTTAAATCACCATAAGGGAACACCTGCAACCCGAAAGCTGGGATCTCTGCCCTCTAGCACAAACAGAAAGGCTTCCTGTCCTACTGAGCTCAATGGCTCTAAGGCATTTGGCACAGATCAGGTCATCGTGCATTATGACTAATTACAGCATTAAGAAACATCATGACATAGGCCAACATGACACCATCCAACTCATTTTGAACAGGATTATTGATGCCCATTTGCAATCACTGCAATATCTAAGACATTCTTGCCATTAAAGTATTAAAAAAAGATTAATTGAATTACTTTGAGCTAATTGCTCAGTTTTTAATTGACTGATTCAAACTAATTGAAGGCACACATCTTCGAAATAAGTCAATCTTAAATTAATGAACTGACAGAAATACTTATGGGATCATAAAACACTGAATCGCCCCACATAAATTAAACCCATTGTAACATAACCATCAAGTATCTTGACTACTGTTATTCGAATGGCTTAGAGTAAATTATCAGAATGTTACTAAGAACAACACATCAGTCTAAATGACTGATAGCTCAGTGCGCATACTGAAGTCACTTGCATTTCTCTAAGCTACTGCCAACACTGCTAGGAAAAAAAGTGAAACATAAGCCCAGAAGTGCAAAATAAGAACTCAAATTATATTTACAGTCTGGAACTCAGAACTGTACCACTGACAGAACTGCAGTGATTTTGTGTAGGACAGCACAACACAGCAGGAGAAAAATCTGTCTTGTCTACTTCCAAAACAATAGTAAAAGCCAACTTTTTCCATCCCTATTGACACATTTCTGCCCAAGATATTTATACTGTTGTAGAAGGCTGTGAACTCCCTCCTTTTGAATTCTATAGCTTCTGTAACAACTTCATCCTAAACTGCAGGTGCACAGTTCAGGATTCTCAAGAATGGTTCCCTTTGGTTTTGGTGTATACCAAAGCAATACCCTTATAACCTTGGTAGTCTAAAAATGGACGATACTTTTTGGTTTGAACTGTATCGATGTAAAGTAAGTTTATTCCTGGATCTTCCATCACACATTTTCAGTTATGACATATCCAGATCAAGTTGTAATAGGCTGGATTGCACCTGGAGAGGCAATGCACACTGCAGCAGGCATCTGACATCCAAAGCAGGTACACTGCAGGGCATTGAGGCGTGTGCATGTCACAGTCACATGACCACTGGTTTGGTCTGGATGAACATACGATCTGCCAGCCAGGAGAATGAGGCTATACTGTCGGTCAAAACAAAAACTAAATACTGTCAAATGTCATAGTCTGAGAACATGTGCTTTGTCTATATAAGCCAGCTGTTTTAAGAAAATATGAATGATTATTAATGATAATGATAATAATGATGCTGATCTGAATTCAGAGAAAATACCTACCACCTCATTAATAAAAAAGGTTCATAGCAGCAATCAATATGTATATGGAATGATTTATATAAACTGCCAGTAGTTAAACAGACACTGCTCAATGCCCTAGCATCACACTATATGCACATACAGGAACACAAACACACCACTCACGAATTCTAGGAATTGACCCTTAGCAAGGTTACCACTTTCAGTCTCAGGCTCATACAAAAAAAATACATTCTAAATATTGTCTAGAACAGGGGTGGGCAATCTTATCCGCAAAGGGCCGGTGTGTATGCAGGTTTTTGGGATAAACTGTAGGTCAGCTGTTCAAACCCAGGTGTGAGGACTCTTCAGCCAATCAGTCCTCTAATTAGTGACCTAATTAGGAAGTTGCAGCGAAAACACGCATACACACCGGCCCTTTGCGGATAAAATTGCCCACCCCTGGTCTAGAATCACCTATGCGACTGACAAATGGAAGTCTTTAGTTCTGTTTCAGAAAATACTGACCATAAGTGTTTAAAGTTAAAGGTGTTTTTGAGCAACTATTGTTTTTTAACAGATTTGAAAACAATACAGCATTTGTTCATATCTTGGCCATCTGGTAAAGGAGACAATTTTAGTTTTTTTTTCCTTCTCAATTGTAGGTTCTTCTGCTCATTATATGATTCATGTTCCAACTCAGATGGAGGAAAGACTACACACACTAGTGGCTGTCAGTTACCCACTTTTTAAATACTTTTTGTCTTTGCTTTAGCAGGCTGTGAGTTATACTAAGTTACAGACATTACTGGACAATACTGTTCGCTGGCATTCAACCACAGGTCTCCAGACTCCCAGCCAACAGCAGAGGGCAGTGTAGAGTAATGAGCGGTGAGTGGAACCCAACCACAAAGCCCACCCAAAGGAAGGTACATTACCACAGAATATACTGATAAAATACCAAGTAATGCATAATCTGTAACAAAATGATCAAAAGACATAAACAAAGATGGATTTAGAAATGTTTTCTTGAAGTGAAGACCAAAAGTGTTATTGAAATACCATTTCTAGTGATTCAATGCTTCTGTTGAAAACTTCACCTCTTGGAGATCATGCAGCCTCCCGTTTGAGGCTGTAGGCTCAGTCACTCACCTGCGCGGGTGTGACAGGTGTGCGCTGGGGAGAGCTGCCAGACACTGAGGTGGTGATAGGAGCAGGGAGGTTAGCTGCCAAGGTGCTCCCAGTGCGTTCCTAATTGGCCGTCTTTAGCTACATCCTCATGCTGCCATATCACACGACATCTGGTCACTGGGCTTTTCTCACATCTCCATTGTACAGTGACAAATGGCATTTTGGGCTTAAAACTTTAACTGTGCCTATTCAGTAGATCCCAGTGTGTCATCAACCATTATTCTCGGTTGCAATGACTATAACTATTCAATATTTACCGGAACATTCTGGTTAAAGCACCTCAGTTAGAGACATATTTGTACCATTCAGCAGAACAGAGGCCATCAGCTAGTCCCTCCATTAGGTTAGGCATGTAACCAGACAAGAACAAGGACAAGTGACAAGCAGAATAATAAATCATAATACAATTCTCAGTTCATACTGGGAAAACACAAATTAAATAGTCTTCCTTAGTGCAGAGAATCACTAAACCAGCCACTCTGTTTCCCCAAGGGAATTCCAAGGTGGTTTAGAACTCGGCTGGTTACTGGTTGGATTTGACTTATGAATATAAGGAAAGCAAAAAGAAAGTCTGGTCCACAACTGATCAGTAAAACCTGAACAGATGGGTCTGGTGCCAACACTAATCTTGGCTTGGCCTGCAGTGCTTCTGGATGTGACCCAAGATGGCAGCCACATTAGGCTAACACCAGCATGTTGGTATCTCACCCATGTTGACTATGTCATGCTAATAAAACCATGCTATCAGCAGTTTGTATAGTCCGATACTCAGGCCAAAAAATGATCAATGAACTTTCATGCAGATGGTGAGCTATCAAAATTTTGAACATTTAGAAATCAAACACAGTTTCAAAAGCATGGCAATTTCCGCATTCCACATAACAATATACTGATATAACTGCTATGCTTACAAATAAATAAAATATTTTTTGTGATGTACTTTCAGATCTGTTGCAAGGCATTTCATTTTTGCAGATGAAAGGTATAGACAGTTGAAAAAGACCAAATGATGATTGGCTGAACCATTGACCACACAATTTCAGCCACAAAATCCAGGACCTCAACTGTGGGATGATGAAACTAAACAAATCTGGACCACTATCCATCACGTAGATACTGAGATGCTTCCTTGTTACACGTCTGCTCCCTTCTGCCTGCAGAACAAACCATATGGATGGAAAACAGACCTAGCATTTGTTTTATTTGAAGGAAATCCTTTTAATGACCAGTGCATTCCCTGGCTCCTATGTAATGCAATACACAGCAATTCCATTGTAAAGGGCAGCATAGAGTCATGGGTTTTGACTGGTAGTAAGAGAAGGTATTACACGTTCAGTTTTTCCCACGGACACAAGTACGTCATTAATTAGTACATCGAGAAATAAAACTCAAAATGCTTAAACAAGAAAAAAACAAAGGGCTGTATTTTCCAAGTGTGCAAAGCACCACACAAAAGTGCTTTTGCTTATTTTGTACCAGCGCATTGCTCATTTTCATGGCATTCGCGCATGTCATCAAGATAGTAAAGCATGATGCATTGCATCAGGACCAGAATGCATTGCTTTAAGCCAGCGTTGTAAGCAGCTGCATGAAGTCGAACGCACCCATTGTAATGGCGATACGCAGTAGATAATACGGCGTTGACTTTTAAAAGTGAGGTGCCGCACCATTCAGACTGGTTTATTGCTTGTTGGTTGGTTGGTTTATTGTTACGCCCAAAACTCGTCTCTGAATAATTAAGAGAGTTAGGACAACCTTTTTCCGCCTTGCAATGGGGCAAATTCTGGGTTTTCCACCAACCAAAATAGCGAAATGAATTATAACATAAATGTCGGTTCCACTCTGCGTTAGACCGTCAAAATAAAGCCTAAATACACAAAAGGCTGTGGCATTCTGATGACACACTAAATAAATTTCATTTACCAAAAAAAATCTATTTATGAAGACAAATCTCAAATGTCTGAGTAATTTTTCAATCCAGATGAAACAAGAGTGACATTTAAATTCTAATTAAGGTCTAAAATGCTGCCAGTGGCTTCCTAATGGCTACATTCTTAACAGCCTTATCTGATAACCACTACATATGATGGTTTAAGAATCTTAATGGGAAAATGCCTGCAAAACTTCGGCCAGCATTATCCTGAAAAGGTGAAGCAAGACTAAACAGATTTACTGAAACATAACCATAATAAAGCAGTACTACAACACTGGACTACGAAAGTTTTAATACATTTTAAGCTGTAACATTTGAACTTTCCATTAAAAGTTTTACATTCATAATGTGGCATTTAGCATACGACAGAAGGGTCATTAAGCAGACAGTAGTGAACTTATAGCTTGTATTATGGTGGTGTATGTACATATATCACAGCAATTAGTAACTCACTGTAGTTCTCTGGACTTTACTGCTTTTGCTTATGTTAGGAGGTACAAACGATTCACCCATCCAGTTCACCCAACAGTTGTTTTTGTCCTTCCTATCATACTGTTAGCGGGCTACACCATTTGGTGGGAGAGAACAGCGGGTGACGAACACAGAAAAGTCATTCAAGAAGACAGGTGAGCCATCGAAGCCGGCAGCACTAACTAGACTGAGCATAGTGTGATTATTGTGTAATGCCCTGTGCACGCCTGCTCGACAGCGTAAACAGTCAGTACTTTTCTCCTCCATCTGCAGAGAGCAAACACACAAGGTAACTGTCACCATCATCTGTGGCCTGTATGTTCACAATCCCTTAAATTTTAAAATATATTTTAAACTTGACGGTGGTTTGGCTTTCTGCATTTTGGCCAAGTCCAGACAAGTTTTGAAAGTGAAGTGAATGCATTCACTGTAATATCTGGTGTAAAACCATTTATCAGGCAGAAGAATTTTCATATATAATTAGTGCTGTGATGATGCATCGATGTAATGATGGCAGCACCTAGTAATTCTGAGTGTTTAATGTTTACTTCTTGGTATTTGTAACATTTTTTTTTATTGAGTAATTAAAAGTTTTTTCCAGATTATTTAGCAAATTAGTCATTAGAGTCCTCAACTAATGAAAAAGAAAGTACATCTGGCATGTGCCATAAAAGGGAACATGTTTATTAGTTTTAATCGCAGAACAAATGAGGGCTCTTATAACAATGCAGTGTTTCTCCTACCATTATATTAGGGGGGCGCTCCGCCCCCCAACGGCACCTCCCACCCCCCCTTGAAGGTGAAGTTAAAATTAAATAAAATTCTTTTCTATATAGCGCGAGATCACAACAGAAGTCATTTAAGGTTACCTTTCCTATAGAACAGGTCTATACATTGTCCTTTTATTAAACAAACTAAATAGCCTTATGTTATTTATCTTATTTACACAACAGCTTGGCATTTTTGTCTCTACACGGTCGCCCGTTTACAATTCTCCTCTGCTCTCTGTATCATCTCTGAGTGCCGCCCCGATGCACGTGCGCGCACACACAGGTGAGCACACTCCCAGCAGCGGACAGAGCGCGCGTGTCGGAAAATATGTGGCGGCAACCACCCGGTCAGCAGTGTAAACTCTGAGAGGGACTTCTCAACCATGAACAGGGTAATACAGTGGTACCTCAGTACTCGAACTCATTCGAACCAACCAGTTTGGGAAAAAATTACCTAGAACTCGATCTGAATCTCAGGAGTTGAACTGTGATTGCCGATCTAAGATAGCTTGTACGCGCGGGAAAATTAGTCCCGCAGCACATCTCAGTGGAAACAAAGGGCAAAGGGCTTCACAGACCAAACGCTGCATGTGTCGTGCACGCTGTGAGGTTTGCGCATCCAGTCGAAACAACAGCGGTGTCCGCTCATTGTGCTGCGCTCGCTGCGGGGCTTCAGCTGGGAAAGTGGGCGTGGGTTTCAAAACACTCTCCTGTCATTTTGTTGTTGCACCGGCGGTCAGTCATGCCGACGTATGTCGCATGCTAAGAAAAAAGCACTAAAAATCAGTTGCTCCTCCATTTTGATATCTGTGCCCATTTTGGTGCCTTGTTTCTATTGATCGCGCAACAATGCATTCAACAAAATTCAATTTTGACCGCTGTGCTCGCACAAGCTCCCCGAGCGGCGCGCGGTACCGCTCTGGCACTGCGCTTGCGCTTTGCTCGGCGCAGCACGAAACCGTCCTTGCGCCGCCTAAGCCGTAGGAAATAATGGGTTTCAGAGCGCAGCGCACTGCGCACCGTGTTTGACCTGTGAAGCCCTTAACGCTTCAGTCTCAGCCTCGCATTCGCTGTGATAGCATCGTGCATGTTTATGCTAGCTGAATACATATATATATATAGACTGTAGAAATACATTTAAACAATGATAGACAGTAACAGTAATTATGTAATAAAATGCATTTAAAATATTTGTTATTTTAATATCATTAATAATAAACCATTAATACATTTAATTATAATAATATTGTCTTGCCGAGCGGAGATGGATCGGAGACAAAGGCGCAGATGTCAGGGTCTCGGGGAATACAGGGAAGGCAGGCAAAACGCAGACGGACAATACAATGACCGGACTGGGGAAACAAATACTAAATACATAGGACTAATAACAACAACCAGAAACAGCTGATCACATGGGGATTCCACACGAGGTTAACGAGGGGGCGTGGCTCACGGAAGGAGCAGACAATCGGGGCAGGACACATTGTTTTTTTGTAACTTTACACATTGTTTGGATACATTTATTTTCTTACTTTACAAATTACTGTTTTGATAAATGTGCTTAGATGTATTTAGTACAGTATATGTTCTTGTTTTTTCCTGTTCATTTTGTATTTAAATGTTAAAAAAAAAACATATTTAGGTGTAATATTTTAGAGCCGGGAACCAATTAATTAGTTTTGTATTATTTCTTATGGGGAAAATTCGATCAGAACTCGAACTTTTTAGGATTCGAACCAGAGTTCTGAACGGATTAAGTTCGAGTTCTGAGGTACCACTGTAAATACGTTTCACAATGCGATTTTCTGCTTTAAACTATCACTATTTTAAGCTATCAGCTAACACTTTTAAAGCCTAACAGTTATTGTATTTGCAGGTCCAGACAAACATCAACAATAGGCTGCAAGGAGTCCATCTTGCAGCCTGCATACGGATCTCAATAAAGGGGCCAGACGTTTCTGACTTCCCATAGCAAGAGGCTCTAGAAATGTTCTTCCAGAAGCCCAGAACAGATACACTGCAGTGACAAAAGCTGCACACTTTGCGGATAATTGTCATAAAAAGAATTGTCCTGATGTTTAGTTCAGTAGTTATATTGACTGCTGTCATTAAAAGAAACACATGAACACCATGAATCCTGTCAGTATTGGTGTCCGTCTGAAAGGGACCATTTTAAAACATGCAATGAAAGGACTCTCACCCTCATCTCAGCCGTGTTTCCTGGGGTGTCATGGTTAGCCCCCCCCACCACAACTCTGCCCAGGACACACAGTTTGAAGATAAATGGAGGGTACAAAGGGACCTTAAAGCATGGCCACATTAAGTACAGTCCAAGCAGAGAGGAACAAGCCACTATGAAGAAAATCTGACCCCCCTGTCAAAATGTCACCTTGGAGCCCCCGCTAGGGTTATGCCACACACACACACAAGTTGGTCTTCCTATCTAAATGGGGACTGTCCATTCATTTCTATGAGAAAACCCCAATCCCAATCACGACACCCTTAACCCATACCCATCCCTAACCTTAACCATAAGTAACCAACCCAAATACAAGACTTTTGGCATTTTTAGTTTTTGATTGCATTCATAGATTTTCATAAAACTGAGGTCCTCAAATGTGATTTATGCAAACCCCCACACACACACACACACACACACACAGCTGTGACAATAAGCAGATATTTAATTGCAAAGAGAGATGGAATGCAAACATAACTTAGGCCTTGTGTAGGTCTCTCTGCCAGATATTCCCAAAAATTCACAATACTGAGCCACCTAGTCAGTTAGTAAGAAAACCCTCCAACATTTGTTTTGTAGAATCAGAAAACACAGTATTCATTTGTTTTCCTCAAATTCCGAATTAGTCCCTAAAATCTGAGTTCAAGAATTTCACAGATTCAAGTTCATATTCAAAGGATGCCTTAACGAGTCTCCCCTTAAATCTTTAGAAAGGAAAAGACTATTTAGTAGAACTTTTTATTTATTTTTTTTATTTGGAAAATATACCAAGCAACCTGTTAAACCATCTCATAACATTGTGTCCTTACATGTCATTGATATTTACTTCTTAAAGGTTAACTAGTCATCAACCAGACTCAGTAAAAGGTCACTGATGTCACTTGGACAGCTACATACAAAGTTGTAACATAACTCCTTAAAAATATGGCTATTAAACACTGAACTGCTTTTGTGAACATAACTTTAAATTGTAAAACTCAAGCAGTACTCCAGATGTCAAAGTAAAATACAGAGCAGCGTGAACTTTAGCTGTCATTAACTTTACAGACAACACCAAGTAAATGAAATCAGTCTGTTGATTAACGGTGAACGCATGACAAGTCATACATTATACAACTCTAAACAGACGGCTGCAGAAGCAAATAACCACCAAAAACAGAGCCTATGTGCCTGTGAAGGATAAACAGGACAGTAAAATATGACTGGACTACAAGTGCATTACATCAGTAAATCATCTCAGTATTAAATCACTGACCACAGGTCCTAGTCCTCAGCCTGCAGCACTGTTGTTGTCATCTACTGTAAATGCTTTGTAGCATTTTTTTTTATTTAATAGTTTCATTTAATTTTAGGTTTGTAGATGTTCTACATCTGGAATTTTAAGTACCACTAGTTAAAATTAAACATTAGAATAGTTCATTGATTTACTATTGTAATTAAATCTGGCTGGCACTATGTGTACAGATACAGAAAATGAATGAACACCCTTCTGACCACCCTGAACACCCTTCTGACCAATCAGATTCAAGAATTTAACAGTGGTATGACTTAAGAAAAATACAAACCCAGAAATCACATCTTGTTAGAGCTGATCATAATATCTATCTTCACCCAATCTCTACCCATATTAGTAATTAAGCCTGATGGGGGATGAACAGACTTACACCAACACTCCAAATATCCACCTACCTATGCAATACTGGCACCATTCCTTTCCTAATAAACAGTATGAAATCAGTGGTCAAACCAATGTGGAGGATGGTCTAGTGCCGTAACTGGCAGCAGCTTTTCTGTCAGCGACTGATTACTTCTTTGAACCAGTTCCATCTATTTATTCTAAAATTCAGTCAAATGCAGCCCACCAAGTTTCGAAATGCGCATGTTTGGCATAAAACATAAACTACACAATTTTCCTTTCCTTCCTCCATTTAGAATAACATACCTAAAAAAGCATGGATAATGATAAATCAAAATGCCAAACTGTAGCAAAAATATAAACACTAAACTGTTACAGGTTGTGGATTTAATGAGCCATGTCAAAAAAACCGTCATTCCAGGCCTTCAGCATTTTAAAATTACTTCCTTTACCAATTTCCTCAGATGCTTGGTTATCAAACATGTTTGACTGTCACAAGAAAACCTGCAGAAACCAGCTAAACATTGTCGTCTTAATGAGTGTGCTAGTATCCATCCTACTGCAGGCCCAGAGACACCTGGTCACCGCAAGCCTTTCAGAGGTGGGAGAGACCCACAGCATCTGGAGGAAATCCCACTGTCGAGTACGATGCAGTCTGCTGGAATTTACAATAACGTCTTCACCATAACCTGTCTTTTCAAGGCGTTTAATGTTTATTAGGTGACCTCACTAAAACATATTTCATACATGTGGGACCTGCCCTCATGTTCTGGTCCCACGAAAGTACCACCCCCACCCCCCATAGCAGCAGAAAACAATTTTTGTCTGTTCATTTACATTAAAAATATTCCTGTAGCATGGGGTATCTGGCTGCTAACTAACTAGCTAGCATCTGTTTCAAAAGAAAAGTAGGGAAATATTAAAATGCAACCAGAGGTATTTCTTCTGATTTTTTTCACTTGTTTTTTTGCACCCCCAATCAAATTATGCCCTAGTCAATCGACCATGTCACCTATAGTGTCGACCCGGCATATTTGTAAAAGAGTTGGTGACTAACTTCAGCCACTAAAATCAATTTGTATATGATATTCATCATCATCATCATCTGCGATGGGCTGGCCCCCTGTCCAGGGTTGTTCCCTGCCTCGTGCCCGTTGCTTCCGGGATAGGCTCCGGACCCCCCGCGACCCAACTGGATACAGCGGTTTGGAAAATGGATGGATGGATCATCATCATCATCATCATCATCATTATTCAAATAGTACATGGCACTCATCTGTTTCATTCAATTCTTTTTCCTCCCTTCAGTTTCCTTTTAACTTCTCTTTCATTGTCTACCCCACTGTAAATAAGTGTCACCACTGCCTCCTGGTTTTCTGGACCATTTTTGACTGTAATGTCTAATATAAAAATATATATACTGATACCAAAACTCATGCCTGGCATCATATGCTAAAGACACACTGCATAAATGTATGCTCTGTGGTGTTCACAAAGAAACAGCTCCAGTATTTATCCTTTTCTTTCAGTGAGTTTATTCTGAAGAGATTAAACGTGCAAGAAAGACATACCAGAAATATTTGAGAAGAATACTTGATTCAAATTTATTACTGGCCCACTAGGACATCCTCCCTTTCATCAGCAAAAGTAAAGGGAACATCAGGCAAGGTAATCTCACCAGAAATGGGTCTCTATGCAAACAGGCAACATGTTTTTTATTATTAAGATATGGAGAGAAGGGTGGGGGAACCAGGAGAACTGAGAAATGTTATATAGCCACATTAAAGTGATGGAGTATTTCATTAGAATAACTGTGTACAATGAGCATAGAAAAACAGCCTGGAAATAAAACTAAAACAGGCATTCAATACGATTTAACTTCTGCTGCAGTTGAACATTTCATTAACTTTGACCTAAAAACCAAAATAAAGCAAATTTCTGTGCAAGTTAATTAATTACAAGTCAAAACGCTGCCCTTTGGTGAAATTAACACAACACACGCTAAATGGATACTCTTTTAAAAGGCTTTTAAAGCAAACTGTCCATGTCATTACCTGTCCTCAACTGAGCTTCACAGGAACTTCAGTTGTGGCAATACCTCGGTGTCAACATCCTTAATTAACTTTAATGGAAATACATTTATTTTATATACGGCTGTGGAAAAAATTAGGAGACCACTCTATATTTTTAAACAAATCTGCATTTTTTTTATCCTGGTATTATCATAATTCAGCTGGCAGAAGGCTATGCTGAGCAGCAGGTTGCTTCCAGGTTCAAAATTTCTAAGACAGCAGTACACAAGAATAAGCAAGAGACCCTGGAAAGGACCAGGAACCAGCCAGGTAAAGGACGGAAGTGACATTCTAATGCCAGAGATGATCGTTAATCTGACAGTTACTCCTGAATAGGAGGATGACATCAAGTGACCTTCAAAAGGAATGGGAAACATTAAGTGCAGGTGTGAAGAGCACTGCTAGGACAGCTCATATTGGGCCCCATAGAAGCAGGACTGAGGTCTCATAAAGCAAGGAAGGAGCCCTTCATCAATGAGAAACAGAAGAACCAGGCTGCAATTTGCAGAAGAAAATGTATTATTCACAGCACACATTCATAAATTGAGAAATGAATGAAACGAAAAATTGTGCTGTGGTCTCTTAATTTTTTCCATGACTGTAAAGTGCATGGAGTTTTGCTGTGTGTATGGGACTACACAGCCACGGATTGGACTCATTTGTCCAATGCACCTCACAGATGCTGGACCCCTATCCAGACATTCACATGATGCAACAGGAATTTGGTCGACCTTCTTCCATTCCTAAGAGGCTCAGATCCAGCACAGTGGGCAATGGTTTGCATGAGCACTCTGACTGGCCACTGGCTACACAGCCCCATATGCAGCAGGCCTCAATGCATTATGTGTCAGATCCCATTAATCCTATAATCACCATTTAAATTATTTTTGCGATTAGTGCCACAGTAGACCTTCTGCTGCCTCGTACCAGATGGGATAGCCTCAGTTGACATCTCGCATTGATGTATCTTGGCTGCCCAACATCCTGTCGGAGGAATGTGTTTTTTCCCCCACCTCAGTCTGCTCACAGTATGCATTTAACATGCCAACTACTGAATACCGAGTACCGAATGTTGGTTTACCGTGTCATATATCAAAAACCTTGACATGTTCCATTTCCAGTTCCCTCACTGCAGCAGAATAGCTACGTTTTCCAAGTTCATCAGAAGGTATAGCAACCTTATGCCAAAATGTCCTTGAAATAACAGTAGTGAACTCTGCTTACCGCTTACAATACTGCTGCCACACTCTGCATGCTCACACAGATATTAAATAACTTGGGAAAGTGTGGATAAAATGATGGAAAACAGGATTAAAATAATAACATATTACACAGACATGCATTACTGGAATCAAAGACAAGAGACTAACCAAGGGATGTTAAATGGATATACGAAAAACACAGATTCAATATAAAACCATTAATTAGTGTCTGTGTATATTAGATGCTATTCAGGATTTGCTACGAATATTACATACACTTAGGATTACGTTTGACAAGTGGAAAAAAGCAATTAGTATTTCAACAAACTGTCCCATTGTAGTCTAGCAATTTAGAGGCAAGAAATGACCGAGGACCTCTGTATTATGTAGCCAGTTACAAAACTCTCAGGAGACTGTTCTCATTTTCTTATTTTGCTTGTGCAGACTTTTAGGAGTGGGGGAGGGAAATTGATTCTTCTTGGTATACATTGGTTACTGTAATTATGTTGGTCACACTTGTTACTGCTAAAATATTTGCCTAGTTGCACATGCATTTTGTTTAGGGACTGACATGTCTAGCATGGTGCTATCACGAATAAGTGAGTGTGAACAGAGAATTTTCTAGCACTGTTTCAATTTAAAAGTTTGGGCAAACACCTAGACATGAGCACAGCTATCGGCAAGATAAAATATTATGGTGATAACATTGACATTTGCCCGCAACTTTGCAGACACCCTGATTTGGATGGCCACAAACCTGCAGCTAACATGTCCAATGCAACATCCTCTACATAACTTTAAATACTGGCCCAATAAAGGCTCTTTAATTAATGTAAGAAGATACAATCTTTACTAGAGGTGTAACAGTATATAAAATTCACAGGTTGGTACACACCCCAGTATTGGGTTCACAGTTCAGTGCAATTTCGGTACAGCATGGAAACCAAATTCTTTTGAAATTGTTTACCGGTATTCTTAAAAATGTTAACAATTAGGAACAATTGTAAACCACACAAAACACAATGTGTCAATGTGCCTGAAGAACAAAACTTGAGATGGTTAATTTGTCCACTAAGAATAAATATGCCAAATAAAATAGAACAAAATGAGACTGCATCATAACAATCATAATGAACTAAATCCAGTGTTCTCTACTGCTGAGTATGGTCACATATCTGTAGCGATAAATACCCCTATAGCCTTAATTTAACCCCCTTTTTTAAAGCCTGGTCTCAGTCTGAATTTCCAGGTAAAAGAGCAAAAGCGCCTTAAATGCTATGGGGAGACTAACTTGCAGTGGCTGTTTCTGCCTTACTCTGGTCACATAAACACTCGGATGATGTTGACCTTGCAAGTAAGCATGTTTGATTTGTTTCCAGGATTATATCCGGGTAACAGGGTGGACAAACAGTCTTGGTCTTATCAATTACTATCTCTCTGATGTTTGAGCAATTTACGGGGAACAAAAATGCTCCCTAACTACAGATTTAAATGATGTGAGAGGGCCTTTGAGCTCTCCAGCACTAGCCGTAACCAATTTACAGCCACAATTAGCATAATATTTAACGTATTGAGAAGCTAGTACTTCAGGTTTTGCCCATGTCAAAAAATGTATTTTCTTGCGCATTCCGAACCACAGATTATGTTTTCGACTGGCACATGACGGATAAAGGTCTTGCCTTTATTTTCAATGCAGACCTGAAATGCTCTTCAGCAAAAAATATTTAAAAATGACAATATATATCGGTTTGGCAAGAAAATATTAAATATAAAATCAAATTGGGAGGTCTCTGCCAATTCCCACCTCAACAGACCTTGGACACCATATTTAAGAATCTATTTGATCATGCCTAACTATATCTTTAAGCAACACGTTTATACTTCCATACATGAGAAAGACATATCACACATTGTAAAATCCAACACATAATAATATATGTACACAGACACAGACACACACCCTATTTACGAATTTGACTCGATATTTACAAAAACAATGACAGGTGACATTTCCTGACACCCTCAAAGCTCCCTTCCATTTGTCCTCTTAAATACACACTATAACTTTATATCTGGGAGACTAAATGGCATTAGCAGAATGCAGAGTTCCCTTTTTCATCAGCATTTGTTGTCAGTTTGTTTTACTCTTTGATTTTTTTTTTTTTGGTATGTCATTGTCATAGCATAAGGTCCCCCTGAGGGTCAGTCATTGCCTCCTGATTCTGAGCCAGGGACCAGTGGATTGGAAGCTACAGCTATTTCCCAGCTGTGACCTTTCTATACAGTACATTTTTGCAACAGTATGCTCTTTCAGTAATTTAAAAATTCATCTAGTGTTAACAGTTCTTAATTAATTGCAGTGTAGTGCTATTATTTAATGGAATGTTTTAATAGAAAAATGAGATACGAAAACAAAACATGCAATTTAGTATCATTTTTAAAGTGCATGTTTAAAGGCTACCAAACAGTGTGGTCAAGCATTCATTCATTCGTTGAGCCATTCATCTATCCATTTTCCATACCCACTCTGTTTACAGGGTCGCGTGGGGCCAGAACCTATCCTGGAAACAACTGGCATAAGGCTGGGAATAACCCAGGACAGGGTGCCACCTCATTGTAGGACGCACACACACTATTCACACCTACGGACAATTTGGCAGCTCCAATTCACCTTAACATGTGGGCTGTGGGGGGACACCAAAGAACAAGGAGGAAACCCCATGACACGGGGAAAACATGTACAGTCCGCACATAGACACGGGAATAAAACCTTATTATTATAAACAATCATAGCTGTCAGATTTTGTTAAATTTCCATGATCATAAAAACATCCTTTACATGGTAGGTCGTTTCATATTTTATACAGAAATAAAGAAAGAGATACAGAGAGAAGACACAGCGGCCCCCCGGTGCTCCTCTTGAGCAGAGGTGGCACCCCGTTTGTGTCTGTAGATTTTTGGGTCACTTTTCTCTTTGAAAATCGATCCTATCCTATCTCAAAAAAAGGTTTCAAAACAGTAATTAAGAGCTGAATAATGACAAAAACAAGGCTGTTCGTAGCCCTCAACCGTTCCCATTAAAGACACACACTGCATGTAACCATAAACTAAAAGCTGCATGTAAAATGCATACACCTTCGTTACCAATAAATCCCTTGATTTTCATCCTAACTGCACACCTATTTAAGAGAAAAAAAATCCAACAGGCTTTTCTTATTACTGTGTAATTAATAATATGCTATAATGCAAACATACAAAATGTGGATAAGTACAAAACTTTACAACCCAAAAATATAAGCCTAATGACTATTGTTTTCAGAAAACATTTATCATAATGTTAAATAAAAGTCTCTAAAGAATGAGAAACACCATTCTAACTGTAAGACAGTTATCAAAGATAAGCCTCTTGTATGTAATTTACTCTTCTAACAGCTCACAAATTAAGAAGTGTCAAACAGCATTTTACAGTTTTATTCCAAGTGTTTTTTCCTTCATAACTTTCTGTTCTCTATTTTCTTATACAATTAATAATTCCCTGGAAAACTTCTAACATTAGAAATGCAATGGGCATAAATATTTATTACACAACAGTAAACACAATTTAACAGCAAAATACGTGTCGATTAGTAAAGCATCAGTGGAATGTAACTATTTATTAGAGCATCACAAACAGTAAATGTGTTGAGGCATACGAGTCAGAATCGGCTCTGAAATCTAACTGCTTTGAAAAGGTATTAATAAGATATCTCTAAAGCTCTTTACTTAGTCCCGGGGATACTTACTCTCAGGCTAACAAATTAAAATTGTAGCATTAAAATTAAACAATACATTATTCATTATGTTAAAAAGATGCATTTAATAGCCTGATCAATCATAAAAATACAAACGGTAGTGAGCTATAATAAGCAAGTTTGGAGTTTGGATTCTAACTGAGAAAAAAATACCACAATTCAAATATATATGATTCCTTCAAGCTGTTCTCCACAATTATAAGGATCTTCCCATAACATATGTTAATAATATTCAACCTGAGTGAAATGTAAAAAAAAACAACACAGAAAAATATTTTAACTCAGAATGTTGCTGATATTTTAAAAGTTTCTGAACTTATTTTGCTTTATACTTCCACTTAGTTACCAATAACACTAGTAGAACAGGGCAGCCACTGTTCATTTACAGCATTCATGGACAATAATTGTGGTTTCAGTAAATTAACTTGCATAATTCATTTAGTTATCGCTCACATGGAACATACTTATTTCAGTGACAAGCTAACCTGTAAAATATTTAAGTTCTAAAAGATTTCTAAGGCCGCTCAATGCAAATGTTAGTGCGCTTAATTTTTTTTAGAGGTACTTGTCCCCCGCTGCTACCGAAGGTGCCAGCTGAGGTTGAGGTGAAGGATTGAATAACAAACACTCAGATTAAAGGTGCCATTACAGCTGTACTATAATTAATCAATAGATAATCACGAAGAATAATCTGAGTTACCCAGCTGTTTGTGAAGGAAAAAAAATCTTCAAAAGTACGTTACAAACAAAATCTCAATGACCGGTATTACATATTAACATACATTTTTTTTTACTTTTCTTATGAAAAGCAGGTATTTGCCGAGTCCACTGATTTCTTACATTATGCCATTTTTTTATGCTATATAAACTGAGATAACAGTCCACTTTTAAGACTACTGCTGCTTAAAATGAGGAGGCGAAGAAAATGAATAGTTAGAAATATTGTGGATTGCCATTAAGTACGTACAATTGACTCATAATAAGTAATCAATTACATCTAGCCAATGCACTTAAATAGCACTTAGGATCCCCACCGTAAGTACACGGCATCTTACTAGCCATTGCACTGCAATCCTGAGTCTCTTTTTTCACCGTTATCCTCGATTGCAAATTGCATAATGCTGGCCCGATGCTGCAGAATATCAGTATTCACCATCCCATGTACCGCCGTTTACTTTGAACTACGTGCCACATTTAATTATCTTTTGGTTGTTTGTGAAGTTCGCGTTTCAAAATGAAGGTAACGCTATAGCAATCAATGCAACACGGTTATTTCGACAAGGTAATAATCCAGCACTGCTATTATCCCTAATCAGTGAGGAAAAGTTTACCTACAGAACGACTGCCTCTGAATGAAATGATGCCCCGACATATTAGATAAAAATAATAATAAGCAATAAAAAGGTACTAGCGAATAATTAGTTCTTTGATTACCGATTGTACACCTGAGTGGGCCAATATAAATCCAGGGATCCTCGTATCTGCATATACTTTCACGTTCGTGCAAAGTTCAGCCATAATAAAACAGTCTATTCGTGGTAAGATATAACTAATAGTGTAAAAATATAAGGAATGACGATTAAGAACACAAGAAGTAGTAAAATACTGGGAACTTCACCTACGTAGCAGGACTGACCGGGTACCGGATAAGTCAATAAAACTACAATTAAGTCTACGAATGCTGGTCATTAACTAATTGTTATATTAATTCATTTCGTCCTAGCGAAGCCTTACCTTGATTACTGTGACTTGGATCCGCGAAAATAACCCTTAAGAGCATAAAAATAAGGTAGACTTGAACTCCAAAAGGCATTTCTGAGGCGCACTAAGCTAGCTACGCTTCCTCCAGCTGTGAAAGGGAGCAGAATCCACGTGTGATCCGCTAAATGCACTCCAGCTCCTCGGAGCTTTTACGGGCGTACGGCGGACTGGACACCCGTCTACATAAACACTGTGTCAGATGACCGACCCATCCAGGCTCTGACCACAATGCAGGGTGAGCGTTAATCATAAAGTTACTTAGATAAATAGCTGAAAGATTACATAAAATAAGCTCCTTAATGGTTCTTATGGAAATGTATTGCTGAACGTTACAACACTTGAATCAACTTTGACAATACTACAGAAGTAAAATCGCGCCACTTGTTTTTCTATTTTTGAATATCCCCGTTGCAGTAATAAGCAGCCTGTACCATCCTTATATATCCTGCATACAAGCGGTACTGCCTTTGACTTCCCGCACAGTGAGAGAGACTGACTCTCTCCTCCACAGCACCGGCGCAGCGGTTAGTTCTCTAACCTGTCCGTACAACGGAGAACAGGATCCGGGCTGTGCCGAGAGGAGATCGGCGCTAGAGGGGGTTAGCTGACAAACAAACGGGTTGTTTCAATGAGGAAACAGGTGAGCCGGTCCTCAGGCGATGCGGGGGGTGCAAACCCTTTCGTGACACGCTGTTCCTTCGAATCTTCCAATTAACTGTTGTCAGGTGTTTAATTTATAAATGGTTTTACAGTTTTTCCACTGTGATTACTGTATACATGCACAAAGTATGTCGTATAGTTAAATATGAATAAATAATTAAAATTTTCTAATTATTTTAATCCTTTAATGGGTTAGGAAGTGTCAAGCAGGGAAACATTTTTCAAGATCTCCTGCCAACGTGGAATGTCAGCCAAGAGTTAGTGTGGCATTTTCTCGCCAACACATTGCAGAATGCACAGGCAAATCTTTCAGGGTTCAGCAAAACAAGGTGCTTTCTTTTGATGAATTCAATCTATTTAGCCGGCAGTATGGATCCATCAACAAGGCCCAGTGAATAAATCAACACTGTTCGGACCCTGTTTTCTGAAAGTCAATCACATTAGCTTGTCCACAGGCATTACCCGGTCTCCGCACCTTGCAATTATGCCTAGAAACAAATTTCTGTGACACCGATGAAAAGTCCTAGTGATGTCAGGTTCTGTATTGTGCAAAATCTTTACTTGGCACTTACTGAATTGTCATCGCAAGGCAGCATTGGTATGTATGAACCCTAACAACTGAACCTTAACAACCAGAGAGGACTTTTTTTTGCAAAAGCATAAATGTACGTCATGTAGGAAAGCTGCTCATTTGTTACTGAAGGCTACATACGGCTAAGTTAAAATACATAGATGTGGCAAATTATGTGTTTCACATCAGTGATTTGCAGCCTTTCCCAAGGAATATTGAACTTTTTAAATTAATGATCCTATGTATGTTTAATAAAACACTGAAAAAAGTTATAGCTCAGTCTAAACTAACAATTGAGGTGTCCAGGATATTTTAGTACGTTGTGGTGTTATAAGACTTTGCCAAACTAAAAAATACCTTCAGATCTTCACACCTTTTCCTAAAAGGTACAATGCATTGTACTTGTTATTCATTTAAGTTGGGCTGTTATGTTCTTCTAAATATGTAATATTCTAATATTCTATGGATAAAGTGAATCCTGGTGGGTGAGAATAATATATTTTGCCAGATACTTGTGTAACTGAAATATAGTTTTGAAGTAGGTCCACATGACTGAAGCTTTGCATAAGTGCAGAACACACAAACTGCCATATAAGCAAGTACTATTAATTGTCACAGCAATACCTACTGACATTGCACTATTCAGACTTTTTTTTCAGCACTCAAATACAAGTGCCTGGACAAATGCATTTAAAAGTAACTGACATACTGAAACTCACATCGCTACTGTAATGCATTTATGAACCTAAATAATTATTGGTGATCAGGTACACAAGAATGTTACTAACTAGGGTTTAAATCAGTAGCTATTGGGTCAGATATATCTATTTCTGAAACGCTATAGCTGAACTTCTGCTTCGACCTATGCTATAAAACCGATTCTCATTCTGAAATGGCTCGGCCAACGGAGGAAGACCATTCCTTCTTTAGTTTTCTTAAACTGTTGTTCCACAGAATCTAGATGGTAAGAGTGATTTTTAGTTCATAACGTGGCTTCATAGCTGAAATCTGCTTCATATAATAAATACAATTTTTGGGTGCTCAGTGGGGTACACCAAGGGTGCTCCACGCTGGCTGACCCTGCACTGTAACCCCCAAGCCTGCTCTTGCCTGTATGTGTGTCTGTGTGTCTCATGAAGAGCAAGATGGGATAAGCAAAAACAGAATCATCTCCGTGAATAAAGTATCACTGTTCTATTCCTTTAAAGCCAGCTTCTTTTATATAAAAGTGGAGAGTCTGAGTTTAGGTTTCCACTAAAACAAAAGACTGCTATACTAGCATACATGAAAAGGAGTCAAACCAAGCTGAATTAATTAAAAGTCAGACACACACACGTCACACTGTTTCTGGTGCAGAGCGTGAGCAGCTCTGAGACGGTGTTATAATCCTGGGTCTTTTGTAGCAGAAAACGAGAATCAAAATGGAGGGGTATTTATGAGTAAGAGATTATCATGGGTGAAATATGGAAAAAAAAATAAATGGAGAGTACAATCATTAAGTTTAAATTATTAGCAGCTATTTGAAATACCTCAACAGTTAACAGAGAGGTGGCTGATGTTTACAGTGGGAGAGGTTTGTGTGGGTACAATGCATTAATGAAAGCATCTGGGAGCTGGTCTTATATTGGTACCATGCTGTGAAGGTGTTACCTCTGGGTTTAACATGTGTTTTACATCTCGCTGGGAAAATCTATAAATGGTGAATTTAACACGCATAAGTAAGCTGAGCATTGCAATTCTGAGTGGCTGTATATGTTCACTTAGGCTCTTCAAACTGTGGTTTTCACTTTGACAGGGAGACATGTCTTTGTTCAGAAGCCGTTCTGTTTGGTGGCTCCTTTCCCTGGTGTCGCCTAAATTAAAGTACAATATGCAGTGAGAATTTAATCTGCATTTGAAGCTGGCAGGAGCCAGGCAACAGTCTGATTTACAGAAGACTGTAAATGAAACCTTGGATTGATTTTTTTTTTCTTTTTTAAATTCTACTGCTGTCATCCACTTTCCAATGTACAGTTATTGTCTTGCTTATTGACTATGAGAAACAAATGCCATGGCCATCGATTCTCGTGTCAGGAGAAATTTTGTGAGAACATTAGTGAAATTCAACGCTTTTTTTGTTTTGCTCATGTGAGTTTTCTCTTTTTCCAGTGCATACTCTGCATATTTTGCTTAACCTTCTGGATTAACATTACCCTCATTTATTTTTATTTTTGAGTGTGACATTGTGCCTTTAAATATTTTTTCCCCCTTTAGTTATAATTCTAATACTAAAACATGACTGGCTTCAGGAATTACAAATTTGAATTCCCTGATCCAGCAAAACATTTCAAATGTTACTGTAAGTTACTGTAATCTTATGAGATATTATTTGCTGCTTCTGTAATCTGTTGAGTGCTTCTCCCAAACATTCACCAGAATAAGTGGTGGAGAAAAATACTTTTGGTTCCTCCATTTACATCGTGGAAAAACAGGTGTGTTTCAGCCTGGGATCTCTTATGGTTGAATATTTCACCTGTAGCTCTAGTCCAGGGTGCACTAAATTCCCGGTCAAATTTCATGCTAATAATGCAAACACAGACCAACTAATTGCTCAATAAGTGGAATAAAACTGGAGAATGTCATAACAAGGGCAATAACTGAAATCTTAGTCAAAACAGATCAACACAAGATCATCATTCATGAAGAAGCAAATCACCTGCCTTGCTGGTGATGGACAGTCAATCGCTGACAGCACAAAGCTCATTCAGATAGATAAGTGAAGTGAGGTCTGTGCTTCTCTAACAGCAGAGTTTAAAGGGTCTAGTTACTTCCTAGGGTGCCGAGATGATGAAAAAGAGCTCCCACTGATATCCAGGACCAGGGGAAGGGAATGGGCCACTTGCCAGTTCAGCTGACTACAATCAAATTGAGATATAAAAGCTTGATTTTAATTAAATTAGCATTTGGCTTTGCGTGATAATTCCTACAAGACACTGAATATCATTTAAAATTTAAGTATGGTAAAAAGTGAATATTAACCAGCTAGTGGTCCCTTGTTTAATTGTTTTTTCTTTGTATGGATTCATTGAAATGCTATGGATCCATAAGAATGTAGGGAACCTTAAAAAAAGAGAGAGCGCTGTCTGCTTTCTTTTGGCCCAGCATTTCTATTCAGTCAGCCTTTTACTAGGAGTCCATGAAATAACCTAATTTCCATGTTATAATTATACTTCTTCAAAACAAGTCATGATGTCAAGTAGCATTGCAACACCTAATACACAGCTCTAAGAATTAGATATCAGTGCCAGCTAAGCCCTTTCACATCCTGGTGTTCTTCTGTGGTTCACCTGCAAAGAAACAATCCCAATAGTTTCAACTTTTCACTCTCAACCAGATTCATTAAAACAATTATGTCTCCAAGTTGCTATCAGCATTTTTCTTGTTGAGAAAACTTTTTATGTTTGATGCGAGGATGGGAAGGAACTGACTCCCTGGGAGGAACTGAGCTCTAGCACCTGTTAGTGCTGGATGGCTGGTAGCTAGGAATGCATACCTGGGGTGAATTACTTTAGCAATGCTGACAGAAACACCACCCTCAGGATATGGCCACTCATCCCACATCCTTCACCCAGGACTTTGAGAAGAACTTGGGCCAGGGATCATTGATGTAGTAGTATGAACACCAGTCATCTACACTGTTAGAAAAGAGAGTACCTATTTGCACCTCCCGAGGCTAGTACCCTTAAGGGTCTGCCAGCTGCACCCTAGCTGTAGGTAAATGATCCTTTTAAGGTACAGAAATGGACTATGAGGTAGCAGTGTTTTTGAACCCTTTTTCCTGACAGTTTAGTATTTTAGGACATTATTGAACAAAAATACAGCTCATGTGCCAAACAAAACAAAATACATAATTCATCTGAAGGAACTGTTTACCAGGGGGGCTATTTGCTTAATTCATGATGCAGGTTGCTGTCTTTGCCAGCGTGTATATAGACAAAAGCTAAGCTTGGTGCAGCATCTATCCTTGCAGGTGCTGTCCTTTCAGTAAATGCAGGTGTGTCAAATCTGGACAGCTTCCACATCGTATCTCTGGGTCCTTTTTTCTCACCATGGTTTCTGTCTGTCCATGCTGTCTAGAGCACATTTAATGCATTTATGCTGCATGTTAAGACTGGATTATGCTAATATAAATCTCATAATTATTCTTAAATTGTTCTTAAAATTATCCACATTACTCTTGTTTTGTGTTCATAGTATGGTGCTATACAAGTAAGTAAGAAAAACGAGGAGAGAATAGCACAAAAGAATGCACACTGTATGAGTAAAAAGTGTGGACTATAAATGGAGGATTATGTTTATATAACCATCAGCTGTGAACGCAGAAAAGATGACAATTTAACTTTTAATGGCCTACCTGTACTACTATAACCTACCAAAGATAAGCCAACTCCTCAGGGAATTAGCAAGTTACAAAGCACATTTATTTTCAAATTATTGCCCATGAAGTCAAGATAAAGTGCTTTATGTCCAAACTATGTAGGCCTCTTACTAGGTACACTGTGGCCAGTTAAAGAGGTCACAATAAACTGAATTGATATTAATGGAACTCAAGCCCTTTAAAAGAATTGGAAAGAATGAGGTATGTGGGAGTAAAACGGGGAGCTGGAACAGAAAAAAAATAGAGCAAACTAAACTAAAAGGACTAAATAACACAAAAACAATATCATGGTACAACAGACACAGAGGTGATTTTCCACTAATCTGAACTTTTCATTCACTGCAGTTTGCCCAACATAAAGAGTCTGTTAATGTCCACCAACCAGGAGCAGCTCTGAGCCATTAATTACGGAAGTAGACTGCACAGGCCCAAACGTGCGAAGAATATAAGACCCTAGCTGATCGACTGCAGTGCTCACGGACAGCCATGCACCAACAGAGAGCCTCAGGACACATGCAGTGACAAGAGGCAAGGAAATATCATCTGACATATTAAAGCAAAGAAAGAGATTTTTGCAAACATTTTACATTAAAACTCTATAAAAGTCAATTTGCATTTACATGTCATCATCTATACTGAAGAATGTTTTTATATTCTTGAGGAGTATCTTCTCAGATAACATCCTTGGCTGATGTGGATTCAGTGAGCATCATGCACAATTACCTTACAAAGTCTCTGTGGAGTGTACTTCCCTAATGAAGCAGTGTTAAATCATTAAAGAGTCATTCTGAGCATAGTCAAAGGTCTTCAGGTTTGGACAAAGAAACTGTGACTTCATGGACTCTCCTGTGGAAACTGCAATCCACCTTTGAAGCACTTATGGGGTAAGCATATTAATCTGAGGTTCAGCAAAAGTGAGCAGAGGGGAAAGAGTAAATATCGGACACTCCATTTCACACCTGCCGTCCGTGGCAGTAATCCTGCCAGTTAAAGTGTGTCCTTTAACAAATCACTCAGCAGTGCAGAAATTGGCCTCTTCAGAGATAAAATGTGTCAACAATGTTGTGAAATTGCCGGACAGCATCTCATTCAGGACATGAACAATCAATTTCAGATTCTTTCTATTTATTAAGAGCTCAACAAACCACTGAACTTGCTTAACTGAACTGTTTGTTAAATAAGGGGGCATAAAAATGACTGTTCCTTGCACTGTGAATCAAGAACAAACAAACTGTAAATTGTAAACTGTGCAATGTTACCTTGTTTTTCATAAAAACAAATTTCCACCATCTCATCATCTCAGGCCCAGATACCACAGACCTGTCTGTTTTGTTAAAACAGATTATACAACTGCACATGCACTAATAATTCTTCTATAAAATGTTTTTGCATATTTATATCCCAAGAGGACTTTGATTGACCAGTTTGATTCAAGTTCAGAACTGTTTGAGAAATTAGAAATATTTTAAATCATAAAATGATGATGCAACAAGATTTGTACTATTGGTGAAACAGGAGAAAGAAGGATATTACAGAAAATTTCTCCTGAAACTGCTGGTAGTAAATAAATTTAAAAGGGACTGCTTGACAGTATGAATTGTATTGATGAAGAAGAAGATTGTTCTGTCCATGTATTAGCTGGTCAGATGCTGCTTTTGTCCAGACCAAATATGATGGCAGTTAAACTAAACTATACAGCAAAAATACCCTTCAGAGTAAGTGTTTAAAGACAGAAGTGGCTTTCATGGAAATGATCAGGCAGCATTTCAGGCCTGGTTGTTTTAGCCATTAGATGGCACATTGACGCTCCTGGGACTGAACAATGGCATTAGCTGCAGCAGAGCCTTAATTTAATAAATACTAGACAGGTAGCTATATAAGAATGCAATATATATGAAATTAGGTGATAATAGGCTTTGTGTGTGTATTTTTATAGAGTCATTTGTGGCATTTATTAGGTCTGTAAAAACAGTTTTCAGTGTTGACTGCTTTTTGTCTGTATTGATCCACTATTAAATTCTGAAGGATGGGTGACAGAATAATGGGAACAGATACTCGTTGGCATCAAGTCAACAGAAATTTTCTAAAATACCTATTGCATGGACTGAGTTTTGGAAATTTCCTCTTCAATTTTTGTTTTCTTGTCAGTTAAGTTTGAGTTTTAAGAGGTTTCAACTATTTTTATTACAGTTTGTATTTCATGATTTAGTTTTAATTTTAGTTTTTAAAACAAAGTCCTCAAGTGAAAACATTTCAAAATGCATAATACAACAATGTATTATGGAAAAGCTTTAATAAACACTATAAAACTTTGAACAACAGTTCCCAGGCACCCGTCTATGATTAATTTCCAAAAATAAACTATATATTTCAAGCTAAGGCATTTTCTTAACGACCGCTGACATTAGCATGTTTTGTTTGCAAATGAAAAATGTAGTTAAACTTACTAAATCATTCCTGCTGATCGATCCACTCTTCACAATCTGTAAAATTTTTGCACAATGTATGCCAATCTAGAATTGGCAAAAGGCCCTAATCTGATCACTTCATATGAAACATGGTTTAATTTTGCAGGAGCATGCGTAATTTTTTCAATTTCAGCTGCTTAACGTAAACTATGTCAATGATTGATTATTTAAAGGAGGGACATTTGGTAGGCTAATACAGGCAGGCTTTTAAAAAATAGAAACCACAAATTTTTGTTTCTATGCATTTTTATTTTGTTTGTTACTTTTGGAGTTTGTTCATTTTAATTTGGTAATTTTAGTTTAATTTCATGTCTTTCAGTATTCATTAATGATAATAACCTTGGATGGGAGATACAATGATGTTAAACATAAATCATTAAACAGTAAATTAGGGCAGGCACATCATTTCAAGAAATAATTGATGCAAATAGTTCTATTTTCAGTGCCCAGTCTAGCCCGTCCCAAAGAGGAACCTTAACATTCAAAGGGTAGACAAGAGTGACCAGTCAAACAGGAGGCTGGATGACACTGAAGAAAAGACCTGGAGGGCTTTTTGCACACAGAACTGTTACCAACACTGCTACACCAGCCTCACTTGCAGGGACAAACCCCAAGATCACCCCCTGGGTCAGAGCATCTGTTGATCAGTTGCACTTTCATCCCCACTTTCAAAACCAGAAATCTTAATACTCTATCAGTTGTTGCTACTACTGTGATGCTGCAGTCATGTTTATGTTGCCTATGAATATATATGATTGACATTTCCTTGTGCATTGTGTAGAGAGTAGTTTAGGAATCATGGTTCAATCATAACAAGATTAGATTTTAATAACAGAAAGCTGTACTGAAACTATCTAAATTGTTTTTGAATTTTGACAAACAGATAAACTAATAAACTAAAAAAAAAATGTAATTCCCTGCAAAGCCAAGGAACAGGAAACACTATCAGACTCTTTGGCTTGACAGTTGGTACGAACCGGCAAGCCTGAGGTAACTTTTCTAATTGCTATCATAATATATGAATGCAATCTGTGGCAGTGGTAGCTACCTTTGAGCAAAATAAATGATGAAAACATTGCATTCCTCTTCATTGTGCACCTTCATAAATACTATGTAGTCAATGTAATTTTCCTCCAGCTGTATAACAGAAGTCCCAGAGCCCAGATATGAATGGCGTTCCCCCTCATTATCATTCCTGAGGTCCCAAACTTTAGTGCTCATTTTTTGTGCTCGATAAGGAACACTTGCTCCATCATCATGTGCACCCAGATTTGAATAGAACGCAGGCTCTGGTGCCCCCCCTGTTCTCCAGAAGCTGCGTCTGCAGGTGCCCGTGATGAGAACAATTCTGGTTATGGCCAGCCATTGATGAACATAAGCTACAAGCCGGTTATCGTTATTACACCTTACAGAAAGAATCGGGTGATTTGTCTAAATGGAGCGAGTGCATGGAGTTTGCATGTCCTCCCAAGGGGTCTCCAGGTACTCTGGTTTCCTCCTGCAGTTCAGGACACACAGGAAGGCTAATTGGTGCCTCTAAATGGTCCGTAGTGTGCAAATGTCTGTCTGTATGTAATGTGACGCAGTGATAATGGCATTCCTTCCAGAGTGTCCCCCTGCCTTCTGCCCAAAGCCACTTAACACTGGGTCACGTCCCCCCCCCCCCACTCCCAGCACCCCATGCAACTTATGGCTGGGTGGAAATCTATGCATTTTTGTATACTTTAAACTAAATAAAAAATGCACAAAAAAAGTGAGGTTCCGTTTTTCCTTTGTGTTGTATTAAATGCGGGAATAAGTTCTGATCTGAGGGTGCTGGCAATGGATGGCACACATGTCTTGGCAGCAGAGCACCTGGGAAATGCCTCCAGCCTTCTCTGTTTCCAACACTGCTGTTTCCTCCCAACATGAACATCAAAATGCCCATCAGAAAATGCAGCGGAAAATTGAGGAAAGCAATTACAGAACTCATTAGTCAGCAGTAGCTCATTATGGCGGCTTCTGCTGCGCCTCCCCAATGCAGGCCTGTCCAAAACGAAGATGCCAAACCCAAGAGGCAGGGCCGCCTGTGTGGGCATAGAGATGCACATTCTTCTACACCGTGTAGCAGTGCCAGTGAGCCAGTAATGACAGCCTGCTGGTAAGCAAGAGAGCAAGAATTCACTACCAGCTGGTGACATAGTATTTAAAGGCATAGTCCAAAATACCAAATTGGGATACTGGTTCAAGTTCCCATTGAGAGTGGGGAAGGCACTTCTGTACCCTTTACAAAGATGCTTAATCAGAATTACTTCCGAAAAATATCCAGCTTGATAAACTATAAGCATGTTTTTTTGCATCCATTCAAGATCCTCCTCCTGGCAGACAATTCTGGATACTGATTTTTTTTTCCAATCAGACTCTTAATTAAGGGCTGATTGGCCTGTGATGTGAAAAGGATCTCAAAGCATCTACTAAGAGTCACACTGAAAACATATAGCATGGAACCAACATGCATCCTCCCTGATCACTGCCCAGCAGCAAGCTTACTTCTTCCAGTGCTTGTGACAGGTGAGATTGCCACCTTCCATCCTGTTCACCTTCAGTAGTGTCCTCACAAACTACAACACAGCCTGATTCAGATCCTGCAACACTTCACACCTCCAGTGAGTCCAATGTTACTATACTTTCGATTTTTCAATTTAGTTTTTATGATTACTATATAATTGCCAATTTCTATTTCATATCCAATTTAGTTTTAGTTCGTTTTCAGTATGGATTTAATGATTTTATTAGTTTTTATGTTAAAAGACATATCCCTATTTAGTTTTTATAGTTTAATATTTTTTACTTGAATATTAGTATCAGTTCAAGTTTTTGTGATTTTATTTCTAGGGACAGACTTAAAGTTGTACAGCATTTTTATGTGTCTGGTCTTAAAAGAATCCTGAATGAATGCACAGTGTACAATATGCAGGATTATCCTCAAAATGGGCAAAACATGTTCCAGGTATTATTAATGGTCATCAAACAGCAATATACTAGATTACGTTTCCTTGAATTATTAACAACAAAGAGAAACGATAAAACATTACTTTAGCAAAATAGTATTTTAAAAATGTGACAAAGTATTTGGCATTTTTTTATTTCAGTTAGTTTTGAAGCAATTTGTATTGTTTTCTTTTAGTTTTAGCATTTTATTTTATTTTCGTTTCTTGTTCAGTTTGAGTTTACGAAATTATTTACTTATAATTTTACTTTTTGTTAACAATAATAACCCGTAGTAGAGAGTACTGAGGACAGTACAGAAGACTGCTGGGACTACTTTGCCTATTCTGATGGACATTTACAATATTTACACTGCAATATTCAAAGGGCTACTGGCACGATTCAAGTCCATTGCCATTTTGCACACTCTTCCCACCTAATCTAGTGTTTAACTATATAGTTTGTCTTACGTCCATGTGTAGATTTCACTGTCATATCACAATACAATACTGTGCAAAAGTCTTAGGCAGAATAAAATTAATGGATTAATTGAGTTGGTGGTGATATTTAATATATACATGGAATGATTGTAGTGGCTTTGAGGAGAGGTTTGGGAACTGAAGCAATGTTCGCTTAGCCAACCAACAACATATCAGCAACTTTTTCGAGAACAACTTGATAGTGTTGCTGATAAAGTGTTACATTTTTCAAGAAGTCAAAGAATAAACAAATGACAAACAAAAAAATCAATTTCAATAAAATGTCAATGAAATGTTACAGAAATTCAAATTGTGGTCAGAATTCAACCAGAAGCTCAGTGATGCTGAACATTTGGTATTGTTGAACCTGATATTTTGAGGGATCTCTATTCCAAACCCTTCCATCCATATCATTTTACAAGACCCTTTATCTGTATTAAGCTTGCATCACAGTCCTGTTCCTGGAAGCACTGCCAGATACTCAGTGCCTCATACACTGTTAGAAAAAAAGTACATACCTGGAACAGTTTTGTTCCCCCAACGACACAAAAATGTTCTTCAGAGTCCATTTCTGTACTTTAAAAGGTACATTTACCTACAGCTAGGTTACAATTGGCAGACCCTTGAAGGTACTGTATATGCCCAGTAACAAATAACTGTACCCTCAAAGGTATAAGTTGGTACTTTTTTTCTGGCAGTGTGTCACTGTGGGTATTACTGCTGAAAAAACTCAACTCATGGAGACTGTGTTGTATCGAAACTATTTTACTCATGTCAAAGGACACAGTGTGTGGTCGGAAATATATGTTCCACTCCACCATGCTGCCACAACAAGCCTGCATTATTGACAAGGACAGTAATAATTCATCTTATAATCTGTTATCTAGTACAGGGTCATAGATAACTGGGGGCCTATCCCAGGCAGTACAGGGCACAAAGCAGACAAACACTCTGGGTAGGATCTAGGCACACATTCACCTGATAATAAGCAGGAGGAACATGCACCCAGTATAGAAAAAAACACACAGATGAGGATTCAACCGCAGACCCTGAAGGTGTAAGACCACAGTTCATCAGCAAGCTGCCCTTCACAATGAAGCTGTCGTCCTGTTCATGTTGCTGTATGGCCTGACAGAGAGCCTTCAGGAGCAATCTTTGCTCTGCACCCGTCACGCCAGCCTCCACCTGTTGCTGAGATCAGATCCCTGTCTCTCAGCTTATTCAGCTCTGTGCCCGTCATGCCAGCCTCCACCTGCTGCTAAGATCAGAGCCCTTTCTCCCACATCATTGTCACCAGCTCCATTATTTTTTGGGTGGTCGACATTGTTGTGCACAAAACCCCAGCATGGCAGCCATTTCTAATCAGCATCTCTTTAGCTGACTTCCACACATTTTTTCAACATCACTTTAATCTTTTCTGTTGCATATTCTGTGATTCTGTCTTTGACTGAACAGGGGAATGAGACATGAAACTTATAAGAATGGATACTCAGTGCATTTGTATATTAAATCATTTTGTCCTATTTTGCACAAATACCTAATAGTTATATCTATGAAACAAGTTCTGTGAAGTCACATTCGAGCTGCCAAAGTGAAATTCTGCAAAGTAGCCCCTGGCCTGCTTCACTGAGTAATGCAGCTGAATTACCAGATAGACAGCCTGGTTTCATGGTTATTACAGCATTTATCTTAATACTGAAAGATGGATGCTCACTGCTTGTGCATGCAGAATGCATTAATATTTTTATGATCATTCTTAATTCCCTATACTTAACACTTATTTCACATTGGGAACATACTACTTCCAAAACAAAGATGGTCAGTTTTTCCCTATTATTGCTCTATTTCACCTAAATGCAGTAGTAACGTGCTTAATTTACACCCTCCAATTTGACTGCATGAGAATGAGATGAGATAAGAGAAATACATTATTTGACGTTTAAAATCATCTAACTCAGAACATTACTGTGGGTTTTGCAGGATCATTGGAGTACTCATATGTTTATATCTCAACCAAAATCCTTCCATTGCCTAAAGGATCTATGGACAGACTGGGTTCAAAGTAAAAATCTACCACTTTGCCCAGCGGTACCCCTTAGTGCACTGAAATTTTTATTTAATAACATTGTTCACTTCCCCCCACCCCAAGCCTACAAATATAATGATGATTGTGAGTGGCAGCGCTCCTCAGAGGTGGCTGGTGGGAGGTTGCAGCCGAATGCTTTCTCAATGTTAGTGGGAAATGTGTCTAAGCTAACGGGATGAGACCAGATGGGGGGAGGGGGGTTGGGGGGAACTGTGAAGCATATGAACTGACTAATGTCTCTTTTGGCTGCTGAGTGGGGACCTCAATATCAGATCAGCTGAAACACGAAAACACAATGAGGTAGGGGACAAGGAGCAAGGCAGAGGAGCCTTAAGCCCCAGGGAAGCCTACTGAGAGCTGCTCCAGTTCAGGGGGAAGCCCAGCACGCATGCGGTAGCTGCTCCAGTTCAGGGGGAAGCCCTGCACGCATGCGGTAGCCGGTCCAGTACAGGGGGAAGCCCAGCACGCATGCGGTACCGCCACATCCTGCGAAGATCAGAATGCCGGCTCCACTGGCTCTTAGTTATTACTGGTTCATTTTTATCTAAGTTTTATGTTTATGTCATGCATTGATGCTTCTCACTCTCTCCTACATCAGATCTAAGCATCCATCTATTCATCTTCCAACATTGCAAGAAATATTAATACCCCTGCTTTTGTGCATGGGGGCCCGTCGGCTCTACGGTGGCCTCACACTTTCAGGATTATGTGTTCGCATCCCACCTGCATCCCAGTGTCCCTTTACAGTTGAAAAGCAAGCGGTTGGGTCACTTGGTATCTCTTCCTTGCCCAGAGTGTATCCTTTGATGGTCCGTCCAGGGTGTACCTCTTCCACCAGAATTCTTGAACTGCATGAGCTGTTGAATGGATATATGTACAGAAAGAAAATTATATATATATATTTTTTTTTTTTGGGGGGGGGGGGGGTAATTGCATATCCTTAGAAAATCATATTTCATTTAAGAATGTAACTGTGACTAGTGTTTAAAGCTAATGTAATGTGTATTAAAACAAAGAATTCTTTAGAACATACACTGTCATTTTAAGAACGTGCTCACTGTTGCTCTACAGCAGAGTTCTTCTGTTGCAGAAGTGCAAAATGACAAATCTCCCACCTGACTTTAATCTGCAGGCTGCTCTGTAGATATGACTTTTCCTAGGTGTGAAATGTGTTTCAGTATGCTTGATTTGCTTCCATTGATTTTACTCTATAGGGCTGTTTTATGTCACTGAGAATGGCTTTATCCACCACTGGCACACTATGATCCGGGGAGGAGGACGTGTGCAGCACTCAGGAAAGATGGATAGTGATGGAGCACAGTCTGGAGGAAAGGAACTAAGCCAATCAAAGCGAAGAGCAAAACCAAGGGGGCGACTTCACAGAAAGTCGTACATCACGTCAGACCTGGAACTGTCAACGTCGGTGCCTGAGGTCTGTGACCAAAGAGTAGAGATGTGACATCTAGGAGGGGAACTGCTCCTGCATTCGGAAAATGAAGCATGAAAAAGTGACTCAGATCCACAATTTCTGAAAGTGTCACCAGCAATACTTATGTCATTCTGTCTGAAAATGTTGCATTTGTTTAAAAACACTGTATTACAGCTGATATGCAAGTAGTCATTTAAATTAATGTTTAAATAAAACGAAAGACTGAAGGTTACCAATTATATGCCCCTAAATTCACCTTCATTATCGGGGTAATTGCATGTTTGCATGTCCCCTCTAGAAAAATGTCCCTAATTAGTATTAAATCAGCATTTCCATAATGGTGAATGAAGTTGGTGTGGGGACAAAAAGCAATGCCATCTATTTCAGGCCAGCTGGGACATTGGCCCCGTTTATGACAAGCTGCAAAACAGTCCTTAAATATACATTTGTGCTAAAATGAAGTTTTAATGCTGCGATTCACAACAGGAGTGTTGAATGATGTAGGAGCTGGATAAAACAGGAGCTGCTTAGAATGTGAGAGTTAAAGTCTAAGGATGGGCCTGCTCTGATACTCCTATGTGAATCTTGGAGAATATGTGGAAGAAACCTAATTCATGAGTTGCATCGAGACCTAGTGGAGCAGACAGACATGCACCACATTCCACATGGACAACAGTGATGTGAGATGTGACCAGTGAAAGTCAGTGTATGTGTGACCCAGAAATAGTCGTTTATCCAATTAGACCTGCAGTGATCTTAGGAGGGCTGGGGACCACAGGACAAGCTAACAAATCACCGGGTTACTGCATATATCACATACAACCACCTAAACCAGTGTTTCCCAATCTGGTCCTTGGGGACCCACACACAGTCCACGTTTTTGCTCCTTCTGGGAGCTGGAAGGGAGCAAAACCATGGACTGTCTGTGGATTCCTGAGGACCGGGCTGGGAAACACCTTAAACAGCAATCATTTTAATCATATTTAATACTGGGGTACATCGATACTAGTGTCAGTATCGGGTCTGATACAGTGTTCACGTACTCGCACTGATCCTCATGACAATGCACTGATGTCTATAAGATACCCTTTATTGATGTATTAGCAATATTGATCACAAGCAAAATAAGTTTTACCATCTGTGTTTAGTGGATTATCTATATATCGTTTATTCATGCTTTCACATTTTTTTTCTGGCAACAAAAGTGTCTCACTTGGTGCCATGTGGATATCATTTTGATATTATTATTTATCCAAGTACTTTTAAAGTAAATCATTGCATATTGACTTTTCAGACGTCTCCCTGCTCTAATGGGAATTTGTATTGGTGAGTACCAAAAAGCAAGCATCGGTACTCATGCTGTACTCAAAATTGTATGGATGCATCCCTATTAAATACCATTCTCTAGCTTTAAAACAGCTCTATAAGGTGCACTCTCCAAAACCAATTTTCCACATAATCCTAATTGCTTCTGATGGGTCGAGTGTGAAATGTACTGTACTGCGACCTTTTATATAGGTTGAGAAACCTTGGGATCATATAACAATGCATACTGTTCATGAAGATAATTTCTCATAAACAGACTTATAATCATTTAATTATTTATGATTGCGATGGATTCCATAACCATCCTAAAACAGTAGCTAGCTGTAGAGCACTTTGCATTTTCCCTGAAGTGACTGAGGGGTGCCACATTCTGTCACTCATTCTTCCATCCTGTGGAGCAGCAGTGTGTAAAGCAGCACTGTGTAATGGATTTGCATTTATTATCCTCAGTGTCAGAGGAATCATAGTAATTTAAGCTTAGTGAAAGAGATAGGTGGAAAGGGAAATAAATGTATTTGCTTCCAAAAAACTGATAAAGCCTGCAGATTCACTGTTGAGATTTGGGATGTTTCTGCCCATGAGCAAAAGTATTACACTTTATTTATTAATTGCCTTTATATTTCCCTGCATTATTGGATATGCAGTAAATTGCAATTATTAGAATAATGTGGGTAGAGGCAGGGATTAACATGGATTAAATAGGTGCTACCTACTGTAGTAGCAAAGCTTTCAACTTTCACCGAGGTGTAAGTGTGCTATTACAATTATATTTTATTGGGGGTTTATAGCCATTTGAATTTAGTCTTTTGTATTTTGATACATCTATTTTCCCCTCCTAAAGTTCCTGAACATGAAGAAAAAATCTGTGGCAAGATATTTCATAAGTGATTTAGATAGCCCTGGCAGAATGGAAGCAAAAGATTAGTTAATAAAAGAGCAGTAGAGAATAAAGAGAGATGACTTAGCTGATTTACATAGCTAATAGAAACAGAGCCATGATGAATTGCAACTATGAAAGAATCTCCAGTTCCATGAGCCTGAATGTACCCAGTGTTACGTTTTCTTGATCACTTAGATATAATGTATATTACCTGGAAATTATATTTTCCATTGGAAGGACTAGAATGTTGTTTTGTTTGCCAGAACAGTATATATTTTACACATGTAACGGAAGTTTCTGGCAGCCTTACAGAGATGTATGTTTTCTTTGTGACTAACTATAGTGTCTTTTGAAATCAGACTTCCAGTGGCACCCCAGAGATATTGCTCTGAACATAGATTGCTGAAGATGTGAGTTACAAAATAAGGTACTAGAGGACCACTGGGCGTTTGCAGGATATGACATAATTGCCCATGAGAGTGGGTATCTGACAATGGCCCTCGGCTGTGCATTGCACATTGCTGCCTTTTCACAGCTTAGCCCAGCCCGCTTAGTGTTCCCGCAGGTGCACCTGCTGTTGACACCACAGGTGACAACCTGAAGGAACAACAATAGTACAAAAATACCCACAGCTTTGGGTCCATCACTTTTAAACAGACATAGCCTGGGTCAGCTGTGTCTTCTGAAAGAGTCTTTCATCTGACTGCATTAATGGCTTAACCACAGATACAGGTCCCGTTTAACTGTAAAAGATGGACCGTACATTAAATGGTGGAATTGAAATTCTATTTCCAAGCATGGTACTAAGACTGCTTATGATTTTGGAATAATTGGTTTTTAATGTACATTAATGCATTACACCAGCTACTTAGCAACTCCACTGTTAATTCAATTGGATTTTTGCTGAAACAACTAAAATGATTTGAAAATGAAAACCTTCGTTCAGAAGTCCTGGCTCTTAACCATTGGTTCAAAAGTTTGTTTTTGCATCTTTTTGCCATCCAAATTATTTATGGAAAACCGTTAATTTTGTTACAGTGGATTTAGCTGCCTTTGTTCCGAAATGCAAAGGCATACTAAGAGATGTTGACATTTTTATACCAATCATTAAGATGATCTAACATGTAGAAGCATGTAATTTTTGAGGTAAGACAAATAAATCTATATTTCTAGCCATGGTAATATCGGTAGCACAGGAGTGAAATGACTACAAAAAGCATTTCAGCCAGGTGTCACGTCCTACCTGCCATGTCTACCTGACCCCCTTGTCTTCTCCGTAACATGACCCTAATAAGCCACGTGTTACTTGTTTGTCTTACCTCACATTCCTAACCCTTGTATTAACCACTCCCAGCTGCCACTTGTTAACTCCCTTGTTAGTCTACTATATAAGTGCTTTCTAGTTTGTGTTCCCCAGTCCAGTCATTAGTGTTGCTTCTCCTGTCAACCTGTGTTCAGTCATGTTCTAGCCCTCTTGATTTGATCCCATGCAATCTTGTTAATTTCCAGTCCCTGTTTGTTTACATTACATATTGTTTTGCCAAACTTTTGCCCTCAAGTCATTCATCCTGCTTGTCGTGACATCAAGCTACCTTGACTTATAATCAGCAATTAACACTACTTATTCTCAATCCTGCCTTCATTAAACTGAGATGATCTGATTAAGTGTAATATATTTTTTTTTCCGTAATTGCTTATCGTTAACGGATGTTGCATGTAACAGTCTAAATCAAGCTAATACAACTCAATAAGTGCTCAGGTTTGCCCTTAATAAATGGCTGCTCTTAAAGTGTCTGATCTGAGTAAATCTCAGTTTTTAAAAGACCAATTTAATACGTGATTGCGAAGGTAAGCTGCCAATGTATATCATTGAGGATACTGTAATAAATGTTCCAATTAGCCCAATAACAGAATAACTGTAAACTGAGAGCTGTGTCAAAATCACAATGAAATCAAGAGACATGGAGCACTTTAACCTTTGCTCATTAATAGCACTATATTCCCTTGATAAAATAAATCCAGACCTAATTATACACATAAACACATCATGCATCATCTCATGTTGACCGAATTAATATTCAGTTACAGTCTGAAATAATAAACATTTTACCATCGTGGCAAAGCAAGGTAAACAGAAAGCAGGCTCATTCCCCTCAGAAACTTCACATTGCAATAAAGTATTGTGCTGAATTACCTGAATTATTATACAGGGCAGGAGAGAGCTTAATGATTAACCAAGTTGGTGACATTTGAAATATTGTTACTTGCACCGCACAAGAGCACCTCTAAAATGAACCAATATATTACAAACATAATGTGTACAATTAATCAGTGGAAACATTAAAAACTCAGAAATTACAAATTACATTTTTTGCCACACTCAGCTAATAACTGCCATGCAGTGTGCTGCAAATTACTAAGATGAATATAATAGTCGTTTTATTTAGTATAAAAAGTAGTAATAGATTTTGGTAGTAAAGTGAAGAGTGTGCTGAGTGCCCAGTGCTAACCTCCAGGCCGGTTAGATGTTACAATAACGACAGCATCTTACACCATGCGGATAATCTGCACACCATTTCAGACCGCTGACACACACCATTTAAGAGGATTTCAGTGGCTGGCTGATCCAGCTGTATTCTCTTTGGATGCCACACCCATTGGTGCAATTTCTACTTCATTTTTCATTGCAGCTATAAGTATTCTATGATTTTAGGTCCATATACAGTAGTTACCTTACAATTTTGCATCATGATGAGGTCCTTAGTTTTTGTGTTAATTTCACTTAAAAAATCCCTCCACCATGTGTGAGGAGTTAGCATGTTCTCCCCATGTTCACATGGGTTTCCTCTAGGTCCTCCAGCTTCTTCCCACAGACCAAAGGCCTGCAGCTCCTAGAATGTGAGGGTATGCCCTGTAATGGACTGTCTGTTGCCTGCCTTGTTCCCTATGCCCTCAGTGATTAAAATGGATAAAAATGGATGGTTAATGCATTTTTTCCCAGAATGCTCAACCCATTGTATGTGCAAGACAAGTACTGAGAAAGTGTGTTTGGCAGTTCAGCTGTGAAGTCATAAGGCACGTGCTCTGTAATGTGGGAAAGGATGTTATGATATTACCATATGCTCTAATGGCAACCCCTTACTGTGTTAATCGTGCTTCTTAGGGAAAGAACGAAAGGCTCAAGAAAATATAAACATAAACACACAGCTAATCGTTCATCCCTAACACCAAACTTTTTTTGCTGCTGATTATCCACTATAAGAGATTCAGAATAATCATTAAAAAGTCAAAGACTATACAACATAATGCATTCTCTCCATGAATCGTCTGAAGATGTGTTGATTGCTTACTTCACCAGGCACAATTATTTCCACTAAGTAATTACACCTCATTCAGTTTTTTTCCTGATTTGAAATCTTAGTCAACGGGATGTTTAATGTAGCTCCATTTTCAGTCATTTGGTTGCATTGTGCCTACGTTGCTGTCACATAATAAACACGCATTGAAAAGCCTGAGAGATGTTGCATATTGTACAACTGCACACTGAGAGAAATGTCACACACGCTGAAAATAAGATTTAAGAAAGTGCCTCCCTTATCCTGTATGTATTCATATTGCTTTCAAGCTCTGAAATAAGTGCAAAGAGAAAAGTAAAGAATAACAACAATAATAATTATGACAATAACAATAATAATATCTGAAAAACCTTAGCGCAGTACTGGTCCTAATCGATGTGGCGCCCTAGGTGAGCATTACCCCCGGCACCCCCTGTCTGAGGCAAAGTGAAATTGCCTGGCAAGTTAGCAACCCATCAGAAGTTGGTGCCCTAGGCAGCTGCCTATGTTGCCTAGAAGACTGACTGACCCTGCCTTAGCATGCCCAGGTCTGACAAAATAAAATGCACACACAGACACATAGGTTTTCGGTCTTGTCCCTACGGTTTTCTCTTGGGTACACTTCTCACTAAAATTTCTAGGAAAATCTGCTGTGGTCCTGGGGCCTGTTTCATGAGGCGAATTTCTTGCTTAGCCAGATTTAAGGTAGTCTAAATGTAAGTGAATGATGATCAAGTCCATTTAAACTGGGGTACCTTAAATCCAACATGTTATCTGGCTAAGTAAGAAATCCTGGTTTGTGAAACAGGCCCTATGATTATTTCCTGTTTGGAGCTTTTTTGTTTTATTAACATTCGTTCCTGAGCATGTTATTTATTGAAAACAGCCTTTGAAAAAGCATTTAAAGCATCTTATAAATATAAACATGTTTTTCATCATCTATTTCTTGCTCTGGTCTCAGACAAACAAGGTTCAATGACAGATTAGCATTTGGAAAGGGTAATTTTTTGACTGTTATGTACATAGTATTTTTGGAAAAATATGAACTTAATGATTTTTCATCCTTTCCATGCCCTTGAAAAATGCCATGTTATCTAAAAAATAACATATCTTTTTAAAATATTATGCATATTAAGGATATATCAGTTATCCGGTAAGTTGTCCTGAAAAAAACTGTGTGCTTATTTTTCTTCACATTTTTTTATTTTACATTTCTGTTTCAGCAGCACCTTTTTAACATTGTCCATATAATTTACAGACTCGCTTTAAAAAAACCCATAACATTCCTGTAACTCCTGCACGCAGCCCTCCATTTCTGTCTCTGTTTCTTCTTTTCATTCCTAAAACTCACTTGGCCTGATAAATTTAATCTATTTTTTCTCTGGTAGCTGAAATGGTGGTATTTAATGATATGATTTCATTATATGTCAAGACAAACAACAGAAAATTTAACATTAAAAACTAATAAAATGAAATTCCACTAACAACTAATTACTATCAGTAATATCAGACCACAGCAATTTGCTTAAAGTCATGTTTCTATTTGTTTTATTTTTTACCTTTCTTCTGGTATTATCTTGCTGCAGGGTCAGCATTAACACACTGCCTATGTCATGCTGATTTTTCTTTGCTTGTTAAGATGTCCTATAAATATAAACATGTTTTATGACAACTGAAAGAACTTGCCTGTCACGCCCCCAGGGGTGGGGCGGCACAGAAGCCGCTGATTATCGCAATCGGATCAGGCTACCTAACCTCACAGCAACCCCTCAAAGTTGCAAAGTATTGTTGCCATTTCTGATGACATTTACTAAGGATTTCTCTGTCTCGTGTCTTGCCCTCCTGCCCTGCCTGCCTCTCTGTGTCCTGCAGTCATACCTGCCCTGCTTCCCCAGTCGTCTCTGCCTGCCTGCCCGTTCCTGCCTGCCTTCCGTGCCCTGTTGTCTTGGTCTGCCTCTGTTCTGCCTCCTGCCCCATCGTCTCCACTTCTCGTCTTTATTCGTAGGACTGACTCACCTGGCTTTTGTCCTCCAGCTTTCAACTTGACTACCTGCCTGCCTTGTCCCATAGGCTTTTGGTGCACCCGGCTTTAAAATAAATCTATCAGTCTCCTGCATTCCAGGGTCTGCCTCATCTCTGTGCATTCAGCGTTACAGAATACTTCACCGGAACCCCACGGAGACTCAGAGGCTGCAGCAACAGGTGGATCACCTGACAAATCTGGTCTCAAAGCTTATGGAAGCCCGAGCAGACCCAGTCGCCTTACCTGATTCGCTGCCCAGAGCTTCCACGATGGTGATCGTCATGTTGCTGGAAAAATATGACGGTAATCCAAATCACTGTCAGGTTTTCTTGATGCAGTATGGGCTATATGTGGAGGAACATCCGGAGTGCTTTCGAGAGGAAATAGCCCAGGTTTAGTTTGTAATCTCCCTCCTCACCAGGCACGCATGTGAATGGGCCACCACGCTCTGGTCGGATGACAGCCCTCTCCTCGATTCCGCTCGCGACTTCCAGCAAGCTTTTAAAGAGATATTTGACCATCCCGCTGTCAGTCGCAGTCTGGGAGAGAGGTTATTCAATCTGCGACAAGGAACTCTGGATGCTGGAATTCCGAACGGTTGCAGCTGGACTTCGCTGGTCAGAGGAGGTGCTGAGGATTCTGTACTGTCATGCACTGAACCTGGAAGTCCAAGATGAACTGACGGCGCGTGGATCGGCTTTGTCCTTTGAAGATTTAATTGGGCTCTCAGTCACAATAGATAACAGCATGTGTGAACGTCATCGCCGACGCCCTTGCACGTCACCTGCTGTAGTACAGTCGACTACTTCAGATGAACAGATGGAGCCCATGCAGCTTGAACGTGCCACGCTATCATACGAGAGGCAACAGCGTTCCCCACAAGGGCTCTGTTTGTATTGCAGAGAAGCTGGGCATGTGCTATGAACCTGCCCCGTTTGACCCTCATGTTCTGCTCCCCACACTAAGGTAGGCCTGTCTACGTTTCTCTGGGTCTCTCTTGTTCCGATTACTGTTCCGGTCATGATTGACACCCCTCAGGGGGGGCATCAAGCTAGGGCTCTAGTGGACTCTGGAGCCGCTGGAAACTTTATTAGCCTCTCACTGGCGCGAGATATTAAGCTTCCCTTACAGAACCCCTCCAACCCAGTCACGGTGCTTCGGGTCAATGGAGTGCCCCTGCCAGGAGGGCAGGTGAGTTACTGAACTGGTCCAGTTACACTCTAAATAGGTATATTGCATCTGGAGAGCCTGGACTTCCTGGTTCTTCCTGAAACCAAGGACCCCATCATCCGTGGACATCCGTGGTTAAGGAAACATAACCCGGTCATAGACTGGAAGAAGGGTGAGCTTGCCGCCTGGTCAACATGCTGTCTAAGTCAATGTCTAACCATCCCATGCCGGGCTTCCCCAATTCAGAGCCCTGAGCCTGAGGACCTGTCCCACATCCCCCTGGACTATTTGGATCATATGGATGTCTTCAGTAAAGCGCTTTCCTTTAAGTTGCCACCTCATAGAGAATGTGACTGCACCATTGACCTCGTTGAGGGAGCGCCTCTTCCCAAGGGTCACCTCTACCCCTTGTCCATAGCTGAGGAGGCTGCCATGGAGACCTACATCCAGGAGGGACTCAGAAAAAGGTATCATCCGTCTATCCACATCCCCAATAACAGCAGGCTTTTTCTTTATTAAGAAGGATGGGGGTCTCCGTCCTTGCATTGATTATCAAGCCCTCAATTCCATTACTGTGAAGTGGTGAGAACCCCTTCCGCTAATACATTCTGCATTGGAACAGCTACGGAACGCTGCATTCTTCACCAAGCTAGACCTCAGGAGCGCCTACAACCTCATCAGAATACGCAGAGGGGATGAGTGGAAAACCTCTTTCATCACCTCTACTGGTCAGATCGAATATCGCTGTAATGCCTTATGGATTTGCTAATAGCCCTTCTATCTTCCAGGCATTCATGTCTTCCAGAAGATGATTAACCGTTTCATGGTAGTGTACATTGATAATATCTTAGTGTACTCGCCTACCCTTCCTCAACGTGTCCCATGTACGCCAAGTGCTCCAGACGGTCATTCAGCAATGGCCCCTTCCTCGTACTGTTAAGGAACTACAACGGTTCCTAGGATTTGCTAACTTTTACAGACGGTTCATCCGTAATTTTACTCAGGTGGCAGCTTCCCTTACCTTGCTCACACGAGGAGGGGGTGTGAGACTTTGGTGGAACCCCGAGGCAGACCAGTCCTTTCTCCGCCTGAGGCAAACTTTCTGCTCAGCCCCAGTCCTACAGCAGTCGAACCCGGAGCTCCCTTTCGCGTCAGATGCCGGAGTGGGAGCCATCCTCCAACGGAACCCAAACACAGGTCGTAGACACCCTTGTGCCTTTTTGTTGAAAAAGCTGATGCCAGCTGAACGTAACTATTATGTGGGGGACTGGGAATCACTCGCCATCAAGCAGGCCTTGGAAGAGTGGAGGCATTGGCTTGAGGGAGCTTGCCACCCCTTTCAGGTTTATACTGATCACCATAACCTGGAGTACTTAAAGAAGGCAAAAAGGTTAAACCCATGTCAAGCTCGATAGGCTATGTTCTTTGCACATTTAGAGTTCACCGTCACTTACCTTCCAGGGAAAAATAATGTGAAAGCTGATGCACTGTCTTGCCAGTTTGACCCGCCTGATGCTAGCTGCAAGGAAGAGATCGTACTGCCATCTACCTGTTTCACCGCACCTATCACTTAGTCGCTAGAGGAGGCACTCCATCTCGCTAACGAGCGTTTGACACCTCCCCAAGGATGCCGAGATGGGTGGTTGTATGTGCCTCGTCCTTTGCGTCCGGCAGTGCTAGATTGGGTTCACACCTCTCTAGGTTCAGGTCACCCAGGGATCTCCGCCACTCAACGCCTGATCGCCCGGAAATATTGGTGGTCAGGGTGGAGGGCAGCTGTGGAGAAGTATGTTGCCTCCTGTCCCGTGTGCTCACAACTGAAGTCAACTCAACAACCCCAGGTAGGCTTCCTGCATCCCTTGCCCATACCATCCCGTCTGTGGTCGCATCTGGCACTTGATTTCATTACGGACCTTCCTTCCTCGTCTTTATTTGTAGGACTGACTCATCCGGCTTTAAAACTCCAGCTTTCAACCCGACTATCTGCCTGCCTTGTCCCTTGGGCTTTTGGTGCACCCGGCTTTAAAATAAATCAATCAGACTCCTGCATTCCGGGGTCTGCCTCGTCTCTGTGCATTCAGCATTACATTGCCCAGTTTTGAGATTCTGAGTGCCCCCTTTTTTAATTAAGTTTTTATTGGAAGGGTATTATATACATACATCCAACATTGTAAAATCATATATATTCACCCATAAACTCTTCCATTTATAGTAAACAGTTCCTGGCTACGCCTTCGACTCCGGCCGAGGCTCCTGTTGCACCTCCGCCCGCTGCTGCGCCTGAGGTCCCGGCTCCGCCCACTGCTGTGGTCGAGGTTCCGGCTTCGTCTCCTGCTCCACTCAAGGTTCCTCTCCCTCCGCTTCCTGCTCCACCCGTGCCTAATGGACCGGCTACACCCATGGAGGCTCCAGCTCCAGTCCCCCCGACTCCAGATCCATTCCTTGAGGAGGTACTGAACTATCAGATCACCGCTCCTCCTCCCTTGATGGAGGGAGAGGAGGAGCTTGAGTGGGACCCCTTGGGGACCTCCCTAATGTCCCCAATGGACTCCTCCAGGAGGAGAACTCCTCTGCCATCGTCCCAGCCGGGTTGATCCCGTTTGGGGCTCCACGTTTCCGTGTCCCGAAAAGGGAGAGGACACAAGCGCAGAGATCAGGTCCCACCTGCCCTGCCCCCTGGCTCACCCTTTGGTCCATGGGCTCCTGTTTGGCGTTCGCCTGCGGTTCCCCTGGCTTCCACTCGGTGGTCGCCTGCAGTCCTGACCCCGCTGCCTCGTCGGTCACCGGTGGGCCTCTCCACTCCAACTCCTCGGTTGCCTGTGCCTTCGCCGGCTGTGGCATCCCCTTCGCTGCAGTGGCTTCTGCTCCCTCCTCCCCTTCACTGGTCACCCCTTCATCACCCTCCTCGCCTTCGTCGTCTGTCCCTCCGCTTTCCTCGTCGGCCCCTCCAACGCTCCCTCCTTGCATCTGTCGAGGGTTCCTTGGGTTCCGATCTCGCGGTCACCTGCCGCTCCTGCAGCTTCCGCCTTTCATCCATCAGGGACTCCTCATGCTCCCCATTGTCCTCCATCTTTTCCCTTTCGGCCTCCTTGTTTCGTCCCTCCTGTCTTTGCTCCTCGCCTTCCTGTGCCTCTGGTGTTTACTTCTAGGCCCTTCCTTCCTCCCATTGATGTTTCCCCTGTCTTTCCGGTCCTTCTGTCCCTGTGTCTGCTTGCCTTCCCGGTTGTTTGTCAGTTCTTGTCTTGTCAGTCCTGTTCCCTGTGACCCGGTTTTGATCATATCTTGTTTTTCAGGTCCTGTCTTCCTGGTTTCGTCTCGTCCTTTGCCTCCCCTGATATGCGCCCGTAGTGCGCGCCTTTGTGGGGGGGGGTTCTGTCATGACTTGCTCGTACAATCCTCCTGTGTGCCACGCTCCCTCATCAACCTCATGTGAATTCCTCATTGTTTTCAGCTGTTCTGTGTTTTCGTCCCTGAGTTTTGTGTGTCTAGTCCATGTGCTAGTCCGTTTCCCCAGATCTGTCACTAACGTGTGTACCCTGTGTTGCCCGCCTCCCACAAATAAACCTCTCTCTGTCTGTCTGTTTGACTCGTAATTCTCCCTGTCCTGCCTGCTTGCTGCACAGCGGTCATAACACTGGCCTTTTACATGTGTCCAAGGGTCGCCTACTCTATGATTTGTTGTCATTTCTAGTTCTTCTTGGTTTTTAAAAATTAAACTGCAAAATGGCCTGTACTTGACAATTGCACCAACTGAGTTTTCATATAACAAACATATAGAGTCAGATTTAATTAATATGATGGAAATAATGTCAATATGGAAGCATAAACATTAAAAAAAAAAATCCAAAAAGTAATCAGTTGGAAAATTGGACATGATATTTTTGGCTTTTAAACTGGTAAAAACAATCAGTAACTAAAATGTTAAAGACTGAACATATATATATATATGCAGTGGTATCTCAGAACTCGAATTTAATCCATTCAGAACTCCAGATTGAATCCTAAAAAGTTTGAGTTGTGATCGCATTTTCCCCAAAAGAAATAATGGAAAATCAATTAATTGGTTCCTGGCCCCAAAAAATTACACCTAAATATGTTTTTTTTTTTTAGCATTTAGAATATAGGACTATTATGGGTATGTTACAATGTACATGGTATGAAGGTATGTTATGAACATGCTTTAAGTATATACAGGCTGTAGTGAGTGTACAAGCTATGAACAGGATATAAATATGAAACTATACAGAAATATGAAACTATACAGAAATATGAAATATTAAAAAAAGGTATACAGGAATATAAATATGACCTACAGGTATACAAGTTATAAACAGTTGTAGAATTACAATTATCGTATCATTCAGAATGATTGTTTATACAGCATTTACAGTAGTGCAGTTAGGTCAGGAGGCAGAGTTCAGGAGTCTGACAGCTGT
>JAODJW010000001.1:35639555-35652223 GCA_026777045.1 Hyperopisus bebe | reverse complement strand
TTGATGCAGGCTAGGAGTGAGCAGAGGGAGACACTGGCTATAGCTAAAGCTGTCATTGATCAATAGCAGCAAAAGCCCCAGAGACCGTAAATGCCCTGACTTCAGTGGTAAAACAGGAGAACAGAATGTGGAGGACTGGATTTCAACCATGCAGTCTGTTCTGCAGGTTATGTGGATTCCTGCTGAAGATCGGTCAGAGTTTGTTTAACAGCACCTTAAGGATGAAGCTAAGCTTACAGTCAAGTATATGGTGAAAGACTAAGATCAGAGCGCAGAAAGGATATATGATGAGTTGCATAGGACTTATGGTGACAAGGTTCCTCTAGACACGAGGCTCAAGGAGTTCTACGATCGGAAGCAGATGCCTGGAGAGACCATACGTTCTTATGCCTATGATCTTCAAGAAAAGCTAATGCGGATCCAACAGAGGGATCAAAAACGCGTTCCAGCTGCAGATATGATGCTAAAAGAACAGCTTGCGCTTAGGCTCCGTGATGACATTCTAAGGAGAGAGATCAAATGAAGGCTGAGAGGAGATGAGAGTTTGCTGAGCTACTGCAGGAGGCTATCACCTGGTCTGAGGAAGAAGAAGTAATGAGTGTACTAAAGCAGCAGAGGAGCCTCCGTCACTGCTTACAATGGAAATGCTACATGAAGGAATACAGAGGATAGCCAGCCGCCAAGACAAACTCTTCCAGATGGTGAGCAACAGAGGGAGAATTGGAAAGTTGAGGGGCCCGCCCCTAAGGAGCGAGGAAGGGAAGTTAATCTGCTACGCGTGCAATGAGCCTGGTCACACAATTTGGCGTTGCCCCCATAATAGTGGACGCGGGGGTCCAGTGACCCTACCACCTCAAGCTGACACGCCAGCAGGGGCTGCAGGATACAGCACTGTGAGGACCGGACAGCAGGGTCCAAGTCTGTCCATCATCACCAGCCATTTGGCAGGGCAGTCTATGAGTGTGTCAGTCGCCCCAAATGATGGTGCCTTTGGGGACTGCTTAGTTGTGGATGTGAAGATAGCAGGTGTGGACACTAAGTGCCTTTTGGACACCGAGTCAGAGGTGACCACAATCCGTGAATGCCATTTCAAGGAACACTTCGGAGAGTTCACCTTATCTTCAGCTAACTGGGTTCAGCTCACTGCAGCGAATGGTCTTGAGATTCTCCTCGTAGAGGGTTTGGAGGCAGAAGTGGAATGTTTAGGGACGAGTGTCGGCAAAAAGTGTATCTTTGTCCTCTAGGACGAGAGTCCAGAGGTGGGAAGGATGAAGGATCCTTCAGGGATTCTGGGGATGAACGTGTTGAGTGAATTGACAGACCTTTTTGTAGCTACGGACGGGACGACGAAGATAGGTAAATATTGTGGAACCGAGGCCAAAGTCCACAAAATACTAGCCAACATCAGGAGAGAGGCAGGGGCCCTTAGGCAGAGCGACCGAATAGGCTATGTGAAAGTGGCTGGGAGAGAAACGGTTATTATTCCCCCTCTTAGCGAACGTATCCTTGAAAGCCGTTGTGGAGTGGCCTTAAAAACAAGCCGCCAGATGTTAGTGGAGGCGCCCTCTAATGCATGCCTGCCGAAGAGTCTCCTGGTGGTGAATGTACTCACCAAAACATCGGGAGGTTGTGTGCCTGTTCGAGTGCTGAATCCCGTACAGAGCCAGTGAAGCAGAGGCCCCGGTCCCGAGTGGCAGTGGTGTACTGCCCGCAAGAGGTGTTGCCAAGGGAGCTTGTAGAGTTTGAGGAGAAAGATGGGGAGTTGCACGTGAAGGCCATTGAGGTCGACTGGGGTCCCAGCGAAGTAAGCGACGAGGAGCAACTACCAGTACCCGTCCAAGTGAGGCTTGAAGGGCTTGCCCCTGTGCAGCGTAAGAGGCTCCGGAACCTTTTAGTTAGTCACCGAAATGTTTTTTCGAACAGCGATTCAGACTATGGATATACCACAGTAGTCAGTCACAGTATACCGACTGGGGACGCCCCTCCCATCAAGCAGTGGCACCGCCGGGTCCTGCCTCAGGTCTTCCAACAGTTTGACCCTCTGGGGCCGAGTATGTCGTCGACGACATCGTGTACTTTTCGCGTCTATTTCAGTTTATATCTAGCTGAAATCTTAATGTAGAATCATGAAAAAAACGCTGGCTAAATCCGTAATCTGTCTTCTTTTTAAAACGTCCATTATTGGAAATATTAAAGTTTTTAAAATTAGGTTAAATTGGCAAAAAAGTAAACCACGTCATCTTACTTTGTTTTACCTGCATCGGGGGCGTGTAGCTTACTATGTACTTTTATAATGTTTCTGCAAGTGTTCCAAACTAAATTTTGCAATGTCTATACTTTGATGTCAAATTACAAACTAAAAAATCTGACATATTTACAATATACATTAAAATAAAGATGAGTGTAATGGCAAAACAAATATATAAGAAATTATTAATTTACCATGAATTAAGTTTATGATATTTGAAGAAATGTGTGATCATGCCCCAGTCAGTGAAAGTGTGTTTCCTACCCCTGGGCTCCAGAGGGTTAAGAAGAATGTTTACGATCTTGTCTCTCAGGGGGTTCTCCAAGAGAGCTGTAGCCCTTGGGCCTCACCTGCAGTGTCTCAGGGCATCCAGGTAGATTGAGAGAACGTCTGGGCACTGGAAACTTGACCTCTTTCAAAGTCAGCGTGAGAAGTGAGGCAAGTCCTTGGGTTTATGAGCTACTATAGAAGGTTCATTCCCAGGTTTTCCCATTTGGCTCACTCTCTTCACGCTCTGGTCAGCAAGGGAAGTAAAGGTGGGCCTGCGAAGCCATTCAGTTGGAGTGATGAGTGTCAGCGTTCGTTTGAGGAGCTAAAGTCCTGCCTGATGAGTCCGCCTTTCCTAGCCTACCCTGATTTCAACCTACCCTTCATACTCACCACTGATGGGAGCTGTCAGGGTTTGGGGGCTATACTGAACCAGAAGCGGAGAGGGGTTGAACATGTTGTTGCTTTTCCCAGCAGAGGCTTACAAGGGGCGGAAAGGAGCAACAACAACACATTCAAGTTAGAACTGCTTGCTCTTAAATGGACAATAACAGAAAAGTTTAGGGAATATCTGATGTACTCGAAATTTACAGTTGCTTCCATCATTACCTGGCCACTGTAAACCTTGGGTCGCTCAGCTTGCGGAATATAATTTTGAAGTTTGTTACAAACCGGGCCGTCAGAACACCAATGCTGATGTCCTATAGAGAATTCCAGTAGTTACTGAGCCAGATGAAGAAGACATGGGCAAAGACTTTATGCACATAGGGTCAGAGGAAGTGCGTGCCTGTCTGTGGCCAGGGCCAGAAGGGAAGATGTCCACACCTGAGGCAGAAAGGGTCATACAGAGTGCCATCAGAGGGACTGTAAGTGGTCTCAGCTGGGCTGAAATAGAACAGGAGCAGAAACGGGATCCTGATGTCCAGCCTGTCCACTCAGTGGTGTGGAACAACCAGAAGCCCATCTTGGCAGAGCTACGGGACATGAGCCCTAAGCTGAGGCGGCTTGTCAAGCAGTTTCAGCGGTTAAGAATACAAAAGGGGGTCCTTTTCCGGTCGATCAGTGATCCGAGGGATGGAGAGGAAATCTGACAGTCAGTTGTCCCAGAAAGTTTTAAGCCAAACACCTCGTACTGGTTTGTTCATTATGGGCGTCCAACGCAGCTGCATTCGGATCAAGGCCGGTGTTTCGAGGCGAATGTCATAAGAGAACTATGTAAAGTCTACCGAACTGTAGACATGCTCGTCTAACTGAATTGTACACGACATGTTCAGGGCCTTGCCTGCTGAGAAGAAGAGGCGGTGGGATGAACACCTTTCAGAGCTCATCATGGCATACAATAGTCATGTCCATTCTTCTACACCCTTTTATTTAATGCTCGCCAGAGACCCTAGGCTACCAATGGACATCTTAGGGGGGAATGACCTGGGGGACGAAGAAATGGATAATCTTGATGACTGGGTTAGGACTCATCATGATAAGTTCACAACAGCTGTAGCAGTAGCAAACGCAGTTGCACAAGACGCGTCCAGAAGAAGGAAATGGGCCTGTGACCGAAGATCTGCTGGTGCTCTCATAAGGGCTGGAGACCGCGTTCTCTTACGCGACCACTCTTATCAGGGCAGGAATAAGATAGGGGACAAGTGGGAACCCTTTCCTTATATTGTGCTCGAACAAAATCATAGTGACATTCCTGTGCATATTATCCGCCCGGAGAAAGGAGGCCCCTCGAAAGTTGTCCACAGGGACCAACTCAGGCTTTGTACCTTCCCATCATCACCGACCCACCTCACTGTGAGGCGCCAGCATAAGCAGGACTCTGACTCTGACACAGACTGCTCAGGTGTCATTTGCATCCCTGCCATTACACGCACCTCTGACACAGCCACAGAGATGGGGGGTGGAGAGGTAGTGCGGGAGCTGTTTGGGGAGATGGATCAGGGCCAGGGTGAAGTTACGGGTGAGGATGTTAGGCCTATGCAGGAGGAGCTAAGAGCTAAGGGGGGGACGGACGCTGAGAACAAGAGTGAAGGTTTGTTTGTGCCCAGACATTCCCAAAGACAGAACAAGGGTACACTTCCTTGTCGGTATAGGAAGGGTTACGTATTGAATTAATGTACGTCTCTGAAATGTGTTGTACCTGCCTTTTATGCATTAATATGGTTTGGGTGTGATGCATTTGTTCTTGACCAGTGTTCTTAAGTGTCCTTGTGCGCTTCGGCTTGGGAGGATTCTCTGATGAATGTTGTATTGTTAAAGTATTGACATGCTATGTTTTCTTCTCAGGGATCATGTCGTCTGTTGGATGCTGGATGGCGTGGCAGGGTTTCGCAGAGGGGAATGTAGTGGGTACAGAAAATACGTAAAGGTGAATTTTGTCACCGGTTGAAAGGGGAGACAGAGCGATGCACCATTAGACGACATGAACAAGACGCGTGGGACAGCAGCAACGGTACACGCCACTAAGAGCCTGAGGCTTCCAGTAATTCGCCTGCACTTCGGATCCCGAGCCTGCAGCGAGCTCCGCAGCAGGTCTTACCCTGCGAGCCATTCCACATCTACGACATGATCCCAGCTGGTTGCGGGTAGTACCGATCACAGGACACCCACTTCTTACACTGGCTGATTTATATAACTTTGTGAGGCCAGCCAGACTGAACTGGACTGAAGCCAGGCCTGTGTACATTGGTGCTTCCACATATTCTGGGCCTAGTGTTCGGAGTGGCACTGCATCTATGCTCACACTGGTTCGAGGAAGCTGGACAATTCTATGTGTACTGTGATGCTGGACTGACTTCCTTTTACAAATGTACCCTGAGAAGGAAGGGTGGTGAAATTTATGCCCAGGCTGTTTATGTTATACCTGATTTCCTTTACGGTGTGAGTATATTCTGAAACAAGCGCAGCTCTATCATGTGAATGTTCAGCCATGTGTACGTTGCGTAACAAATGTCCTGTGAGTTGAAATGTACCTAGTAAGTAACTGGTGAAAATGGGGGGGGGGGGGGGGGGGTTGTTGTTGTTGAATTCCATGGAACCCCTCCTTTTCGGGGGTAATACTGAATGAAATTTTGTGTGCTGTTTATTGAAAAGGGTGAGTCGGTGATATTGTGGTCACAACGGAAAATACCTCTGTCGAAGAGGAGAGGGATATAGATGTTTCAGTTTTGGCCGCTTAATGTTTTTTGTTATAAGTGGTTAAGGTAATAAATGTTAATAATATTCTGGTTTCTTAGTGTTGCAGGCTATTCATCCGGGGGTAGGGGAGCCTCACCTGTTTAGTTAGTCCCAGGAAAGCAGGGGTAGCATAGTACCATATTGATTCCTCCTCCTGAAGTCCACCCTACCTGGGCAGGTCTGTACTATGTTTAGGCCGCTAAACAGGGAACAACTTCTTCATACGACTTGAACATCGAGGTTTTAGGCACTGGGTGTGGGGACTCGGATCCTTTCTCACTCAGTTGTCCCCGGGCTTAGCCCTACCTAACTCCCGTACAAGGCGGCGGTAGAGGCCCGTCTGCTACATACAGATAAGCGCTTGCTAAGCAATAACGGTTTAGAGAGTTTGTTTTCCAGTTGGAATTTCTGCTGAGTCATACATTAAAATATAAAAACATTATTTACATTATTTAGCCACAGAGCCTTTCAAAGATGTAATATTTTAAAAGCAGCACTTATAGCTGAAAAAGGTAGTGCATTATTTATTTGATTTGTCACATTGCAGTCTTGCAATTAACCTTTTTAATTTCAGGACTTTTCTTGTGAATTTTGAAATACCTCAAAGCTAAATATCCAACCTAACACAGATGGCCCGTAAAGAGGCCAGACACCATTACAAAATTACCTAACAATGTATTAATATCAAGGACATAATAAGGATTAGGGCCACCATTTGCCTTGAGAAGTCCTTCAGCCATGCTTGGAAAGCTGTCATAGATGCCCTTATATGTGTGTAGTGTAGTCTGGACTATTCTCCAAATAAAACCTCCAGGTTGTTGAGGTATGAAGGAGATGGAGTTGCACTTTACTTCTCATAAAAGTCCAGTGTTTTTTAATTCTGGTGAATATGAAGGCCATGACAGACTTTTAAATTTATATCATGATCTTGGAATGTGGAAAAATCATGAGGGAATACTGCTTACACGATCAGGTGTAACTAATCCTACAAAATGGCCTCATATTCCTTGGCGGATATGCAGCCCCGCAGAGAGAAGATCAGGCCTAATCACTCCCTCGAGATGGCTTGCCTTACCAGCAGACATTTTGAGTTCATGGTACCCTCTGACTTGCTCCCAATGCTATATAAGATGGAAGTATGAAAAATATTACACTTTCTGTTGCTCAGGCATCCAAACTTTGTGCCCCCTACACTGGGCTATGTATCTTTGTTTGTTGGCCTAGGATACATATGTTTTCCAAGTGGAAACCCTGCCATGAACTCCAGCCTTGTGATACTCACATGGAGGCCTTCCTGCTACTTCTCAGGTTATGCTACCTTACATCCTGCCAAACAGAACACCTCCTCCCAAGCCATGCATCGTCTCTTACATATGTGTGGTGAACAGGGGCTAAGCTTGCCTGTTTATTGAAATATGCAGAAACATGCTGCACCAAGGGAAAATTCAGGATGAGAAACAGCAGCCATGAAATGTAAACATTAAATTCCCCAGTTATGTTTTCATCCAAGTAAAAGAAAAGAAGTACAAATGAGAACAAAAACTCAAACTGAGTATTAGAAGTCCCTCAGCAAAATGCCAACATGTTGTGGGGATGCAGTCATACACTGTGGGCAGGTTTCTTATCTTTGAAAGATTCCTGTTCACCTAACCTCATATTCTTCTTGGACTGTGAGAGGAAACCTGTGTATAAACAAGTAAAACATTCAAATCCCAAACACACAGATCCTGGAGAAGAATGGAAACCATGATTGTCAAGGTAGAAAACCACTATTTTGCTAAAATTCATGTCATCTACTGAGGAAAACTACGAAAAGAAACATTTTTTCTAATGGGAAAGAGGGACAACTATGTTATTTTTCTGATTGTCTTATTTAATTAGTAATGCAGGTGTTGGTGTTATACTGTATCAGCACACTGATGAGTGTCAGATATTTTCAGTTGAGAAAAACATTTCTAAAGATCGGTGATGCCCTCCTAGCTCCTCTAGTCAGAGTGCAGAAAATCGATTCACTGCAGCCACTCTCCACACCTGACTCAGCAGCATCTGACAACAGTAAGTCAGTTTCATTGTTATTTTTAATTCATCTCAAAAGTGTTTATTGCAACCAACACACAAAGATTGAAGACATCGGTAATACCTTTGATGTCCCAGGAAAATATTAAAATCATATTAAATAATGTCGTTCTGACAATTCACTATGCACCCTTACGCAAAGTGTAATAAAAAGCCCTACCATGCAAATATTTATATTTTAATCTATGCATTTTTAAAAATAGTGACGCACAACCAGGAGGCATAAGCCAGAGCGGATATTAGACAGGACACCACTCCATTGCTGGGTACTGACATGAAAGCACACACACACACACACACACACACATTTGTATCCATGTCTTTGTGGGGACCACCAAACCCTAATCCCAGCAGTGACAACCTTAACCCCTACTGAGCCTGAACCTTAATCATAAGTAACCAAAAAAAATACAAATCTTTTGGTATTTTTAGTTTTTGATTGCAGTCACAGATTTTTTGTGGGGATCACCACAATGTCAAACTAATGTAATATATATTTTGTCAGTACGAGATAGGCAGACACATGCCACCAACAAATATGTTTTAATTATTGGGGATCTTTATTATCAGCTAGACCAGGAGTCAGCAACCTGTGGCTCGCGAGCCACATGAGGCTCTTTGACCACGTGACTGCGGGTCTTCTCAGAACGATAGCCGCATTCATATTTTCATGTCTTAACATAATTATGATAATACATTTCGTAAATATAAATAATTTATTTACTGGTTAATATTATTTTTCATGTAGATATTTCTTTAGCTGTATGTGAAGGAGGCAGTCTATTGCGTGCTTCTGTGATGTTTTAACAGCATCCGATCAAATGGTATGCTTTCCGGAGTTTTCTTTAGTACCTGAGATTGGATGTACGCTTCAACATTTATTGGGATTCCTAATCCTTTCATATACTTTTTGTAGTAAATCGTCACGACGCCTTCTCAGGTCTTCGTAAAAATTATAAAATTTTCTCTGATTTACATATTATAGCCAGCTGAGTTGTGACTACATTTGCACTGCTTGTCAGCACAGCAGTAGCAAAGAGGAGAGTGAAGGGCAGATGACTGCAGAGCCAAACGAAAGAAGGGGTGAGGGTGACGGCTATCGCTACAGAACTGAACAATGTTGTAATATTAGTCACCTTTGTGCTGTTACGCGTCCGAGTGATTTAAAACTGAGATAAACCCGAAATTGGTTGTATTTATTTATTTATTTTTGTAAGTACTTGAACTTTTGTTTTTATGTTAAATACATGCATGCCCATATCACATTAAAAAATCATATCTCACACCCCCTTCTCTACCCATTGTGGCTCATTGTACATCTTGGTTCAGATATTTAGGGAAAAATGGCTCCGAGCCCTGGGCTCGGATAAGTAGGATAAGTAGGTTTCTTTCACAGCCTGTAACAATAAATCAAAGAATAAAGAAAAGGAACATGAATAACATACATAATGTTCCATGGTTTAAATTTGGCAATAACTTATTTCTCCCCGTACGCTCTGGAATCATCGACAAAATATTTAAATAAATAACACGCTCAAGGTGTAAAATAAAAATACCATCTATGCTCAGAAAGTGGTACAAAATGGTCGGCAGTAGTGACAAACTCAGTTACACCTGCAATAGTGGTGTAGATTTGAGTGGTGACGCGTAAGTAACGAATACCAGGCTGTAATGAATCGTTACAAGTATTCAGCCGTTCAAGGATTCGTTGCTGACAGTAACAAAATTACTTATCAAACCACCCAATCGGCACTCGCCATGCAGACTGTTGTTTGCGGCAGTTCTGGCTGGCATGCAGTTGCAGCTGGTTTCCATTTATCTGAAGCCTGCACTTGGTCACTGGCCGGGGTAATTAGTCGCCCATCACTGTTCTAACGACAGAAGATATATGTACGTCTTAAGTTCATTGTAGTACCGAGTATTGGGTGAGGAGTATTAAAAAACGAATACTGGACTGCTGAGTTCTCGGTAGTAATGATTACTCAAAAGTAACAGATAACCACATCACTAACCCAAAACTAACTTCTGTGTCTCAATCCTCTGGATGTGACTCAGAAAAAATATTATCTGCAGCTACTTGGCACATCCCAATGGTTGCTCTGATTAATTCCTGTTTTTTTCCAGTCACACACGCATAGTAATCCCAGAGTGCTTTGCAAAGCTCATTCCTTTACTACATAGTGATGTTGCTGTAGTATTTTTCTCTTAAAGGAACATACAGCCCAAATACCATACAACTATATGAGACTTATACATGCATTCATCCAATAAGACATGATCCGACTACATATACATAACCCCCACCCCCCCACACACACACACCCTAAGCAATACTTTTAGAGTGAACTGAATGTCCTGGCATTATGGAAGGAAATACTTCCATTTCTGGCCTTAGAGCACTTTGAGTTGAGTTTTATTCTCATAATGTCTTACACATAATTTACACTTCAAAGCTAGTTTTTTATATTATTCAGAGATCCCAGTAAACAAGGAGCAAATTCACCACACACTGTGATTAATGTGACTCATATCAAAGTAAGATTTGCCAATTATTATTTATTTTCCACTAACCTAACTAACAAAGCTTCTGCTGATTGCATTATATCATGCCAAAAGCCAGGTGTTACAGTCGGTTCCACTGTGAAACTTCCACAGTGTCTCAAGAACTACCATAACAGACAGCCTTCCATTTCTGCTCTAAGGTTAGTACCTGATTTCAACCTTTTCAAGTACAATTATGAATTACAAACAAGTTTCTAATTATTCTTGTAATATACAATCTTGGGCCTGGAGATAACTTCCTGGGGTGGCATGGTGGTGCAGTGGTGCCTCACACCTCTAGGACCTGGGTTTGAGTCTCCGCCTGGGTCACATGTGTGGAGTTTGCATGGTCTCCCTGTGTCGTCGTGGGGTTTTCTCCGGGTACTCCGGTTTCCCCCCACAGTCCAAAAGACATGCTGAGGCTGATTGGAGTTCCTAAATTGCCCATAGGTGTGCATGTGTGAGTGTGCCTTGCGATGGGCTGGCCCCCTGTCCAGGGTTGTTCCTTGCCTCGTGCCTGTCGCTTCCGGGATAGGCTCCGGACCCCCTGCGACCCAGTAGGATAAGCGGATTACAAAATGGATGGATGGAGGTAACTTCCTATCGTGTTGGACAATATGTGCACTTTATAGCATCTACTGTTGCCATTCACATTTGAATATGAAATGCTACAGTAAATAAATAATCAATAATGAAGAAATTGCCCAACAGTAAATCACTAATTGAATATTAGCTTTTATGCTAAAAAATCAATTAAAATCAATTTAATTTCTAAGTCAGGAAAACAAGCAAAACGCTTATGTTACTATTAACATAAGGGTTAATAAGCAGGGATTGATATGACTGCTATACAAATGCAGGGTGTTTCTCAATATGCTTACTTGACCATACTTCTGTTCTCATATACCCATTTTACGTCATCGTCCATTGCGGAAGACCAGTTCCGACACCAAGAACAGAATGACAGAGGATGGTAAAAGTCCTCGGATGTCATTCTTGCCCCATCCCAAATATCAAGGATACATCAGTTGCATCCTCGCCAAATGACACCAATCCCACGACTCATTGTGTCCCAACTTCATTCATATAAGCAAGACTGGTCTTGCCAAGACCGCTAGTATGATCTTTGCTTTCTCAGTATTACAAAACACCCATGCATATGTGATATATAGGTTAATTTGTGCATAAATTTCTTGTCATAATTACATGTTTGTAGTGTTAAGACATGAAATTACTGTGTATTTTAATTTGCACTAGATGGAAAAAAGTATTGGAGCATCTGGCCATTATGCTTTCAGGAACTTTTATGACACCCTATTCTAAACCTATAGGCATCAATTTAGAGTTCCCTTCACTGGAAGTAAGGGGCCTAGCCCAACTTCTTAAAAAATACACCATACCATTATCCCTCCTCCACCAAACTTTACAGTTGCCACAATGCAGTCAGGCATATAATGTTCTCCTGGTATCCGCCAAACCCAGACAGAAAATCATGAATCATCACTCCACAGATCATGTTTCCACTGCTCCAGAGTCCAGTGGTGGCATGCTCTACACCACACCAGCTGACACTTGGCATAGTGCTTGGTGAGGTGAGGCTTGCATGCTGCTGCCCAGCCATGGAAGCCTATTCCATGAAGCTCCTGGTGCACAGTGTTTGTGTAGGGGTTAGTGCCAGAGGAAGTTTGTAACTCTGCAATATTGAGTCAACAGAGCATTGATGACTTTTACGCATTATATGTCTCAACACTTTATGTGGCCTGCACTTCTTGGCTGACTTTCTGTTGTTCCTAAACTCTTGCATTTTGCAATAATACCACTTTCAGTTGACCATGGAATATCTAGCAAGAATGAAACTTCATGAACTAACTTATTGCAAAGGTGGCGTCCCATGGTCAGTATCATGGTTGAATTCACTGTGCTCCTCAGAATGAGCCATTCTTTCACAAATGTTTGTAAACCTGACTACATGGCTAGGTGCTTGAATTTAAACACCTGTGGCAATGGGTCTGAGTGAAGCACCTGAAATCAGTGATTAAGAGGTATGTCCCAATACTTTTGTCCATATAGTGTATATATAACGAATGCAAACTTGTGTATCAGTTATGTCGATCACTGTTAATAAGGCCCAAATCTTCTGTCCATCACAGTGTGTATACAGAAATGTTCTTTTTATCTGCCAGTCAGGAATTCTGACATTAGATCTCTAATAATCCAAATATATGGGAAGTAACAATGCACATAGAAAAGAAAATGGCATATACACTCACCTAAAGGATTAATAGGAACACCATACTAATACAGTGTTTGACCCCCTTTCGCCTTCAGAACTGCCTTAATTCTACGTGGCATTGATTCA
>JAODJW010000001.1:35627608-35639455 GCA_026777045.1 Hyperopisus bebe | reverse complement strand
CGTGCAAATTGTAGCCTCTTTTTCCTATTTGTAGTGGAGATGAGTGGTACCCGGTGGGGTCTTCTGCTGTTGTAGCCTATCCGCCTCAAGGTTGTGCGTGTTGTGGCTTCACAAATGGTTGATTAGATAATTGCTTTAATGAGAAATTGAACAGGTGTTCCTAATAATCCTTTAGGTGAGTGTAGTTTCCCTATGTCACACATGATTTAAAAGAGAAATTCAAAAGTACAAATCTATACAAAATATTAATTTTCATTCAGGTTGGTAATTGACAGTTTCACACCATTGTAGGCTAGTGAAGTGTGGGAAAATGAAACGGAGGAAATGTAAGGTTTAAGGTAAATACTGTACTACAAACATGCTATTTAAGCAGCTAAAGGCATCAGGTGGCTGACATTCAGAGCACACTGATATCAGTCAGATCATGCTGATGCTCTGAGAAAGACCAAGACCTTGAAGAGTTTATTAAACGCTACTCTCCAGAGACATTTAAATAGTACTGGGATGCTAGTGAGCCAGAAATGTTAAGAAAAGAGTGCTAGACAAATTGTCTTTGTACATGTAGAAAGCCTCTGGGTGAAATTCACCTCAAATCTGAAGCAATATTGCAGGCCAAACAGAAAACTTGTTTTAAAACATAGCTCTTTCCCTGTGCCTGTGTCATTCATCTCACTGGGAATAGTCTGAGGTGCTGAAAGCTTACAGTCAATTTAGCATTTAGCACTCACCCCTTCATCAAATGTCATTAACTAAAAAGTCTCATGGATCAGTGTCAAGGACTGCTAACTCAATGTACAATGTGAATTCCTCAAGACCATATTTATTTTCCTATTTCTTCAGATACATTGCCCCCTTAAATTATGCTTTCTGGAAACAATTCAGGGAATATAGAATTTATCCATGACAGAGCTCCTAGGATCCTGTTTAAATACACTGTTTAACAAAATTTGTCTGACCTTTGTCTGTCTCAAAATACAGAATAGGTGACCCCAGTAGTATTTGTTGTGCTGATTTCAGATATGCTTTTAGATTTTCTCTATCACGTACGGATTTTGACACTGAAAAGTTTGAATATAAACAATAATGTTCATTTACAATGCATGGTGGCAAAAAGCTAACCCAGTAAAAGTTAGGAGTTTAGGTTTTTCTGCTGTATTTTGCCTCAGGGACATCCCTCTTGTCACGATCGGAACGCGAAGCAGGCGATGGAAGCTGTAAATATGAATCAAAAGGGGTTTATTCGTGGGGAACTCCAACACAAAAACACGTAACGCCAATGACAGACCTAGGGAAACAGACTTGAACGCGGACTAAATACACAGGACAAGCAGAGAATAACAAGCAACAGGTGATACCAAATCAGGAAGTAACACGAGGTAACGAGGGGGCGTGGCACATACGAGGATTGGACGAGCCGGGCGTGACAGAGCCCCCCCCCCCCAAAGGCGCGCACTCCAGGCACGCCTCAGGGGAGGCGACAAGCACACAGAACACAGAACAAGCACAAGGACAGGAAGTAGGACAAGCAGGAGGGGGAAGCCACGGCAGGTGATGGCGCAGCCGGAGCCGGGGAAGGCGCCGTCCGACGCCAAGCTGAAGCAGGGGGACCTGAAGGCGGCCGACGAGGCATCGAAGGGACCGCAGGCGGGCAACGAGGCACTGGAGGGGAACCCGGAGGTGACAGCCAAGCCAGACCCGCAGGACCCGCAGACAGCCACCGAGCCACAGCCAGGGGATGCACGGGCGAGCCAGGGGGCAGGCCAGAGGGACCCAGTCCCTACGTCTATGTCTTCTTCCCTTTCGAGACACAGATAAATCGGGGACCTGGTCAGGCCCCCCCCCGTTGGGGGCGATGATGGAGGAGACCTTCCACCACCTGAGTCCCTGGGGCCCAGTAGGTACATCCCTGAGGGGTCCCATTCGAGCTCCTCCTCTCTCTCCACCAAGGGAGGATGAGCGATGCTAATACAGTCCGGGTCCTCCTTGGTGACAGAGAGTTCTGGGGTAGGCCGAGCCGGGGCCTTGGATGAAGCAACAGGGAGCTTGGGCGTGCAGCTGTGACTGCCGACTCTCGGCCAGCAGGGGGCACTGACGAGACGGGCAGGACGGGCGGAGCCGGAGCAGGGGTTGCCTCGGGCAGAGCGGCGGCAGCAGGCAGGTGGGCCGCGGGTGTTGCAGCAGGCAGAGGCGGAGCCGCAGCAAGAGCCTCAGGCGCATCTGCAGGCAGGGGCGGGGCTGTAGGTGGTGCCGGGACCTCGGGCGTAGCAGCGGGCGCCGGCAGGCGGGCTGCAGGTGTAGCGGCGGCAGTAGGCACCGCCGACTCGTGGCCAGCAGGGGGCACTGCAGCAGTGTCCAGAAACACGTGGCCAGCTGGGGGCGCCGCAGCAGGCACCGCCAACTCATGGCCAGCAGGGGGTGGCGCAGCAGGCACCACCAACTCATGGCCAGCAGTGGACGCCGAAGCCTCACTGGGTGGCGCAGTAGCCGATGGGACGAACAGATCAGGCAGGGCTGGCTGGTCTAGCAACACAGGCAGGACAAAAACAGGTTGGAAAGGCAGGTCAGGCACATCCAACACAGGTGGGTCAGGAACAGGCAGAGCAGGCGAGACAGGCAGGACACAAACGACGGGCGAGTCAGGCGGGACGGACAGGACAGTGATGGGAGCCAGGGTTGGAGCCAGGGTTGGCGCTCGTTAATCAAATTACCATGTGAATGCGATCTGAATACGCGCTAATATGGCTATTTAGAATGTGAATAGCGATCTTCGGGTGACAGCGGTACTACACGCCCCCGATGCAGGTAAAACAAAGTAAGATGACATGGTTTACTTTTTTGCCAATTTAACCTAATTTAATAAACTGTAATACTTCCAACAATGGACGTTTTGAAAAGAAGACAGATTACGGATTTAGCCAGCGTTTTTTTCCTGATTCTGCATTAAGATTTCAGCGAGATATAAACTGAAATAGATGCGAAAAGTACGCGATGTTGTCGACGACATAGGGTTAAGAGGTTAAGGGTAAGAGCCTGCGGGACCCGTGGGATAGTGTCCCACACTGCCCTGGCCCCTTTAAGTGCCAGACGAGCTCCCCAGAAGGGGGAAGCTGCCCGCGAAGGCAACTTCGTGATGGGGGTGACGTCCGGGGCAATCAGGGACTCCCCCCGATAACTGGCAGGGGGAGAAGCTGCCGAGAGAGAGTATGTGCCCATGACGATCGTCGGGACTTCCTCTGGTCTCTCCTTTGGCTTCTTCTTCTTCCTCCGGCGGGTGGCTGTCGGCAATGGTTGCGCCGTCTCCAAGGGGACAGACGGTGGGTTTACCCTGGAGGGAACGAGCTGCTGGATCCACCTCACCATTACTCTCTGGAGCAGCTGCCGGAGGTTTTCACGCACGTCCGCAATGACGTGGGCTTCCGTGAGTGGTGACATCTCCTGAAGGAAGATTCCGCTCCAGCTGGCTAGATCCAGTGTTCCGGGGTCCTCCTGAACCTCTGGCTGGTCAAGCCAATAAACCACCTCCTGCAGCAGACCGATACGCAGGTCTTCAGTCTGCTGCAGTGATTCGTTGTAGAGGTCTGTCATTCTGTCACGATCAGGACGCGAAGCAGGCGATAGAATCTGTAAATACAAATCAAAAGGGGTTTATTTGTGGGTTACTCCAACATAAAGACATGTAACACCAATGACAGACCTAGGGAAACAGAATTGAATGCGGACTAAATACACAGGACAAGCAGAGAATAACAGGCAACAGGTGATACCAATCAGGAAGTACCACGAGGTAACGAGGGGGGCGTGGCACACACGAGGATCGGACGAGCTGGGCGTGACACCTCTTAAGGGTCCAACAATAGTCAGCTAACATACATGGGTTCCACCTGCCTTGGTACCATTTTCCCATTTGGGAAATATCCTGATGGAACCGTTCACCATGCTCATCGCTGACAGCTCCAAGGTTGGCTGGGAAGAAATCCAAATGTGAGTGTAAGAAATGTATCTTTAGTGAAATATTACACCCCACGGTCATGTATGACTTCAACAAGTCATCAACTCTTTTTTGGTAGTTGACTGCTTTATGATTTCCTAAGAAGTTCTGACAAACGCTCTTGAAAGACTCCCATGCCACCTTTTCAGTTGGGTTCTCTAATTTGAGGTCCTGCAAAGATCCCTTCCATGACTTTAGCATCACTGATCCGGGAAAATTTCTGTCTTAAGTACGTAAATCCAAGTCCACTTTGATCCATCACTTTAACAAAGTTCTTCATTAAACTCATTTATATGGAGTGGAGGGAGAAAGACTTTTGTCAGATCAACAAGTGGTGTTTTAACAACATTCTTGTTCCCTGGAGTTAGTGATGTTTGCTGTGGCCACTGTTTCTTAATGTAATGATTTATGCGGTCTCTGCTGTTCCACTCACAAAGCAAGCAGCAGTATTTTGTTTATCCAAGTTATATTCCTAACAAGAGCAATGACCTTCAAGTCACCACAGATATTCCATTTGTATTCTTCATATTTGAGTAGTTTCATGCTGTCATATGTTTCATACAGGCAGCGTGAGCTACGGAGCCCCTTAGGTGTCACGGTAGAAAAAAATATTATTTTATACCCTCAAATTACTAAATCGTACCCTCAAATTAGTAATTCGTGCCTGTGAATTATGTACTGCTACCCTATTGATCATTCATGGACACAGGGTCATGAAGCATTTCTATTTAATACAGATTTATTTTGATACTGGACTGAAATATACTGACATTCTTTGGGTTTTGGCTGTTAAGCACAACATTGTGATGTTGTTGGCAACACTCAAATGAATTTTATGGAAAAACAGACAGTTCAGACGCAAAAACCTTGATACTGCAGATGTCATACAGTTCATAAAAAGTCATCTACAGGGTTCTGGAGCTCTGCGTGGTTACCGGTGGATGCACAGTAAATGCAAAGAAAATGGACTTTGTGCTCAGAAGGAAGATGTGCACCTGATTCTCTTAACATTGGACCCAGAAGGGACAGAGAGGAGGAGATTGAGGCGCCTTAACTGGGTGGCATATTCGTCAAAGGGTCCCAACTTTGTATGGTACGTAAAATCCTATGATAATAAAACTCCATATTGACAACAGTCCACGGTTTTAGGACATTAACAGAAAATAAAGTGTGGGTGGTCCCTAAACTTGAGCCGTGAATACGGGTGAACGGGATTTATTTTAGCCAGTCAAAGCCGGGACAGACATTCGCTGAGAGCTCCCCTGTCTGCTTTGCCTACCCTGAATAAATCCAGTTCACCCATATTCACAGCTCTATTGCCTGTTTGCCGGATCGCCCAGACTCGCGACATAACAGAATGACAGACCTAGGGAAACAGACTTGAACATGGACTAAATACACAAGCCAAGCAGAAAATAACAGGCAACAGGTGATCACAATTGGGATAAAACGCTTAGGTAATGAGGGGGCATGGCACATACGAGGATCGTACGAGCAGGTGACACATATGTGGTGCTGACGGTTCTAGAATGTCTTTTAACTTAACAAGGCCAAGGCCTATTAACTTCTCATTAGTGATCATGATTGACAGCTGGTCGTTTCTCTTTGCCACCATAAAAAGGATTTTTTGACAGCACTCATTGGATTGACCAGTACTCAACAATGGGAAAGTCCAAGGAACTCATTGAAGATCCAAGAAGGAGAATTGTAGATTTACATAAGTTGGAAAAGTCTTTTGGAGTCATTTCTAAACAACTACAGATTCCAAGATCATCAGTTCAAACAACTGTATGTAAAGACAAGTTATTCAAATGTCAGTGTCACCACTTTGCCAAGGTCTGGAAGGAAACCCAAACTGTCTCCCTCAGATGAAAGGAAGTTGGTTAATATGTTCAAGAACAACCCAGGAACCACCAAGGTTCAAGCCTGCCATGAACAGGAAACTGCTGGAACAGTAGTGTCACTGTCCACAGTCAAGTGAGTTTCATATCACCATGGAGATATGGAGAGGGTGCCAACCAAGAAACAAGCTCCTGCTCCAAAATCAACACCTTCAAGCTTGACTGAAATTTGCAGCTCCCCACATGGACAAGCCAAATGTTTTATGGTCAGATGAGACAAAGATTGAGCTATATGGCCACTATGACATGAGGTATGTTTCAGGGAGTGAAGGTGATGCTTTCATACCTAAGCACACTGTATCAACTGTCAAGGATAGTGGTGGTAGCATCATGCTCTGGTGCTGTCTCGCTGCCAGTGGTACTGGTGTATTGCACAAATTGGACGAAATAATGAAGGAGGAGGACTAGGTACAGTACCTCCAAATTTTTCAACTTTACCTCAAATCAACAGCTAGACGGCTGAAGCTTGGATACAATTGGGTGTTCTAACAGAACCATGATCCAAAACACACATCAAATCTGGTTTTGGAATTGATAAAACAGGCTAACATTAAGCTTCTGGAATGGCCTTCCCAAACCTCCAACTTCAACCATATTGACAATTTGTGGACTATGCTTAAAAGCCAGGTCCGTGTCAGGAAACCAACCAATTTAAATGAACTCTACAAATTCTGCCACTCCAAAGAGGAGTGGTCAAATATCCAGCCAGAATTATGCCAGAATCTTGTTCATGGCTACAAAAAGTGTCTGGTTGAGATAAGGGACATTTAACCTAATTTGAGAGGAGGTGTATGTATATATTTCAGCCTGTATGTATAATTTTGACCCCGTGTGGATTTCAGAAAATCCAAAATTAATATGACATTCATGCCCCTGATGAGTGCTTATAAACTTCTAATCACAACTGTATGTGGATCAACTAGTCACAATGGGACACAGATAAGCTCATTATATTTTTTGTCACAATGTAACAATGACTTCTGAATGGGCTGCATATTATGGACTTAAGAAAAATGAAAATAGTACACCATCACCCTTGTCTGTAAACGAATGACTCTGACTGGTAGAGAGAGGATGCATTGTGATGTCTTTGACCTTTGTCTCTGTCTTTATTTTGTGAATGCACAATTTGATTTGGCAATCATTTTACAGTCTGCTCAGCACTAAAGCAGAAGGGTGCAATTTCCAGGTCTTATTTTTCTAGACGTTTTGTCCTGATTGCTGAGCATACAGTTGCCCCGAGTGTTCATTCAGGCAGCCGTAACAAAAGTGTTGAACAGAGGAAATGCAAATGTGCAAAGAAATGTATACACAAACAGATGAAAACCTCAAAATGTGACGTTACCAAAGCTATGGGTTTTTCTTCTTGCAAATTTACATGATTTAAGAGTGTAGCTTCATCATTGCAAATCATATCTAAGTATGTGGTATGAAGGCTAATTCAGTAGCTTATTATGGAAGGCTTGTTTTACCACATCATTAACACTAATGAGCAGTGCTAATACATGGTGAAACTCCTGATTGGATGCAGACATCACAGACATTGTCCCTTAGAAGATGATGTATAAAATTCCTGCCATTTTATGAAAGCTAATTAAGGTTTTTCATGTTTTTAACAACATAATAAACAATTACAATTTATGTTTATGAAGGTCATATAGCAAAAGCAGTATTAATGATTGCTACATAAATTAATTTTATTAATAAATTATTAGTAATAATTTTTGAAGTCACATTACAGTTCCATTTTATAGAAGCACTGTATATAGTCAAAGAAAGATTATTTTACTAGTTACGACTAATCAACAAGTAGAGTAACATTTTTTGTCACTTTCATATAAACACCCAAATACCTAATCCAAAAATGATTAAACTTATACTAGTTAGATCTGTCTGCATGTAAACCTGCTTATTAATACCTTTCACATGTCATTCTGGGTCATTTGCATTCAGCATCCTTAACAATATTAACATTTAAAATATATTAGAATGCTGCTGCATGATTTATAAATATAAGTATGGTATTTGTTCTTTGAATAAAAAAATTTGCTTTCTTAATGATCCAGCAACACCGATTTCTAAACGTGGACACCTACTCAAACCTTATAAAATCTTTGCAACAATAGCAGCATGATGACAAATTCACATAAAATCCTAAAGACCCTCAACAAATACTGATTGTTATTCTAAAAAAATGACTTGGCAGTCTATCGAAGTAAGTACTTTCATGTTTCAGAGCGTGGCGTTTGTCATGTCAGGAATGTATTTTAGGCAGATGATAAAATAACAGTCCTGCTGTAAATGACCAGGCTCATGGTACCAGATGGTGCCACAGTACATTTTGTTTTACAGTCACTGAATTATTGTGAAGGAACAGAACTGAATTGAGGAATAATTAATTAAAAGATAAATTCTACATAAAGACACAGAACAGCTTGGAATATTTTTAAAAATATAGATCTGTTATAGTGGGGTATTACACAAGGAAGGGCAATCCACAGTGTGGCTAGCTGTGACCAAAACAGAACGTTATTAAACCCAGGAAGAACACAAAAAAGCACCAGGGGTAAAAAAAAAAGCAGGCAAGAACAAGAATTTAACTATAACTATAATTTAACCATAAAGTAAGTTAACAATAAAAATGCAACTAAGACACATGGAGACTAAGCAAAGAGCAGAAGACAGTAACACAAGCACAAACAGATAGTAACAACCACAATGACCTACTGAGGAAACACGGTAAGGACAAACACATATTTACATGGATAACGAGGGCTAACCAGGGGCAGGTGTGGGCTGTTACAAACAAAAGACTAGGGGCAATGGGAAACAAGTGAGGTTAACTGACAGATACAGAAAGGTTCAAACACCAAGGGAAACTAAAACACGGAAAACTTTGCATCCTACAACCAGTGAACAAAACCATGAACTGTACAGAATTATACCAAATAATAACTAACATAGGCAATACAAGAAATAAAGTCACTTATAACATGGTTGAGACCCGAGCAACTGAAGGGGGCAGGACAGGGGCTGATCTTGACAATAATAATAATAATAATAATAATAATAATAATAAATTTAATTTGTATTGCACTTTATATTTCAGCAATCTAAAAGTGCTACAAAGTGAAGAAAAAAAACAAGATCATGCAAAACAAAAATACAAACAACCATAAGCCAAAATATGAACACCTTCAGCACCAAAAAATAACAAATTTACAAATCTATTACATTTTGTCCAAGGTATATCAAGCACATCTATATCTCAGAGGTCTTATGAGATCCACCAGTTTTCTATTACTCATTTGTCAAACCTCAAAAAGCTGCTTGCTACAGTCTGATTTCTGTATTTTCTGCATTTACATAGCGCCTAAGGATAAGGTGTGATGTGGAGTGGGAAACAGCAACAGTACCCAATATTTCTCCTTTGACTTATGTTGCCCTATTATATTGTCCTATAAGCAAATAGCAATGCTTCCTGGGTTTCTTCCAGGCAAGCTGGGTTCCTCCCACATCACACAGATATTCTGTTCAAGAAAACTTTAAACTGACTTTAGTGTCTGACAAGGCCAGTGATTGTGCATGTAGTTAAGTGTCTCGGGGTGGACTCCACTGTCCCGTCCAGGATGTGGCCTGCCTTAAGTCCTGTGTTTCTTGGAATTGGCTCTACAAGTGCTGCGACTGTAAAAGCTGATTCTTCAGTTACATGTCAATATGGCCTGAGGTGCAAACACACAGGTAGTGCAGGATCATCAGGTTAATCTGCACAGTTCAACAGAGGCTTGTGTAAAATGCTAAAAGAGAAGCAGCCAAAAACAAGTATAGTGTGTGAGTGTGTGTAGAATGTGGAGAACTGCACTGCGCTGAAACATGTAGTCCCGCAGGGATCGGTTTAGGACCTTTATTGTTTTCTCTACATGCTGCCTCTGGGGAGGATAATGCAAATGCATAAAATTAACTTTCATTCCTATGCTGCTGACACACAAGTATATGTCTTGATTATATCAAATGACCACGAGTAAATTGCTTTAAGAATTAAAGAGATGGATGACAATCTGTTTCAAAACACTGATAAAGCAGAAGCCCTACTGCTAGATGGTAACAACACCACCTGTAATGCCTTGTAATCAGCACTCTGAGGGCTTGGTCTCATTGAACCAGCCTGCACCACATACCACTTTCACTGAACCACACACTAGTTGCTTAATTCTCATACAAACTGTCAAGAACATCTAGATATAGAAAAAATGTATTAAATGTATTTATTAAGCTGTAGAGGACTTAAAAGACAGCAGCAAGAACCGAATAACTAGGCGGCGTAAATATGACCATGCTACACTTACTCTGATGTCTCTCAGCTGGCTTCTAATGAATTAGAATATGCAGTTGGGCACCCTTGATCTATAATGGGACTATTATACAGTATGACACAAACATGTTTGTCATCAGCACAATGTCACCTTAACTTCCATGCTTGCTTACCTCCCCATACACCTAACCAATCCAATACCCATCACTCAAGCATAAAATAGTGATTTCAGCACAATAGAGAATAGCTAACTTGATGCATCACCATAGAACAATGCTACCTTGTTGTATCTCTGAAAACCTGGTATGCAGACATACAGTAACAGACAAACTGTCACTGTTTTCTCGACATGGCCGGATGGAATGGGACTAAAGGCTGCAGGGTCTGGAGCTGGTAGGGGAACTGGAGTCACAGGATCAGGAACAGGGACCGGAGTCATGGGATCAGGAACAACGGCGACTGGAGCAGGAATCATGGGAACTGGGGGGGCGCGTCTTTACCTCGGGCACAGGCAAAGTGGCAGGGAGGCAAGCATCGGGTGCAGACAAAGTGATGGGGAGGCGGTGGAGACGTCAGACGTGAACACCGCCGGGTTCAAGGATCAAGAGGGAATCCACTCGATTTGCTACCAGGGAGAGGATGGGGATTGCGAGGGGTCCTGCAGGGGCCTCCAGAACGTCCTCTTCTTTGCGATCCTTCTGCTTCTTCTTCTTATACGTGGTTTTGGACAGCGCCAGGGCTGGTTCAAACCAGGACAAAAACACTACTGAGCACAGAACAATGTCACATTAATGACCAGACTACTAAAGACACACAGACATTGACTTATATATGTATCTACAAATTACACAACTAGAAACAGCTGGGAACATGGGGATTCCACAAGAGGTAGAGAGGGGGGCGTGGCACATGGGAGGATCGGACGACCAGGGCATGACACTGTTCCCTGGAACAAGCAACAAGGCAGGCAGAGAGGAAACCCAGTAGCAAACTGTACTGTCAACATGTTCAAGGGTTACGTCCTACAAAAACCAAAGGGGCATACTAATGGAATTAAGCAAGAATGCAGCCATGAATTATAGAAACGATTACTTAAATTATATCATGATAATCATCAATATCAACTGATATGAAAAAAAATGCTTAAACCTTATCCCATATCATTCAGTCAATAATTACATTACAATAAACTGAATTGGAAATAACTGAATGCTTGTTTGGTTCTGTTTTGTTTGTCAGTTCTGCAAAGGATTGGGTGCCAAGTGCTCTCTGGGGGTGGATGTCCCACAGGATGTCTGCCATTAAGAGGGGAAGACAAAAGTCAGCAGCCCGGCCCCAACCTAGACACACTAGGGCATTAACGACTTCAGATTTTTTCAGATCAACTAATCCGTCAATAAAGTCGAAGTCAAGTCGACAAGTCCTTTGATGACGTCATCACACAGACGCAGCGGAGGAACACAGGTGTCCAACAATGAGCAACTTTTATTAAAGTTCTCTGTAACATTAACAACCAACCTGACAATTAAACAAAACAAAACATAGGCTAATACTGTCACTGTCACGATTTGTCTCGTCCATCGAGCCGGCGAGCGGGGAAGCAGGCGAAACAGACCCAGGAAGTGCAGGCAAGCGGGGTTTATTGG
>JAODJW010000001.1:35616768-35627508 GCA_026777045.1 Hyperopisus bebe | reverse complement strand
TCTCGTACCAGGCTCGGCCTTGTCTCAGGCCACCTGGAATTTAAGCCCTGTGATATGTGCATGTGTGATCCTACATCACAATAGCAAAACACGCCAAGAAAACAACTTCAGCTTGCAATAATTAAATAAAATTCAAAACTCACCAGCAGGTAGCCTCTAAGAAAAATACAAAAATAAATAAATCAGGGGATCTTCCTTGCTGTAATATTCGTATTTCACAGCGAAGTAATTCTATTCCGAGTCACCCTCATATTCCTCTTTCACAGTCTTGGCCTTGCGCTCCAGGTTTTCATGTAGAAAGATGAGTGTATCCACATGTGCTGGATGAAGGCTTGCACGCTGTCGGATGATGGTATTCTCGGCCAGAGAGAACACCCTTTCGCTGGGGGTGCTGGTGACTGGAATAGCCAGGTAGCGATAAGCGAGTTTGACTAAACGAGGAAAGTCGTTCTGGTTGCGGACCCACCACTGCAGTGGATTCTCCATCGTGGGAATTCAATACAATCGTGTTGCGCAATACGCACGGAGCTTGGCGGCTGGAGTGGAGTGAGCCTCTTTGTGCCCGCTCTCAAAGTGGAGTCCAAAAAGCTGCTCAAAGTCACTTTCCAGTCTTCATTTCGTCATCACCGGCTCAGCTTCATCGTCAGCAGCTTGGACATCATCCTCATCATTTTGAACTGCATGGAAAATTAATAACGTTTAGTTTCACACAGCCAAATTACAGCCAAGATGTTTCAAATATGAATTCAATATCAGCTCAAGCTGTAACTTAACGAAATAAGCTCTCATGACAAAACAACAATATTTTCACGGGACAAATAAATTAATAGTCTGGTCTGGCCTTAACCTAACGTTACCTGTAGCAGTAGCTGTAGTAGGCTTCTGGGGTCGGGGTCTGGGGTCTGGTCTCTCATCCTGCAGCAACTGATGTAGGTGGTCACGGGCATGATCTCTTATGTGTTCTTTAAGGAACTGGAGATGTTTGAAGCAGGGATCTAACAGACAGGTGACTACGGAGATTGACTCTGCGAGGCCATCAGACTCCAGTTTGAAGCAAGTGACCAGCTGTTCTCGCACCACCTTCTCGCACCCATGTCTGATTCTTGGATACAGAGGGTGGTGTTGATCACGTTGCAAATCACTGGGTAGATGAAAGACAGACCCACATACAACTTGCTACACATCACTTTTGTAGCTTTTGCCAGGGGAGATAACACAGCAATCAGCTGTTCTATTAGCTCCCAGTATGACGCGCGCATCTCAAGTGACTTTTTTACACTCAGCATCGTGAGTGTTTCATCCGCCAGGACAGATTGCACGGGGATCCTCTGCTCATGTAGCCGCTCCAGCATATTGAAAGTGGAATACCACAAGACTGCACAGTCATTTTGGAGTTTTTTGGGTTTAATACGCAACTGGGACTGCTTTTCCTTCAGAGCGCAAGTTGCCACCGACGAGTACCGAAAATGACCAACCACATGTCTTGCTGCATCGGTGGCCATGGCAATTTCAGGTAGGATTAAACCTGTCTTTATTGCCAGCTGTAGAGTGTGCCCAGTACACCCTATGTCTTTTGGGGACTGCTCGCACAGCTCCAACGCCAGATTCATGGCTGCAGCGTTATCCTGCAACGTACAAAACACCTGTAAGCCCCACGCTTTAATGATTGCAGATAAATGATCGGCAATGTTGACAGCCGCGTGTCGCTCTGTCATGCCAGAAGTAGTCAGCACTCTGGCTTTCAGGCCCCACTCGTTTGTGATGTAATGAGCAGTTACTGTAATGTAAGGTTCCAAGGTTGAAGATGTCCACAGGTCGGTTGTTAGCGACACGCTCCTACCTTGCATCTCCTCCTTGATGCTCTCTCTCGCAGAGCGTCACATTGGCGGTCGATCATAGTCCAGAGTGTAGTGTGGCTCGGGACTGTGTAGTTTGGTTCAAAAAATTTAGGATTTCTTTGAAGTATTCACCTTGTATTGCAGCCAAAGGTCTCACATCTTTAACGATGAAATTAACAAGCAGATCTATGATCTGCTGTTTTCTGTAATCAGTCAGAGGCTTTACTGTAAAGCTACTCAGCGTCCTCTGGACTGGACGACTCCCTGCACTGCTAGCATCACCCATGTTAGCTAGAGGATGCCATTTCAGATGGCCAGGCATAACGCTAGTACTTTTATTGTACTTCGACACCGACTTGCAGATTGTGCAGGTCACCGTGCTGTATGTGTGGTCTAGAGTGAGGTATTTCCATACATGTGATGTGTGTCTATCACCTACTGCCTCTGCTGCCATGTCTCTCGTCTTGTTGTGGTCCCTTCCACGCGCCAACGTTACCGCCCTTTTTATGAAGTCACTATAATAATTGGTTAAGTCAAGGAACGCATGTTAGCGTAAGCCAATCAGAGGCAGAGACTGGATTGCGTACACAAGCGCGCACACAGAGAGAGGAAAGAAACACACGACTTGTCGACTTCTCTCAGGGGTCGTCAACTTGTGCCTCTGATGTCGACACGTCGACAAATCGGCTTTTCTGTTAATGCCCTAAGACACACACACCTAGACAGCTCTGCTTTTCTCTTCTCACCCCCCTCCAGTATTCTATTTCTCTGGCAGGTAAGTGGGTGGCACTGCCCTCCTGGCATGCCAGTGATCATGTCACAGCATGGGATCCATGCACTCAGTCAGGTGCATCACCTCCATGTCAGCACCGTCTTTCAAGACTGATCTCACTAAGACCTCGATCCATCAGTTCCTCCCATTCCATTTGCATTTGCAAATAACGCAATGAAGCGAACACTCAGAAATGTTTATTTTTATTTACTTACATCAATACATCCAGTGCCACTGAATCCCTTTATGTTCAATGCAGTATCAGTGGCTTCACTGTGTCTGCACTGCTAAAGCTTAAGAACCAATTCTAATTGTGATCAGGCTAATTCATTGTTTTTTTTTGTTTGTTTTAGAACCTGAGTGTGCATACATTGGCCCAACTGAGATCAAACTAAACCTAGCAGCATGTTAATTCTGGATGCTCATTAACATCTACGCCCTGGAGTAGGTCTCATTAAAACATTGAATTAACTGCTGCTTATATTGCCTGCCTCTTTGTTTTTTGTTTAATTGTAAACTAAATGAAGCATTTCTAGCTGTGGACAATTATTATTGACTTGCAAGCATTGTTCCCTGTAAAATGTCACATAAAAGCTTGTAAAAATTACACCTGGAAATGTACTCCAACTTCCTCTTTTGAGATGGATATCATATGTATGAGAGGCACATTAGTTCAACCATGCAATACATAAGAAATGAAAAACATATATAGTTTTTGTTTATGTGAAAATAATTATGCATACTGGATGCTTATTAAATTTATATTCTTCAGACAAATCCAAAAAAGCAAGCAACAGATGGCCACCCATAAAAACACATATTATCATCTGTTATTTATGCACAGTCATTTTAGGGAGATGGTCTTAAATCACCTAGTTTTCCTAGTGAACCCCCTCTATCTGAGCTAATGGATGCTGAATCTACACAGCTATCTGTTTGCCATCTCTTAGTTATCAATTACTGACTGTATGTTCTGTGAACAATTGGAAGAGATTATTCAAAAAATGCTACAATGAAAATATATTAACATTATATTGTATTTTGCAGTACAGTTTTTGAATCACAGGCAATGAAGAAGACATAGAAATGAAACAAAATAGAAATTAGCAATGATTTTTTTTCTTATAGTATTATGTTTATTGTTTTACTTTGATGGGGAAATGAAGGCTTAATAAATTCTGCCTGGACAGTTTACAGGGCCAAAGCAATTTTACTGATGCAGGGTAATGGTTGAGTCTTGCTTGAGCAGAATAATATTCTTTGTTAATTCATAGTGACTCCAGAACATGCAGAAATGGTGGCCATGGAAGGCAAGTAATTTAATTTTTTTAAATATAATCAATTATTGTAATATTATTTGTTCAATTAAACAAAACAAGCACTTATTTTAAATACTATTTTTTATTTAATTTTAATTTTTGATTTTTTTTTTAATTACTTTTAATTGGTGGCTAATTTGGGCTGTCCCACTCAGCACTCATAAAATCAGAACATTGTATCACATTGTGTCAGAATTCTTACCTGGTTTATCGATTATTTCTCTCAGAAAATGCTTTCATTCAGCAGGATAGAGTCTACTTAATTTGTTTTGGATTGCTGCCTTTAAGCATTATGGTCAACTAACCTGACCTTGACCACAACAGTACCTTCTCTTGAAAGTCAACCTTCTTATGCACTTCATCACCTGCTCAATCACCTACAACATCACCATCCTTGAAAAGAATCCTTGTCACATCTTTGATTGTTTGCCCTTAATGAGAACAAACACTTTTCAAAGCAGAGCTGCACATCTTCTGCTGACGCAGTCGTTAGAAAATGAGCTCATACGACACATATATCTTACCAGGATGCAGTGTTGCTCTCGCAAGTAATCACATGCATGTTCCTTGTAGGGTAATTAAATATATTGCAGATACATGCACACTTTCCTTAGTTCAACAAAGTCAGTATGGAAGAGGATCAAAGGGTTTGGCACTGAAAAAACCAAGCATTCATGTTCAGCAGTCTTTTTCAAGACTTTTTTCAAGACTGTAGGTACCTAAAGAGGCAACACATCAATTTCATTTCATCATTTAAAACAGCACAATGCAGAGCAGAAAAGTGACCATCATTTCCTAACCCAAGCAGACCTCCTTCATTCAATAAACAGAAGCAAACAAGTCCCAAGAGACACGCAAATAACTGAGCCGTCACTTATCATTAGTCAAAGACATGGCTTTTGTAAACACAGCCAGCAAGAAAACGCTCTGACAAACAAAATGACAAAGCACAATACAACCGTTTCCCTCAAGTTGAGATCCTGGCATATATTTTAGGTGTCAACAAAAGGTTCCGGCTAAACTGAGGCATGCAGAATATTAATTTATCTACTACTAAGCTGTGGTCAACCAGAACAGTAGAGACTCGTGAATCACCTGACACAGCATTTCTTCTTGGTGAAGTTTCCATTTCCCAATCCTTACTTACATGCAGGATAACTGAAATATGTACAGTATGTACTGAAAGTACTGCAACATCAGATCCCACTTAGCACCTAGACCAAAAGTATCTAAATCTTTGAAAGTACTTTAAGGTGTTTTTAAATCATCATCAACTTGCTGGAAAAAAATATTAGTTCATATCTTGTAGCACTGGGGGTAAATAGAAAACCTGGCATGAATAAAATTGTTTCTGACAGACTTTTTGTCTGAATGGTGAAACAGAATTGTTATTAGTGGAACTGAATAACATATATGGGAACAGTGTTAAATAGATTAGACCATCACATTTAGAGTATGCACAATTACATCTTCCATCTTCATGATGCATAGATTAAATGGGGTGTTAAATATCTCCATCTCCTCAGCCCTCATTATGATCAGTCGTTTGATAGACCCTAAATCCAGGGATCTTTAGCAATACTTGTGCTGAATTAGACCCAGATTGAAGTTCAGATACCGGATTTTATGTAGAAAAATGCCTACTAACCATGTGCTTGCAATATGCCCTACAGTGGGAAAGAGAGATCCACTGATGGAAGTCAAACCTAGATCACAATAATACCAATGTGGTTTTTACGTTGACAAAAATGGCAACAATTGCCTGTTGTGTCATGGACTCTATTTTGGGTAATTTTAAATGCAAATAGTTTGACATATTGATTTTCAGACTGACTATCAAATGAATATAGAATTTAAATAAAAACTGGCCTACACATTAGAATCAGCATATTTTTATGAGTCCATGATAGACCATTTTATTATTATTTTATTATTGCTGTTATTTCAACTGGTATTTCCATAAAGTGAGTTACATTTCTACCTCTGTATATAGCCAGATGTTGATAATGGGACAATTCATTCAGTGTCCTGCTAATACAGCAGGGCATCTCTCCGGACTCACAGTCCTTGACCACTGTGCTACCTGCTGAACTACATCTGTTGTTTCACAGGTAAACAGCAGGTGGCTTTTAAAGCGGCTTATCCAAAGAATTAAGACAGATTTTTTGCATTCTGCACATAATTCAGTGGGAAAACTTCCAGATCATCACATTTAAATATTAAAGAGAATGCACTCAGATAGAACTGGTAAATTAAGGCTAAATTTCAGATTTATGTTAATTTATTCACCTTTAAAAACTAAGAATGAATTGTGAGCGCTTTCAGGAATGGAACAAAAGCATATGAGGACTGGGCAGTAATGGTCTCAACACAATTTAAAAAGTGAAAAATGAAATAAAAGTGGGGGCTGAAACAAGGAAAACTAAGAGCAAGTCGGGTTGTTTAAAGTAAAAACAGAAGAAATGAAATGTGAAGCTTTGCTACTGTAAGTGTTGGGCTAGTGTCAGGATTTTAATTTGAAATTTTTATTTCTTTTGCAATTTCCTTCAGGATTAATAAAGTATCTGACTATATTTGGGTTATTGGGCTAAAGCAACATAGTAAACACCAGCTTATATCCCTCCAAACATGTGCTCTGATACTAATAGTATATTTCAATGGCTAGGGTGACCAGATAATTCATGTCAGGGAGGACACTTTGAGCTACTTTGGGTTTTACAAACTACTTTCAAATTGAAAGGCTCCTGTGCTCAGCTAAATAGTTCAGCTTTTCTTGTGCTTTGACTGGTTTGTTTCCTTGACTGAAAGACTCATCCAGCTGTTTCACATTACCATTAGTGACACATGCATGATTATAGGAGGCTGACCAATCAGCCCACAGCAAGAACTCAGTGCTCAAGTGAAATCCAGGTTCTTTTAATTGAAATGGTAATTTACAATTCCTGTCCTAGCTCAGAGTCCTCCCTGACATGGATTATCTGGTCACCATATCAATGGCAAATACCTTGACGAACAATGACAAACTGAGTAGATTTCACAAAAAGCCATCCTGCCATTTCCAAGCATACCCTATAAATATTCATAGAAACAAGCAACAGATTGGCATCCAGCAAAATGCATCCAAGGATTTATAAAACTGAAATGCAGCTGGAGTGGAAGTTATTACACTCTCCAGAAGGCCTACACTCATTAAGAGCCCTTGTTTCAAATGCTACATTCACCTACTGCAATTCATTTCATGGCTATTTTTCAGCTTGCTAAACATGGCGATGGATAATAAGCTCTAAAAAGTAAAAGCAAGTAAATTAAAGTAATCAAGCTGTCTTGCCCTGGTGGTGGGCCAGGTTCACTTTTCAAACTCTAATTATCACCCTAGAACCAATGTTCCGCTTTAATTGTTCTGATGAATGAAATATTATAGAGTGGAGCCAGCCTGCACTCAAGCGGAATAACAACTTTATGTCCATAAAGCATGGCAAAGCTACAAGAATGAAAGTGACTTCAAAGTGGACAACATGTGCCTCAGAACCTGAACAGAATGACAACTATGGCTCACATAGCACTAATTGTTTAGAAAGGATAACTAGAAAAGGAATAATTAGCTCAAACAAAAAAGTACCATAAACCAGGCTAAGAAAAGGGATCACAGGTTTTGCAAACAGCAAAGCCTTGTCATTGTAGCACTCGTGAAGCTGTTTAACAAATATTTAAGAAAAACTTTTCTGACAGGTGAATTTCAAATATGCATTGCTACGCACTGAGCTGTTTAGCACTTTTTATATCCATTCCCATGTAATTCAAAGGTATTCTGAATGTAAACAGAGCAACATGGTTGCTTTAAAAAAACACAGAGCCAAAAACAAAGGATGCCAGCTCACTGCAGACACATACACAAAATCACACATTATGGGCAATTTAAAAACACCAATTCGCTGCATGTCATAACCGAAGGCCTGGAATACTTGGAGGAAAACCACATGACATAGAAATATCATGGAGAGAATCTCATTCTGGACATCATGCACGTACAGGGTGGGGGGCATTTTAGGTGCTCAAGCATCTGCCCCTTTTCCCTTTGACAGCCGTGGCGCTCTTTTAGTCAAAGTGTTTTTATTTTTTTGCAATACTTACAAATAAGAATATACTAACAAATATTGATATTATAACTTAAAAATAACATCCAAACACTAAAGGGTGAAGAGCTGTGTTTTTGTAATGTTTGCCCAACATGTTTGCAACTGTTTGCCCAAACCCCTCTTTGAATGAAGGGTCTGTAAGGCAATAGAAATTAAGCACACATTCGCACAATCAACAACAGCTGTCAGTGACAAACCCTAACAATATCAACCCTAAGGTAAGTAAAGTTTTGCTCTCCATAACTGCATTTCAAATTAAGATCTGGACAATTATAATATCTTAAGTAAAACAAGTGTCAGTTTGTGCAAATTGTACAGAGATGGCTACTCCGTGACAATGACAGATACTTAGTTTAATTTGTATTTCAAAGCAGTAAGGAATTTGTCCATTAGCATAGTAGCCAATCAGCATTACATTTTAGGCTAGTTAGTTCTTTGATTTGCTAGTTTGAACAGCATGTGTTAAAAAGCTTGATAGGGTCACAGCATGTGTTAAAAATGCATTCCATAGCATTGTTTTTGCAATATCAGTTAGGTTTTTTCTTCCATATATTTTTGCATTTGAGAGAAATAATTTCAATACATTCAAAACAAATAAGTATATACTACCTTTTATTGGCAATTGAGAAAGATGTTCCTATCAACCATAATGATGTTATAGACATTTTCCGGGACATGGCAAAAAAGTATATTCTGCTTTACATGTGATCAGGATTTACGCATCAGTATGTCTGTGTGCTCTGTTATGCATCTATTGAACATCATTTGTTAGCACACATTACATTGCTTGCGTGGCTGTTTTGTGTGGGCAATTATTCTGCGACACAGTATCCTTAGTAGTTATTACAACATGCTTTCTCTTCCTGTGTATCTATGTAGGAAGGCATTGGCACAGGACTGACTGCAGGGGATCATGACACAGAGCTTGCCCATAGATCGGGTGAGACAGCTGTGACACCATCAATGACAAATAAAACAGCTTTTGATGCAAAACCAGTAAGCAAGCTGTAGAAATAAGTGTTACTTGTTATAAGTAGTGCTTTAGTTGTTTTGTGTAATAAACAATAGCTCAAATATATTATGTTTCATATTTGCTTCATTGTATATTACATACAGTACAGATTAATAAATTAACAACCTTACCTAACTTATCTGGAACTGCTCTGTGTACAACCATGATTATTGATAAAAATACTTGTCTACTTAGAATGCTAGCAGACACTGACAAGAAACAGTAATTTCCAGCTGATCATGTCATCTGACCGCTTGAGAGTAATCTGCAACTCTATGAATAATAATAATAAGAATGAGATTTTAATCAAACTCTAAGGTGTAATGACAAAGTATGATGTGGTTTGTTAGAGGATTTTATATTCTCTTTGAATATTGGTTTCTATGGTTCAGCAGGTTACCCTGTAGTTGGTCTTCTGAGATCTTGATCCATATTCCCCTCCTTAAATTTGAGCACCTACCCCTATTAAGGTCTCTGCATGGCCCTGCCTAGCAGTAGGTGTATCATATTCACATTCGACTTACAATATTTTCAACTCACAACAGGTTGGAACGTAACCATATGTGAAGGAACATTTGTATTTAAGGATCTCTTAAAAAGTAACAGTACATATTTTGAAGATAGTTGTTTCGAATATCCCTTTTTCCAATTTCTGCTGCCTTATTTAGTTAATGACAGCCTGACTAGTACAACTGAAACACTGAGATTAAGTGGTGCTGAAACATCTCTATGATCAGCTTACATGATGATTGAGATGAAGGGATTGGTGCACAGAAGCTCTCCAGCACTTCACAGCAAACCATTGCTTTGAAGCAATAGATCCCTCCCAATGTACAGCAATTAATTTCAAAGGATCAAAATCATTTTCAGCAAAGCGTTGAGTGTGTTGTCAAGGTAACCAAAAGTGTATCATCATTACACTTTATCTAATTATGACAAATTCCATCAAAAATTGTTCTGCCTGAAAAGCTATTTCTGCTGAACATCATACTCTCTATTTAAATAATTAAATCTGCATTCTGTTGATCTTGGTTAGTCTTTAATTCATAACTAATTACTACACTAGGAAACTAAAGTTAGAGTTCCCTGGATCTGTGCTCATTAGTGTAAGTCACTCCACCTGTTGCCCATTTCCCTGTGCCATCTCTGGTTGGTTAATTGTCTTATGTTCCACACCTGCCCTGTGTTGTTAGCCCGGTTATCTGTGTATACTTAAGTCCTGGCTTTCAGTCTGTCCTCTTGCTGCTCATTGTATTGTTGCTTAATTGTTTTGCTGTGTTTACCTTTGGGTATGTCTCTGCTCAAATTATTGCATGTTGTTACTCTACTTCAGTGGTTCTTAATCCTGTTCCTGGCACCCCACCTGCCAGAATGTTTTCATTCCAACCCTACCTTAATCAGGTTTATATGGTCCTTAATAGGCTCAAGCTGGTTTCAGACTGAACGCGGCATTCACTATGCTGTGGTCCATGCCGCGCGCCGCTCACGGACCTTGTGCGAGCACTGTGGTCAAAGATGAACTTTGTTGAACTCTGACCGCTGCGCGCTGTGATGCATTGTCTTGCGATCAATAGAAACAAGGCACCGAACCAGGCACAGAAAACGAAATGGAGGAAAAACTTATATTGTCCGTGTCTGAGTTCCCAGAGCTATATCACACAAG
>JAODJW010000001.1:35562598-35576586 GCA_026777045.1 Hyperopisus bebe | reverse complement strand
CGTGTTTACCAGCTGTTCCCGATCGTTGTCAATTAGTCCATTGTATTTAGTCCGCGTTTCCGTTTGTTTCCCCAGTCTGGTCATTGTAATGTTAGCCAGTGTTTTGTCTCTCCCTGTCGTAGTTGTTCCCATTAAAACCCGCATTTTCCCTGATCTTTGGTCTTCTCGCCTCTGCTTCCCTGGTCAGCACGTAACATTATGTCCCTTCTGGGGAAGTTGAAGGTGAAGAAGAGAGCATGCCAAAACTGGATAGGTCAAGTCAGGTTACTTTATTTGTACTGGTAGATTGATTTGGTTTGCAGTGAACTGTCCTCATCCATAGACATACACACACATCATTACACCACACACATCATTCATCTTACAGCACAACTGCACAGTTCATTTGACGTGTAAAAGGTCCTACATGAACAGCACAGTAATAAACACATTGCACATCACCGTGCTCGATTTTAAAATGAGAGAAAATTTGCACACAAAGCATTCTTGTCCAAAGGTGACTCCCACCCAAATTCTATGCTGGGGCTGTGCGATATAAATTGTCATGACCTGCTCGTTCGATCCTCCTGTGTGCCACGCCCCCCTCATTACTTCGTGTTAATTCCCGATTGTAATCACCTGTTACCTATTATGTTCAGCCTGTCCTGTGTATTTAGTCTGAGTTAGTTTCCCCAGTCCGGTCATTGACGTTGCATGTTCCGAGTCTGTTTCCCTGACAATAAACCCTGTTTGCCCTTCTTCACGGCTTTCTTTGCCTGCTTCCCAAGCAGACGTAACAGAATAACAGACCTCCACAACTATTCACCGCAGCGAGTCGATGACCAGCGGTTTCGGCTTGCTGCAAGAGGTGGTTTACTGGTTAAACCAGCCGGAGGTTCGAGAGGACCCCAGCATACTGGATTTAGCCAGCCAGAGCGGGACTCTCTTGCAGGAGAAACCTCCGGCTGCTGACTGAGAGGGTATCAGAGAGACGGCTCCAGTCGCTCGCTCTCGCTGGGGCAGCTCTGTCACAGCCGACCCGCCAAAGCCGGAGAAAGAGGTGCAAGGGGAAAGGACCGGAAGAAGCCCCGACGATCTGTTTGGGGGCTTGCTTTCTCCCCACAGCACCTCTCCCCGCTGAATATCGGGAGGAACCCCGCGGCCCTCCTGCCTGCTGCCGTCACGCTGCCCGTGACACCGCCTGCTGCAGCCGCTCTGCCCGCGACCCTGCCTGATGCCGCTACCATGCCCATCCTGCCCATCCTGCCCGTCTCGTCAGCGCCCCCTGCTGGCCGAGAGTCAGCGGTGCCTGCTGCACCACCCCCTGCTAGCCGAGAGTTGCCTGAGGTCCTGCCAGCTCCACCCATGCCTGAGGTCCCGGCGCCGCCTACAGCCCCGCCTCCGCCTGCAGCTCCGCCCGGGGCTCCTGTACCGGCCCTGCTGCAGCTCCACCTCCTCCTGCTGAGACACCCGCGGCCCGCCTGCCTGCTGCTGCCGCTACGCCTGAGGCGGCCCCTGCTCTGGCTCCAGCCATTCTGCCTGTCTTGCCTGCAGCCTGCCTGCTTGTCTCACCTGCTGCTCGCCTGCCTGTAGTGGTCTCGCCGGAGGTCCCGGCTCCGCCTGCAGCTACGCCCGCTGTCCTGGCTCCACCTGCAGCTACACCCGCTGTCCTGGCTCCACCTGCAGGTACGCCTGTCTCTGCTCCACCCAAGGCCCCAACTCCACCAACCCCTGAGATTCCAGTCCCCGAGGAGGTCCTAGACTCTCACACCATCACTCCTCCTCCCTTAGTAGAAGGAGAGGAGGAGCTTGAATGGGACCCCTCGGGGATCTACCTCCTGGGCTCCAAACACTCTGGGGTTAAAGGGACTCCTCCACCATCACCCCAGCATGGTGAAGCCAGACCAGGTCCCCGGATGTCTGTATCCTGGAAGGGGAGAGGACATAGATGCAGGGACCGGGTCCCACCCACACTGCCCCCTGGCTCGCCATCGCTCTCCCCAGCTGAGGCTCGGCGGCTGCCCGCGGGTCCTTCAGCTCCGGTCCGGCCGTCGCCTCCGGGTCCCCCTGCCTCGGCTCATCAGCTGCCTGTGGGTCCCCCCACTGCGGCTTGGCGTCAGACGGCGCCTTCCCTGGCTCTGGCTGCCCCGTCGCCTGCTGCGGCTTCCCCCTCCTTCTCGCCTGTGCCAGGGTCACCTCCACCTTCCTCTTCCCCTCTCCCGGTGCCCCCTCCTTCTCCTCCTCATTTCCTCCGTTTGTCCCTCAGCCTGTCTCCTCCTCTCCTGCGTGGTCCCCTCCAGCTCCCCATCAGCCTGTGGCCCCTGCAGCTGCCTTCCCTCGCCCGCCTTAGCTCCCTCGAACTCTCCTTTGTCCCCCGTCCGTTCCTATCTGACCTCCATTGGCTGCTCCTCGTCCCTCTGTGTCTCCTCTGTTCCCTCTTGGTCCCTTTGTCCCTTCGGTCTTTGCTTCTCATCCCTCAGTGTCTCCTGTGTTCACTCCTTGTCCTGTTGTTTCTCCGTTTTCTGTTCCCTCTGTGTCTCCCTTCTTAGTTTGTCTGTCTGCATTTCCTGTCCTTTGTCAGATTCTGTCTTGGTTTCTGCCCCTGTGCTTGTTCTATGTTTCTGTCCTGTTCCCCGTCTCTTATTGATGTTTTGCTCTTGTTTTTCAGGTCCCTTGTCCCCGGTCTCGTCTCCACCGTTGCCACCCCATTGGGGGGGATCTGTCATGACCTGCTCGTTCGATCCTCCTGTGTACCACGCCCCCCTCGTTGTCTCATGTTAATTCCCGATTGTAATCACCCGTTACCTGTTATATTCAGCCTGTCCTGTGTATTTAGTCCGCGTCTGAGTTAGTTTCCCCAGTCCGGTCATTGACGTTGCATGTTCCGTTTGCCCTTCTTCATGGCTTTCTTTGCCTGCTTCCCGACCCAACGTAACATAAATGATATATACACTGTCCCCAATTAATTTTGCTATCTTGCCTGCATTACGCACCATATCATAGTTGCCATAAGAAAGTATGATACAGTATGTGATATATCAAGAAATGGTAATAAAAATGATGAAAAAGAAATTACAGAATTATGTAAAAAGTGCCTGAGAACTCTGTCAACTGAAATGTCTACAGCCTCACCTGTTTGGATGTTTTTGATTACTTTGATTCTGTTTCCCCTTAGTTATGTCCTTGTGTTTATGTGTTTCAGTTTCGGTCTTTGTTAAAACTATTTATCCTGGTTGTGTCTAGATTTATTAAGTTCTATTTGCCTAGATTCCCAATATCTCCCAGTGTTTGAATCTGTTGTGTTACTTACCCTCAACTTTGTCTTGTTACTCTTAGTTCCTAATGTCTATGGATTATACCTGTCCCTTGTTTTGTACTCATCATGTGTATTTTGTTTCTGCCCTTACTTTAGTCTTCAGTTGGTCATTGTAGTTGTTCTGTAGTAGTTCTTGTATTTGTTCCTGCTCTGTTGTGTGATTGTTCCTGTGTTGCCCCCAGCCTTAGTTCTTGTTGTCTAAACGCTTTGTTTTTGACCATTTGTTGTCCCTTGTTTTTGTTTTCTTGTGGAGTTATTTCTTGTTTTTTTTTTTTTGGGATCGTGGATTTTCTCTTCATACTTCACCATGCCAGTGCTTAACATTATTGGGTAACGATTTACATTAAGTGCATCCTCATAGTGCATTCATAAGGCATCAATAACTATACATTAAAGACTCCTAAAGTATCTATAATGCCTTTAAAGGAAAAAATATAACAGCTTTAATATACCATCATAAAATAGTTTGCTATTGTTTTCATATACAACATAAGTTCAATAATCATTTTGGTCCATTATTGAAAATTATATTAAATGAGTTATGCACCTTCATGATGCATTCATATTCTGACATAAATTTCAATTAAAGCCACGTTAAAGGTAGCATGGATGGTTCCTTAAGTTTTAATGCAAATTTAAGCCCAGTATATAAATGCATTATAATAGCATGACTTATGTTTAATGCATTTATAGATCGAGCATAATTGTATATTAAAGCTTCATAATGCATTCATAGTACCTCTAATGAACAAGACACAATGTCATATATTAATTGTATGGAGATGTATGTCAGAGGTCAAACACTCAACACTTACCTTATGGACTAACGTATGGGATACATATTCAAATGAAATTATTTGTATCGATTATGAACTGTACAGAATTAAGAATAATAGTATATATATGAAGGCCTTGTAGATGATTTCAGTGCAGTTACTGTAAAGTCATTTCAAACGTAACTCTATACACTTATGAACCTCCAACATGCCAAACACCCATATGCGCATCTGATGCCAGGTGTTCCCACAACTTCCTCTATTGTACTGTAATAGAAATAATATAAATTTTATATTTCAGCACTGGATAGGGAAGAGTATAACTCAGAAAACAGTTTAGAACTGCATTACTTTGGAATTCTGAAAATCTGAACAATTCTACATATTCTCTGTTCAAATGACGTAGCTTTGTTTCACTTTGTTGAACAGTGTGCTTTTCTTTTCTGGGCAAATTTATTTTCATCTATAATAACAAAGTGTTGAGGACCTCCAAATGTCATGCCTCTTGCTTGTAGTTGGCTTAAGCCTTTTAAACATAAAGGACAAAGCAACAAAGACTTGCATATACTATACTAATTATATCATATAATCCACTCTGTACAGAATATGTATAAATTGAAATATGAGACATTCCTCAGTTTTCTGGTCATATTTATTAGTGTCCTTGAACTCTTGGCAACATCATCCTGAATAAGATCCAAGTGCTGCAGTCTAATACCCTGTGAAAACCTTGAGGACAACAAAAAACATCATTTAAAATATAAATCTGTTTTACACACCAAATATGTGACTAACATTAAAAGTGTAAAGTGTAATGTTTAAAGTTTCCCTTTGATGTCAGAAAGTCATTATGTTCACCAAGATGAAATGAAGCCAATGTTAAGGGATGGTATTAAGGTCTGACTGTGCAGTACACAAAGACACAGATTTCACACAGATTTATTTGAAACACCAACGTATGTTTACTTACCTGGAAACAGAGTACTGTAAAGTCAGTAGTGCCATTAGTGCAAAAATAAAATCACTTCACAGTGCATAGGCTATAATGCCACCAGGCCTGCTCTCTCTGAATATTAAAATAGAAATATTAAAAAAAAATTTGTAGTAGTTTATTGGTGATCTACATTTTTAGGGTTGCCAAATCTCAAGCTTCTGGTATGATGCTCACGCTTTCAGACATGCAGGAAATCTATATCCGACAAGTTACCCTGATAAGCCAGTAACCCCACTATGTAGTACAGGCCACTGGGGGGTATTCCATGAAAGTAGCTAAAGAAAGGCAGACTTTCCCTTAATCCTGCTTCGTGGAATACCCCCCTGGTTAACCTAACTCTTAATAATAAATAAGTACTATCAATTTAAGTAGGTTTTTGTTATCGTTAAACGAGACATGAGGGTTCCTATTTTAAATACGAGTTAAAACTATTTTACAAAACATTACGATATGTTTACACGGGCATTTGTATGCTAATGTTAATGACTTGTAGAGCTTATAAATACTGAAGCAAAGTGCAAATATGTTTCCTGCATTGCAAATGCTTCACCAAACGAATGGGTCGTATTAAGCTATCATTGTCCACGGTACGCATAAATGAAAACGAGGCGGCAGCCATTTTACCAGGGTGCGAGTGACAACAGCAGCAAGAAAACCCCGAACTTAAGTTTCTTCTGTATACCTTCGGATCATACAAATAAAGGCAAAGAGACCGTAGAGCTGCCAGAAAGCTACAGAAAACTTGACTAAGGTCCATCAATCGAAAGAACTTGAACGACGATACTGTCAAGAAGTGGCATTTTCTGTGTTCTGAGAATGGGCAGTATTTCAGTTAAATGCATTAAAAATGCGGATTCATTTACTTTTAAGCATTCTGTAATTTGTATATTGCTGGACGGAAAAAAACAGATGTAGACTAATTTGAAACAAAATAGATTGAGAGATTTTATTCTGTGTATTTAAAATACTTAATAAAATGCCATTTTAAGAACGTTCATCGCTAGGCTTACAGACTTTTAAATACAGCCTATCGCCATCCTTCGCATTATTCCAAGGAAATAGGCTGCTTTGGTGATTGGCGCAAATTGCCTATCAGTATATGCAGTAAAATAAGCACATATTGCTGACTGAATGTCAGTATAGGACGATTAGCAAACAGCAGTACTGTGCTCTAGAACTCGCTAGCCTCATAAGGCTATAGTGGCATTCTAAATTAAGTTCATTTCAACAGACATGCTTAGGCAGTGGCATGTTGTGGTTTGTCATATATGGAAACTTTCATTAGTGATAAATCAGGCAAGCTAGTTTTGTTCCTAAGGACAAAGTTAATTTCTATCATCTAAACGTGGGAGTTTTTATAGCCACTGAGCTTGTGTAAAAGGGAGAACCGACTGGTGAACTTGACGTTGCATACCATCTGCGTCGCAGCCGCAGGTCCCGTTTGTATTTTTTGAGTGTATATCTAAATAACAGTTTCTTTGACTTTATGTTCGGCACCCTACTGTAAGACAAAGCTTTGAATTCACGCATTATGATCATTTAAGAAAGCGTTACGGTGCCTCATTGCTCCTGCATTTACACTTTATGGTTATCTGTGTGGTAGATTGCTTCCTTAAAATGATACAAAGAAATGCCTCAGTCCCATTTGCCTGAACAAATTACAGCTTTTCATAGTCCTGAGCACTCGCTACACATTTAGTTTATATGAAACTTTCTTTAACATTGAAAAGAAATACAGAACTTAATGCATCTGTGTGACGGACGTCTCCGACATTCCCTGGTAAAATGGCTGCTACACACAAATCGTGACGTAATACGCATGTAAACTAATACAATCCATTGGTAGCAGCAAATTATCCAAGCTGTGAGTTATCGTTAACTTGTGTCACCAAAACTGTTCAACATGGCCAAATGACCAAATAAAAAGCCACTGACGGTACATACCGATAGTGAGCCACCCAAGATCTCCGATGTTGCCCAATTGACACCACTGCGCACGTTACCACAAAAACAAAGTGCAATAGGTAATATTATTTATCTGAATTATTTTGTATATAAATGTATGTACATTACCAGTCAAAACTTTGTACTGGTTTTCACCTTTTAAAAAACTCATCAAAACATTTAAAAAACAGAATGAAGCAGTGTGATAAAAATAATAAATAAAAATCAACCCCCCCATTTTTTCTCTCTAAAGTCTTCCTCCTGTAACAGATTTCTAAACTTATATTTCTTACCATTTTTTAAATAATTATATAGCTTCTGGAAACACACTGCACACATTTACTACTACTTATTGTAAACCTCAGTTCTTGAAAAGAGTAATGTTTTTATTTTAAAATAATTAGATAAATTCATTTCTTGTAATCCGTTGACTATTACCCGCATATTGGTAAAATTTGATGGTTTTTTGGCATGTCTGCATGCACCATCAATTCAAAATGTCGTCAAGAAACACACATTCAACCGGATGTGTCCAAACTGGTGGTGCATGTGTGTGAAATTTATTATGAATTAAAACCATGATATAAATACATCTAGAGATCGGTTTTAAAGTTTTACATGTTTTAGCCTTTTACTTTGAACTGATTTGTATCCTGTCACAGCATGAATACCCTCTGCAGCACATGTATCACCCACCGCTGCTCTGGAGGTGTAGAAGTTGCGTTTGCAACTGCAGAACGAGCAAACAAAAAATGCCATGTTGGTAAAACAGATTGAAGAACTCAACGAAGACAAACAATTCCTGAAACAGCAGTTACAGCAGTGTTCTGCTCCTAGACCAAGCCATGGTAAGCCATCATAATAAATGTTGTTTTGAACTACACATCCCATGACATATTATATAATCAGGATATCTTAAAACAACTGTATGACATTTGTCTATGAGGTTTTTTTGAAAAGTGTAGTTTTAGGAAGGTCAAAAATAATGAGAATATTTGATTAGTATTTTCTTGTCACCATTTAATTAATCTGGTGCATAAAGATCCATTTTAGTTGAGGCCATCTAAAGGTAAAGATTTTTGCAGTTCCAATCAGAGCATGTGAGCGTAGTGTGAGTGGGTAGCAGAGCTGACGGAATTTGGTTGAAGCGCGGAGTGCTTTTTTATTTAAGGGCCGGAGAGGTCGCTCTGACTCACTTCAATTTGCTCCAATACCACTGTCATCTGTAGAATTTATCTGTACTGTTATGAAGACTGTTACACTTCAAATATTGGCCGTTGTAAGCCTATAATGTAAATATTGGCTAATAACCAAATGAATTAGTTTTGTCATTCAAAGTAGGACTAATACAATTTTTATTTACTTAATGCTGTTCATAATTTTTTTTTCATATATATATATATACATATATATATATATATATATATATATATATATATAGAGAGAGAGAGAGAGAGAGAGAGAGAGAGAGAGAGAGTGAGATGCATCAGCAGCATCAACAGAAAAAAAGTGAGTAATTTAAAAGCTAAGGTTTTTAAGTTGACGTGGTTAGGCAGATTATTTCTTCCTCTTATAAACTGGTGAGAGAGTGGAGTGATGTGACTGGAGCAGGATGAAATTTGAATGGCGCGTGTAGCAGTATTGAGTGGAGTGGCTTAGTGTGAATTTAAGCGGAGGAGCAGGTGGAGCCAACAGCCTCGGAAATTCTTGCTGATCCACTCCGCTCACATGCTCTGTTTCCAAATGAACCACTGATCATTAAGAATGAAAAAATCAGCAAATAATCATCATAAGCAAGTTTAGACTTGTTTATAGGGCTGTGAGGTCATTTAGATGTATTTTTTTCAATAATATTCACTCTGTGTATTTATGTGTGTCTGTGTGCAGCCACAAGTAAAGCTATGGTAATCAGTAGTTCTTCATCTAGGGGTTCATCTGATGAGTCATCAGATCTCTCAGATTCATCAGACACATCAGAGGAAAAGTCAAATAAGAAGCAAGGAAGCAAGAAAAGCAAGAAAAAGAAGATCATAAAAATTAAAGAAACTGAAAGTTATAGTCGAACACGACGTGAGTAAAAGAAAGCACAAATATTATTTCCATTAAAGAGCCCAATACACAGCTAGGTGTGGAAAAAAATGTCTTGCTGTAATTGGGCAGCATAAGTTGCTCTTGAGAAGAGCATCAGCTAAATGTTGCAAATGTGGTGAAAGTTGCTGAACACTATGGTTGAAAAACTGAATGTTTATTTATGAATCATCATAGGGACATAATTTTATTATTTTTCTTATTGTTTTGATATATTAATTCAATCCAGCTTTATATGTATAATAAAATTCCAACAAATACATTAATTTAAATAATAAATCCATCCATCCATTTTCCAACCCTGCTTAATCCTACTGGGTCGCAGGGGGTCCGGAGCCTATCCCGGAAGCAACGGGCACGAGGCAGGGAACAACCCTGGATGGGGGGCCAGCCCATCACAGGACACACTCACACACCAGACACTCACACAGGCACACCTATGGGCAATTTAGGAACTCCAATCAGCCTCAGCATGTCTTTGGACTATGGGGGGAAACCAGAGTACCCGGAGGAAACCCCACAGTGACACGGGGAGAACATGCAAACTCCACACACATGTGACCCAGGCGGAGACTCGAACCCAGGTCCCAGAGGTGTCTTTACATTGATTGCACTAAACCCTTTTATTAATACATAAGTCCATAAGGTAAGTGTTGAGTGTTTGACCTCTGACATACATCTCCATACAATTAATATATAAGACATTGTGTCTTGTTTGTTAGAGGTACTATGAATGAATTATTAAGCTTTAATATACATTTATGCTCAATCTATAAATGTATTAAACGTAAGTCATGCTATTATAATGCATTTATATACTGGGCTTAAATTTACATTTAAACGTAAGGAACCATCCATGATACCTTTAACGTGGCTTTAATTGAAATTTATGTCAGAATATGAATGCATCACGAAAGTGCATAACTCATTTAATATCATCTTCAAGGGTGCTAAATATAGCAGTATTGCTATATTTACATTTATATTTTACAGATTTAGCAGAGATTCTTGTCTAAAGCAATGTACGAGTGACACAAACAGAACACTGGGAACCTTCTTGCTGTCAAGCTATAAGTTTATCAAAGATAATACGAAATATGAAAATGAGAAACCTGAATACATGTAAAAAAGAATCTTGACAGCACTAATCACATCACAGAAACAAATGCAAATCCAAACAATCTAAATCTTTTAAGACATTTGATATGATATTGTTGTAAGAGTGGACAACCTATGCCGAAAAAATGCACATCAAGGTTGGTTGAGTTAGCAGAGCAGTCCACATGTTACTGTTTTGGTAATGTACCGGAATTATGGAAAAGATGAATGCTCCCTAAGAAATACGTTTTGGTTAAGAAAGTTCAGCTGTGACAACATCTTTTAAAAATGAGATTTTGGATGATGAACAAGGCAAAAAAGACAATGATGATGTGGCAGTACTTTGGCTATTTAAAGTATGACACATGACAGTCTGTTGAAAACTTGTGCCAACTACAACAGGAAATATTACAAACTTTTTTTTACTCCCCGAACCATTGCCATCTAGCAGAACATACAGAATGCAAGCTCTTATAGTCACAAACAACAGCGACGTCAAAGTGGCAAGGCAGTCAGAGAAAAAGCCCAGCAACAAAATACACTGTTGGCATGTTATGCCCTACAACAAAATAAATACATAAATAATTTTTGCACGATTTTTAAAATTAGAACTAGATTTGCAGTGCATTCAATATTTGGTCATTTTTCATGTTCTGAATTTGTTTGAGGGGGACCTTAAGGGAATTTTAAGCAAAAACGGAGCCTTTAAGTAAATAAATGATTCCTTGAATTATGCTGTGATAATCATGAGTATCGACGGATATGAAAATAATTAGCTTCCGGGATAGGCTTCGGACCCCACGCAACCCAGTAGGATAAGCAGGTTGGAAAATGGATGGATGAAAATCATTATAATGATAAAATGTTTTGCCATATTACCTTGGTCTTATTCTAGGCAATGTAAAAGCTTTTTTTTTCTTTTCTTTCACGAAGATTGTTGACTGTCCTGGCATCCCATACAGGGTCTTCCCCAACTACACCTATACTACCTGACATGGACTGTCGGAAGCCGTAGGAAGATGGATTTTGATAATGTGTCAGCAAATTATGGTTTATAAGTCTTACAGTGACTACAGAGTATTCCTTCAGAGAAAAATGTTTGATAAAAGAATAATAATGTATGGGTACTCTATTGTTATTTCACTGAGGTTTGATATAACATTATGATCCAGAGCAGAACTGAACACTTGTAATATCTGTGGGTGACCCTCACCTAGTTCATTTTCTTATGAAATACAAGAGTATATACAGTGGGAAAATGTGTTAAGTTAGGTGTGTCAATTAACTGACTCACCTTGACATAAATTCTTTGCTCATTCGGAAAAGTCAACACCTTCATAAAAAAGTTTCCTGAAGGTGACTCCATCTTTGCTCTTCCATTCTGCTTTATAGATATGCCCCCGCATGATACGGCCTTGTTGACTGTATGCAAATACTTGCCTAGTTTTTTCCTTCACCCTCCAGTTTACACACTTTTAATTCCCAGCTGCCATTCAGCCAACTCCCAGGAGGAGAGCAGGCCTTTCAGGGCTGGACCGGCCAGGCTGAGAAGCTGTCAGCCCCCAGTGCTCACACTTACGCCGGTGCCCCTACAGGGTCGCAAGAAGGCCAGCTGCCAAATGCCACAGGCCAGTAGGATGCGCTGCTGGTCAGTGGCGTTGCTGCCCTGCCAAATGGCCGGTGGAAATTACATGGTCTGTAATTATAAGTTGAGTCAATGGATTAATTAAGTGGTGTAAACTATTTTTGTTATATTTATAGGCTAATTTGCCTTCTTTTGCAGGGTCTAGTATACAAAACATGACCTAGATCTGCTCCAAGAGACAGATAGCTTCATGTTTCCTCACAAAGCAAAGTAGATCCTCACCAGGACTTCATTATCAAAGTGCCCACTCCATGAATCACACCCTTTTCATAGGAGAAATTAAGTAGCCAGCAAATATAAACAGATCATCCTCTACTTAGTAAAACAAAGCCTATCAATCACTTCAATACAGTCACCACTTATCCAGAACATTCCACTTCTGCTAGGTCACACTCACGGTTCTTGCAGATTTGAGTGTCAAGTAATTTCCTTCTTGATACTTGTAGCTGACCCTAGAATGCCAGTTAGGTTTCCTTGACCCAGGAAATGCCTATAGCTGTGAAAATAACTTATATTAAGCAAATGGGAGAAGAGTGACCTGATTCAGGTTTCAGGGTTGCAAAATTGCTCAAGTATTTTTGTAGGCCGAGTTGGATTTATGGTAATCACCTACCAGTGTGCATGTCAAACTGAGCAACATCTATACTCTGGCACATGGTTACAAGACTATAGTAAAAAAAAAAAAAGTATGGTTGTCTACCAAAAATATTTGTATACTGTACAGTTATGACTGATAACTACAGTTTTTCTACTTTTCTACAGTCTTAACTACTTCTGTCAGAACAATAACCACATTCTCAATTTTCTATTTCTATTTTGCATCGATGTTCACCACAGCGCAAAATGTGTTTTGGTGAATAAGAATGTGTTTTGAGTTTTGCAAAAAGGGTGACTGAGATCTGCAATTGTGAAGAATTGTGTTTTGCAGGTGCTTAACCGGTTCGTTGTGGCTAAGAAAGAACTGACCCAGTTTGGTGAGGTTACTGAAAGCCAGGACACCACATGTAGGATACCGAATGATGAAAGGAGTTCCTCAGTGATTTGTACATAACTGTCATTTAAAGATGTATAATAGTTTTTAGATTTTAGGTGTCAACCAATGTTATGCTAGCTATAGGCTCCAGTATTCTCTCTTTGATTATTTCAACTTCTTTGCATATCACTGCACATTGTTTTGACCAGTAAGATATTGAGGCCAAATAGTTATGTACAAGACATGAAGTAACTAGGACCAATTCTTTAATTACCTTAGTACTATTACTACTCAAAGTTATTGAGAAATTACCAGTTAAAGAAATCTATACATGTACCTCAGTACTTGTCTAGATAAATAGAAGTGAGTCCTCACTATTTATCTGTCTATAGCCCTGTTAATGATTAAATGTATAGTATACTATATTTAAATCATTTCACTGTCTATCTTGGTAAGAAATTATTATAATGATGTGGCTGAAACAATTAGATATTTTATCAAGTCTGTATTTGGAATTCTGAAAAGATAAATGTCAAAAATTAATAGCCTATATTTTATTTTTTTACATTTAGAAATTTCAACCTATAAACTCACAGCTGGCTGATTTTTATACACAAAATACCCTGGAACATGATAACTATCACCATCAAGATTTTTCAGGGAGGCTAAAATTCATCATTTCCATGATATAGAGGTCATACCTTGTCAATTAACCCTTGCAACTGGACATCCGCCACTGCGTCACTGTTGAAAACCATCTGGTTTATTTGCCCACTACAAAAGTAACTGTAACTCCAAAGGCTGTAAAAGACAGGGGACAGGCCACCTTGTGCCAAACTAACAGCCAGAATTTCAGTCTTATTTACACAAATACATGAATGTATTATGTTAGAAAACATTACACAAACTTTTGTCCTTACTTGCATAAAAATTCTGTGTCAAGTAGTACAGTGGTACCTCAGTTCTCAAACTCATTAGAACTCGAATTTCTTAAAAGTTGAAAAAAAGTACCTAGAGCTCAATCTGAATCTCAGAATTCAAACCGTGAACCCCGACCTAAGATAACTTGTACGTACGGGGAAATGAGTCACGTGGCATGTCTCTCAGCGGAAACAAAGGGTAAAGCTTCAGTCTCAGCCTCACATTCGCTGTGATAGCATCGTGCATGTTTACAC
>JAODJW010000001.1:35500897-35512536 GCA_026777045.1 Hyperopisus bebe | reverse complement strand
TGAATGGGTGAATGTGAGGCATAACTTGTAAAGCGCTTTGGAAAAAAGCGCTATACAAATGCAGTCCATTTACCATTTGCTATGTGTTTGCTACTGAACATGTCTGGTCTATGTAACACAACGCATTAACCAGATAGCAGAAGCTGAGGTGGAGCAAGTCAGGCAACATCAAACGAAGAAGATTTCTTCTCCTTATTGAAGTCCAGTCCGAGAGTACAATGTCAATGACTGGACTGGCAAACACAAGCTTGGGAAGCAGCTATGTATGGGACTAACAAGGGAGCTAACAAGTGGAAGCTGGAAGTGATCAACATGACGGTTATGAATGAGAGTTACAGGCGTGGCTTGTTAGGGTCACACAAGGGAGGAGACATGAGGGTCAGGAGGACATGATGGGCAGGACGTGATACTATACAACAGGGGTAACTGATCAATGCTTCAAATAGGGAGTAACAGGAAGCAAAGAAAAGGAACTGTAACAGAAATGCATAATAAACCAAGAAAATACAAAGCAACATACATGTTAAATTAAAACGAACCCACAACGGCAGGGAAAGCCTGGATAACATAGCCATGCATCAGCCTGGGGAACATGAGAAACAAAAGAAGCTAACACCAAACGGGATGGCTAACAACACCTGCTGGCCAAAAGGAGAACTAACATATGAAATGGGACAAGACAGGACTGGGACCAAGCCTAACACGTCAGTGATGTGATGATACCTTAATAATTTAAAGTTCAATAAACATGTCGAAACAGACAGACTAGTGCAATGAAATATAAATTCTGCTGAAAATTTGTGCCAACTAAAATGAGAAATGCTATGGGCTTATTTCACCATCTGCAGCATTGCCATCAAGTAGAACATACGTAAAGAATGTAAGTGCTTACAGTCACAAACATTAGCAATGCCAAACCGCTTCCCTGGAACAGGCAGTGAGGGAGTCAGAGAAAAATCTCAGCAACGAAACACACTGCATTTTGTAGTGTTATGCCCTATGACAAAAAAAATGTGTTTTTATTTTTGGATCATTGATTTATCAAAATTATATTTCAGTTTGCAGTCCATTCAATTTGTTGTAATTTTTCACTTTCATTTGTGGATTTTCAGCAAAATTAGAGCCTTGAAATAAAGAAATAATGATTTGAATTATACTGTGATAAGTATCGATATCGACTGTTATGGAAAAAATTATCATGATAAAATGTTTTGTCATATGGCCTAGCTCTACTGAAGGCATTGCACTAATGTATCTCTTTATCTGTACAGACTGTCAGGTTACCCTGCCCCTTTCAGAAAGAGATTAATATCACACAAACATAAAGAAGAAGCAGTGTTGCTTCCAAAGGTCCTGTGGAGGCATGACTGTCGTACTTCAACTCACAGTGGGCAGTGCCATTCTTGCTTGATGCACCTGACAGGCTTTGAGTGCCTTGGCTCAGAGCCAGGCAAACTCAGCAGTTTCCATGGGCGCTACCATTCCGCCCATCCATTTCTGGGTCACAGTACTCTCTAAGGAAATGAATTTTCAGTAGCTTCAGAAATAAACGTGTAATATGCCACCAGGCGCCAAACCGCATCGTATTTTGTTTGTTTTATTAGTTTTATGTCAGCAGAGTGACCACGGCTCCAATCTGTCCATGTCAAGAAAACGAAGACCTTTGGGCTCATTTTATACATGATCTTTAGTGCTCTAAAACTGACATCCCTCCCTCATCCTGTTGCTCAAAGCTCCAAGTGCTCCTGCTGAGACATAAATATCGAAGTTTATCTTTGTGCAAGTGAAAAGACACTTAAATGCCATCCATTTTATGCATGAGGCCAGTCTGCAAAGAAAAATGTGTGTAGCCTTTCACTGTCCTAATAAATAAGTGCATCACACACTAATGTTCAAATAACTAATTAACTGAAAACTTTTAGGGACAGTTATCATGAAAACATCTCAAGCAGAAACATGGCTATTTTCCAGTAGTAAAATTATTGGTCACTACAGATTTTTTGAAAAACTAGAACCCTATAGTTAAGTGTTCATCAGCTGGGAGCAAGTAAGCAGAGAACCAGCTGTTAGTTCTTAGTCCATCTTTGAACTGAGGTTTAAAATAACCGTTCCCCTGTTGAAAGGGTTTAGAGCAACTGAAAAAGGAAGTACAAAACCAAGTCATTTTTGGACTCTTATTATGTCCTTCTGAGGGCCTTACACCAATTATACAGTAGCCTTCCCTCATGCATCACCCAGCTAATTGTTTTACTGGTGGGGCCAGTTACCTCTGGAGGTTGTGGGGGATGCCCCAGTTATCAGGGGGACAGACTGGGCCTCACACCCATGGTGACACGTTTCCTACAAAGCTCTCAGACAGGACCGAGACACGCTCCAGTGCTCTGTGCCGAACTCTCGCCACGAATCGTTGAGCCCAGCTTTAAACAATGGGACTGGGAAGGGGGCATTGCAGATATCTAGGCAGGGGAGAGAGCCCCCAGAGGACTAGGGAATATCTCCCTGTCACCGTGAGCTACAACCCAAACTAACACTAGCTCAGATTCCCTGCAGTCTTATTTGCAAAACTGATAAGTTTACCTAACACAAAATAGCAATCACAAAGACCTGCAAAGCTGTATATTGACAAGATCTTTGCTGTCCAGTTTGCCATCACGCAAAGGAAAACATATCAGGTGACTATTTATTTCCTTTGAAATACAGCCACAGGATTACTGAAATTAGAACAGCAGGGGCAAGCATTTGTGTCTGAAAACATGCTGGTGCGAGGCAAATGTGCTGCTTTTTCAGAAGGGAGAACAGTGATAGTCTTGGTCTATACAAACACAGACAATAAAGAATCCTGAGTCTCAGCTGTAAGCCTAATGAGAGACACAGAGAGGGAGGGCGGATGGGAAGGAGGAAAATGTTCGCCCTGCTCAAAAGGAGCAGAAGACAGCTGGCTCTGGAGGGTGCCCCCTCAAATCACAGCATACCAGAGAACAGCTGGTGATATTGCACAGTCTATGAAGATGATGGCTACATTTTTGGAAAAGGAAAAAGAGTTGGACTTGGGAGACTTAGCAGAAATCATAGCGATTCCATTCACTTGATCTCATGACTGTTGGTAGGGGGAATCTAGTGTTCATGCCTTTCAGCTGATACTTGAAAGAGTTAAGCTGGATGTCAATCCTCTGTCATATCACACGTATAGCACCCTCTATATCCAACTGAAAGTGTCATTGATGCAGCTAACTTGTTCTGGTTTAAATCTGTTGTGGCACTTAACTGTGATGGACATCTATCAGTGCTGTGACTTGGTAAAATGTTTACTGAAATACAAACATTCAGCTTCATCTGGACCAGCTCATATATCCCAGCATTTAACCCACTTTTTTTAGTTTGATGCTCTGTGAAATCCTTATATTGGGTAGCACCGTTCAATATACCGGTATCATCATAGTTTTGCAATATTAAAAATGTAAAACAATAATCATTTTGCTAATTTCAATATTTGATGGAAATGTCCTGTACACCTCTACTGCACACATCAAAAACCACTTTAAGAAGTTACGTCACATAGTACACGTGCTAAATCGGTGTTGTCCTCATTTCATGTGTCTCTTGTATGAAGAAGCTACATAGATGGAAGATGTATGTTCTACTAGATGTCCACCTCTGGTTGATAAGCAGGATGGGAGAAGTTAAATATTACTAAATTGGTTTTAATCAGAACAAAATTGGTGAACCCACAAACCTGACAGCTCCAGTATGCAAATGTCACAACAAGGGCGCAACACATTTAACCTGGCTAAACATATGTCTCTTGTTCACCCTGATTTATACAAGGAGTTTATAGACCTTCAGGTGTGCATGATAAAAGATGTAATTTAGCACTTATTACATTTTGTGTTTCTGTTTAATGTTATCCTACATGCGAGTTCATTCATATCCCTTTCCCCAGTGATGAAATGTAGGCTAGGCTAAATGACGCACAGAACAAATACAAATATAAATCTTCATGTAAACAGTTATGTATCATTGATAAGATTTTGAAAGAACAGGCGAAATTAATATCAGAATCTGTGCCCTGAATGTAGCTTTAAGTAATCTATACATATTTCACTGATAATGTTAAAAATATATTTTAGATTTCTGCCATTGGCTTAATTAATGAATAGGGCTCTTTACTTCAGAGCAATATAATATTTAAATTGGAATGTTTTATCACTTTAGTATTGATAACAAGGTTCCAAAGGTGGCATTGGTATTGAAATAAAAAATTAGGTATCGATCCAACTATACTAATTTAGGTGTTTCTGTTTTTTTAACATGTGAACAGATGCAAACATGATTTGTTAAAAACAATTGTTAGTTTAGAAATGTGTAATTGCATATTTTCGTGAATCAGTGTGGGACACAGCATTTCATTTTCAGTATGGATGGTCTGCACACCACAACAGACAAGCTAGATGAGCCTAGTTCCTCTAAACTGCAACGGGCAATGCTTATGTAATAATACATTTATGAAACACTTAATTATTGTGTAAAACATCAATCCCAAAGGTTTCATGTATCAATAGAATTTTTAATTTCTCTGATGTTGAAAATTATCTTTAAAAGTATGAACAGTTTTTGACAGTTCAACTTATCAAGGGAAAACCCTTTATTTCTAGTGACCCTTGGTCTTTGAGTGAGTTGTCACTGAATCCAGCTCATAACAGTAAAGTACTTCCCTTAGAAATTAGTAATGCTCTTGTATGATTCAGTGCAAGGCTGTTCATTGATGTCTTGAGCTCCAAGAAACAGATCCATGTCTATATTTGCCACATGGCCCAAGTACAAGGCACTTTGCAATTAATTTCAAGATGTTATTAAATTATTGTTTCTCATCTATTTTATTTGTCTATACATCTTCCAACCACACACATGCTAGATATCCCAAGTAGCACATGGCACAACACAGGGGTACACCATCACAGGACACATACACAAACACTCATATAAATAAACACTGTGAACTAACTGCTTGTGGGAGTGTTACTTACACAAAAATGTTCTGAGGGCAGAAGGAAAAATGATTGGTTCCAAGAGATGGGCAGGGTGTGACAAAATGTAATCCAATTTTTCACCTGGATGGTTAATAAGAGCTGAAGATTATGCGGAGGGGTTGGTTAACATCCAAAAATAAACTATAAATTTGACATTTTTTATGACCCTCATGTTCACGGTTTCTGACCACACCTGAAAAAATGGAAATGTTTAAACTTAAATTTACTAAATCTCCGATACATCTGCACCCGTCTGTTTCTAAAAATTGCAGAAGTTTTTTTCTTCTGATCAAAATTCTAGCCTTGTTGTTGAATGAATACCTATGATATTGTTAAGACTTAATTTCGACTGTCCGCACTTTACACTAGGATCGTGCCCGCCCACGTTCATCTGAAGATCTTTAGGGTTCCAGTCACAAGCCGGACAATTTGACATTTACCTACTCCTCCATGCCAAAAGTGACTTTATTCTCTTCAATTTTCAAATATAAGATAGGGTATGGAATGAATAATGCTATAAAAATACTACTAATGTGTGCAAATGCATTGTAGGGAATGCTAACAAATGACCCAGAGCAAAATAATGGTGGTTTAGTTATGCATAATCCATAGCAAGCGTCAAAAGAAAGAAAAACGCAAAAGTTCAGCATGAAATTATTATTCATATGTTTGACAAATTAGGGCAGAGCGAGCTGTTCAAACAACTGCAGTGAAGCAGAAAGATCCTTAGCAGGGAGAAGGTTATTCATCATTGTGTCAGCCCCTCTTTCAGTAGCCGCACCCCCTTCACTGTGTAGGAATCCAGGGTTATCAAAGCTTGTTTCCACACATTAAAAAGCACACCTGTCTGCAAAGACAGATGAACACAATCCAACTGACAGATAAGCAATGGTAAGAGTAGCTGTTTGCAGTCACGATAACAGGGCCAACTTGACAAGAAAAATCAAAGTCCCTGACTCCTTTAAACATCACAAATGACTGATCAATGGCAAGCATTTTAACAGAAGCAGTCCCTCAAAATCCAAGACCCCCATGCCAGGATTTTGTTTCTTTATTGTTTCCCTTTTTAAAGTTTAAACTAAATTCCTTTTCAGCAGCTTTTTAGACTTTAAGCTTTCACTGGAAGGATGTAGCGTTGTTTCCATAAAATTTTTGCACGGTGTGGAACCCAATAAGTTAGGGTTAATGCACACCAAGACATGCATTATATGTTTTTATACATATGGCTTGACTTCCATGGAGTCTGTTTGAAAATGTACAATGCACGGCTTACATTAACGAACCTTTACCATGCTTACCACACATTTGGCTTACTACTTTGTACTTTATGTATGTTTATGAACTGAAAATGTATTTACTAGTAGAACTACTATTTAGACTTGGGCAGTATAATTGTAAAGGATATATTTCAGATGAAATGGACAGAATGTATGTCATTTTAGCAATGAAATTGTCCAAACTGCAATCGCTTTGCCACACTGCTTCTGCAGAGTGAGCTTTTGTTTGTTCTGATCCCACCCACTGTCCACAACTGGCTGACATAAATGTGTGTCACCACAGGGTTGGTTAGCAGGACTAATTATGCAGTTTCTGGCATGCTTTGTGCTGCACTGAACTTTATATATTGTAAATTAATGTCTGTATTCTTGTATTTCTATTAATAGTAAATGTTGTAACAGTGCCATGGAATGCATGTGTTTCATTAGCTTGTAACCATGTGATTTGAATTGTTAGTTTCCCTGAATGTGCCACTGCTAGTGTGAAAACCAATAGTGATTGTTAATTAAGAGAGCAACTTCCATTTTAAAAGAGCAGTCATCTCCTTTATTAAAGTGACTTATGCACTCATCACAATATATTTATTTGTGCTCTGTACATAAAAAAATAAAAAAAATTCTGTGCTCTCTAGAGTTACGACATGACATAGGCTGTGGGGTGGCCTGGCGAGCAGCAATGTCTGTGTTCCAATTCAGAAACTGCAGCCTTCTAAAGCTGGCCATATACTGCAAACACTCTCTTGACAAAATGAAATTGAACGTATTGGAAAGAACAATCTGTCACATACTGTTTTTCCTCAAATTAAAGCTGGGATTCAATTAAAAGCCAGGTCTCAGATAATGGCTGGGGGCGTGGTCGCATGAACAAGTAAAAGCTGGGGCCCAAAGCACAATGTAGTGGAAAAACAAAAAAACAAGGGTAGATAAACTCCTGGGGGAATGTCTATTAACATTAATCTTTTGTTGTGACACCTGGGCATTTTTGCGGTAAACTCAAACACATGCCTGGTTATACTACACCGTTAAATTGATCATATGTATCCATAAAGTAGATGTATATGTAACGTGCCATGAGGTGAAATTAAATATTATGACACCCAAGCACAAAGCATCGTTATATGTCTAATGATGCCACTTACAGTACATTTTTTCAAATATCTGGCTTCAATTCACCATGGGTTTCCAATTTTCTCTCATATACAAGGGTAAAAGTTTCTATATGGAAACGCACATTCTGCCATCATGTTTGTTTCTATAAGTCCCACCATTTGGATGAGAAGTTGATTGTACCTCTTTCAGGTCCCATTTTGTGCATATGCAATGGTTGAGATCCCTAGTCCCCAGCCTGAAGTACTGATGGTGTCTTAATGACTTATAGCAATTTCTTTGCTTTACAGTCTTTGTTAAGTTGATGTTAGTTAGATTTAAAGATTATATAAAGATGATAATTGTGCATTGAGTTACTTCTGTCATGCCCCCGAGTGGCACAACTTGTGCGGATATGTAAAATTAATCAACACCCTTCAGATTCGACAGTTTGACAGAACATTGGTATAAATGCATGTTAAAACTCTGCCTGAAGAACTAAATGATCACTGGCAATTAGAAGCTGGTCCAACTGGAGACTTCAGGAGATAGAAGCTGTGATGGACAGCACAGAAAAAGGGAAGACGTGTGCGGGATCAGGTGAAGCGAGTGATTTTAATGAGGGGTGAGATAAAGAGATTGTATACGTAGTCAAAACAGTCCAGGTCAAAACCAGAGAGAGCCAGAACAGGATCCAAAATGCAAGACAGAGCCATAGTCATAGGGCAGGCGATGGTCAGGTGAGGCACAAGGATGGAGGGCAAGATGGAGGGTATTGGTAGTCAAAGGACGGGCGATGGTCAAGTAAGGAATGTAACAGGCAGGTCAGGTCTCAGAGTCTAAGGGCAGAAACGAGGTCAAAAGTTTGGGAGGCAGGTAGACAGATACAGGTATGCTCAAACTCAAGGGTTAACCAGGAAGACCTCAAGCCTGTTTGGCTGCCAAATGTTCAGAAATAACCAAAAGTAAATTAGACAAACTAGCAAACAGCTGGGAGGAGGCATAGCCTTATAACAAGAAACACCAGCGAGACAAGTTGTAGACATCAATGGATGTCCAACAATCGATAGACAGTAAATACTTGACCCCTGTCGATGAACTGCAGTAGCAGAGGAAGCAGAGCCAGGGAAGCCAGGGGACTCACTGCATTGGGCTTAAAGAGAGATATATAGAACATCAGATGGATACGCCTCATAGAGGCTCGGAGACAGACTCATACCTCAGAGGAACTGACAATCTTGGCAATGAGAAAAGGTTGCACAACATGGGGTGCTGACTTACGGGAAACAACATGCAAAGGAAGATCCTTCATGCTCAACCATACCCTCTGTCCAATCCTCAAGGGGGGCATCTCAGACTGATGCAGGTTTGCATGTTTCTCCATCCGCGGCCTAAAGTGCTACAGGGATGCCTTGGCCAATGTCCAGGCCCGACAGCAACGACACAGGAACTGGTGGACTAATGGGAAAGGATGGGACCAATGACGACTGGTAACCAAGGTAACACTGAAAGGGAGAAAGGCCCATAGATGAGGCTGGTAAGGAGTTGTGGGTGTATTGTACCCAGGGGAGGTAAATGTTTCAAATAGTTGGTGAGTGAAGGCTAGGCAATGAATCATCCACTCCAGGTCTTGGTTGACCCTTTCAGTCTGTCCACTGGACTGGGGGAGGAAGACAGATGAAAGGCTAGCTGTGGCACTTAACAATTTGCAAAACTATCCACTTCCTACCAAAAACCGGATACAAACTATGGGCTTCTGTCAGAAACAATTTCTACCAGCAGGCAATGGAGCCTGAAAATATACTCAATGATTCTGTGCAGTCTCCATAGTGGAAGCTAACTTAGGGATGGGAACAAAATGGGCATCCATTGAGAAATGGTCCATATTGGAGAGGACCCCTGTGAACCCCCAGGTAGGGGGAAGACTGGTTACAAAATCCAGGGCCATATGGGACCAGAGGCACCATGGAGCTTGAGAAGGGTTCTTGTTCTGTGCACAGACAATACATGAGGCCACAAACTCACAAATATCTCAGAGCATGCAGGGCCACCAAAATCATTGCTTGAGCAGAGCCTGGGTGCAATATACCCTGGGACAGCAGGCCAGGAGGGAAAAGTGACCCCTCTGGAGGACCGGAGGGCATAAAACTGTGGAATGAACAGTCAATTAGGCATCAGGTGGTTTGATAACGTGTTGGACCACCCAAATGGCTTCCTCAAAATCCCATGAGACCACTCCAATGAAGCATTTAGCCAACAGAATGGGGTTTGAGCCTTCTTTACCCTCTTTCTCTCCAAAATGATGTGACAAGGCATCTGGCTTGCAATTCTTGGAGCCAAGCCTATAGGAAATCTGGCAATTAAAATGACTAAACATCAAGGACCACCTAGCATCTAGCCTGGCGAGCATTGATCCGTCATGCAGGCCAAAGGTATATTAGATTTTTGCGGTCAGTTAAAATTAAAAAGGGATACTGGGTGCCCTCCAGCTACTGTCTCCACTCTTGTAATGCTAGCTTCACTGTGAGCATGTCCCAATCTCCTATGTCGTAATTTCTCTAAGTGAGCTTCCGTGACAGGATAGCCCCCACACCAGATCCTGAGGTGTCAACCTCCACCACGAACTGCTTTGAGGGATCCAGTATCTGTAAGACAAGTAAAATGCTTGCGGAGGTCAGAAAAAGCTCTTTGGCCCACTTCAGTCCACTGAAAATGGAACCTAGTGAAGGTTAAAACAGTAAGAAGGGCTGCCATCAAGCTGTACTCTTGGTTGAATCACTGGTAAAAAAAATTAGCCAAACTGAAGGAAATTAGTAATTCCCTCTGTGTCTTTAGCTGCAGCCCTTCAGCTACTGCCCTGACTTTCTCTGGAAGCATCTTTATCAAACCCTCTGTGATGATAAAACCCAGGAAAAATATGTGTTTGTGGAATTCACACTTCACAGCCTTGACAAACAATCTGTGAGACAGTTTACACTGAAGAACTGCCCAGACATGGCAAACATGTTCCTGCTCATCCCACAAAATATTTTTAGTATGTTGTCCAGGTACACAAACACAAACTTGTCTAAAATGTCCTGGAGGACATCCATAATCTGGTCCTGGAACAGCACTGATGCATTAGTTGGCCCAAAGGGCATCACCAGATACTCAGTGACAAGTAGGGGTGTTGAAGCAGTGTCATGACTTGCTTGTCCGATCCTGTTATGTGCCACACCCCCTCATTTACCTTGTGTGCAATCCCGATTGTTATCGGCTGTTTCTTGTTATTCCCATTCAGTCCTGTCTATTTCAGTCTGCGTTCGAGTATGTTTCGCCAGTGTTGTGCTGCCTGTTTGTGCCTGCTTGATGTCCCTGCTCCCTGTATCCATTAAATCCTGTATTCCCCAGTCTCCCGCTTCCCCATTCCGTGAACCGCACCGGTTCATGACAGAATGACAAGACTTCCCGAAAGCTCACACCCCTGACCTAGGATCGCTACCTTGGTTTGGTAGAAAAGGTGAGTTACTGGCTTGCACAGCCTAAAGTCTGGGAAGATCCCGTGGCTTGGACATTGGCAAGCTGAAGCCAGGACACCTTAGAGGGTATGTCCCTAGCTGAGGACCCATACCTTGCTAAGGAGGTGCGCGAGAATCTCTAGCAGCTGCTGAAGAGGATTACAGAGATGAGGACCTAGCTCCATCTCCCCTTCTTTCCCTGCCGGGTGTCGGGAGAAGCCCCTCCCGATTCTACATCCAGTGGTATTGACACCGCCCTGCGAGGCTCCAGTCCCAGCTACTGACGCACCACCCATCCCTGCTCCGCCTACAGAGGCTCCTGCTCCACCCACCCTGCTCCGCCCACAGAGTAAGTGAACCGTAATTTCATTCAGACTCCTGTAGTACATGCAAGATCAGAAGGATCTGTCTTGCTTTCTACAAAGAAAAACCTTGCCCCTGTGGGGGAGGAGGAAGGGCAAATTATACTCATAGCAAGAGTCCCGTTAATTTACTCTTCCAAAGCCTTTCTTTCTTGTGCAGACAGGGAGTAGAGGAGACCCCTACAAAGGGCAGAAAGAATGAGGCCTGGGACTTACTGAACACCTGCTTAGAACTGGGGAAAAAGGAATAGGAAACATTAACCCTCTGGGGTCGAGTTCGTCGTCGACGACGAATAGACTTTTCGCGTCTATCTCAGTTTATATCTCGCTGAAATCTTAATGTAGAATCATGAAAAAACGCTGGCTAAATCCGTAATCTGTCTTCTTTTT
>JAODJW010000001.1:35484746-35494802 GCA_026777045.1 Hyperopisus bebe | reverse complement strand
GGAGCCAGTGATCTTACATTCAGAAGTCCAAGTTTAAGCCTTGCATCACAGCTGTTTTCTAGTAACGGATTCATTGTCATTTTTATTAAGTTATTATGGCACACACTACGGTGGAATAGGCATCCATAATTAAAAATGCGAGGAACAGACACAGTCTCAATAAAATGAACACTAGGTGACGACTCTAATCGACTAGCAGGCAGTCGGTTATGCCGGAAGGGTCAATGAGAACGGGTAAATATTTTCATTATGGGTTCTGCTGAGCAACAAACTCACCAGAAAAATTATGCAAATGATGCAGGAGATAGAGGTCATCTTCTGTCTGTCCAGAGGATGGGCCACCCATGGACACAGTAGGTGGGTAGTGGGAATTCCCCACTGCTGTACCAGCAAGGAATCAATAAAACTTTTGACAGCTCTGGAATGAATTAGGGCAGCTAGAAGCTGCCGAGAGGATCCCCACACCAGTATTGCAGGAAGGAACGTCCTCTCCACAGAAGAGGAGTTAACCAGAACCACATCCACCAGTACCCCCTTCCTTACTGGTGGGTGCATCCTCTGTCTGGGCACTGAGCGATGAAGTGAGGTGCCGCTGTCCATCGGCCTGGGAGAGTAGGGTCCAGTTGACTTGCATTGGTTTGAGGCCAGCCTCTGAAGGGTTAACAGTGCACTGATTCAGGGAATGAGGCAGTTCCTCCCTCCTGCATCACTCTCAGTGGTGCTGGTGAAGAGGCATGTCTATCCTCAGCACCACATTAATTAGTCCTTGCAGGGACTCAGGAAGTTCACAAACTATTATTTCATTCAGCTGTCGCCCACTCCCTAGCTGAGTTGGTAAAAGTCAAAATAATATATCCACCTTATACTGTATATCCAGCATTCATTGGGAAAGGCAGATGGCTGTAACTCAAAGACAAGTGGGCACTGAGATAAAAAGGTTCAGTAGGATCTTTGTTTTCTGTTGTACAGACTGGGGGACAGAATACATGGTTTGCTGACCAGCAGGATGGGTGGAGTGGTGGCATGAGACTGATGGACGCGCTGTACCTCTGAAGCCAGTTCTGTTAGCCACATACGGAGAGATTCCCTCATGACACTGACGTCCGACTGCTGATGTCCCAGTAATGTGCCCTGTTGTGCGAGGGAATCAGCCAGCTGCTGGATGCACACCTGTCCACTTGGGTCCATCCTCTGTTGGCGAGATCTGTGATGGACAGCACAGAAAAAAGGAAGACTCTTGTGTGGGATCAGGTGCAGTGAGTGATTGGTTTTAATGAGGTGTGAGACAGATTGTAGTCTAAACAGTCCAGGTCAAAACCAGAGAGCTAGAACGGGATCCAAAACACAACACAGACCCATAGTCGTGTAAGGAATCAGATTTGTGCCAATATTATCAAGCAAAACTTCTCACTGAAGCAAAAGTAAAAATTATAACTTGCAAACAAATTTATAACTTGCAAATGTCATCTCAAAAGTAAAATGTATAATTTGCAAACAAATTCATAACCTGCAAACAAATTATTGGTCTTTTGATAATGTGTTCCTTTGTTTACGCTGCCTGCTTTCTTGCTTGTGCTGCCTGACTTTTTGTTTACAATTCTGACACAAACTTTTCACGTGGGTGGATTTTTTCCCCATTAGCTAATAACTTTTTGACTGAAAGATGTGACAACTTAAGTGGGGAAGCAGCACATAAGCCGTGGAATGGGGTAAAAGAGAGATTTATTTCAGGAAAGACACTCAGGTACACAAAAACTATGTTACGATGTTAATAACTGGACTGGGTAAACATACTCTAACATGGACTTAAATACACAAGACTCATTAGCCACAAGTAGGAACAGCTGATAACACGAGGATTCCACACAAGGTAAATGAGGGCGTGTGGCACACAGGAGGATCGGACAACCAGGGCATGACACAGGTCAGTGCCCCAGACGTTGTTTAGTGCAGCAAGCGGCAGTTTTGGCGGGCATGGACATCTTTCATTTTAAATTTTAACAGCAGGACTGAACATTCATTACCCACTAACTAATTTTTACTGGATCCGATAACGAGATTAACAAAGTTTAAGTGTTGATGTTGTTTGTGCTGCACTATACATTTTATTGTGCTAAATTAGAAGTAAAGTTAAGCTTTGGTATGTAATTTAGCTTTTACCTAATTCACATTAGCTCACTTGCTAGCTAAGTAGATTTAGTTATACTTGTCACGATTCGCTGTCAGGGAAAAGGCAGGCCCCAATATGCAGGAGAATGCTTTAACGGGATGATCGGGTACACCAAAACACAATGGGAGAATCCAAGAGAATGGTCGGGTTGGACGCAGAAGGTCAGAATCTTGGAAGGTCAATCCTACAGTGAGAGATGGGGTGATGAGACGAAGGGACAGGGAACACAATGAGAGTGGACCAGGAAGGCAGGGCGAAGAGGGCAGGCAGCCAGGGTCGAGGAGGCAGGCAGGGCAGGTGAGACAACATGGCAGGACAACAACAGGCAGAGACAACAGAGACGGTAGACAAAGAAATGCTCATTACACGTCATGGATCTGGCAACAATACTTTGCGATTACAAAGGGATCGCATCTGTTTTAAATAGAGCCCTTAATTAGGTGTCAATTGCCTGCATGACAGTCCCCCACCCCTCCCGACAGCCGCCTCCTGGAGCCCGAGGAGGTCGTCGCGGGCGACCCCGGGGTCTTGGGGCCAGCTTGTCTGATTGCAACCGATGGAAGTCCGCCAGCATGGTCGGATCCAGGATATCTGATCGTGGGACCCAGGATCGCTCCTCCGGACCGAAGCCCTCCCAGTCCACCAGGTATTGCATGAGTCCTGCGCGTCGACAGGAGTCCAGAAGAGCTCAAACCTGGTAGACATGAGAGCCGTCTTGGACAACGGGGGGGTGGTGGAACCACTACGTCTGTAGGGGGTGAACTGGACTGAACCATGCGGGCTTCAGGAGAGATAAGTGAAACATAGGACAAATACAGTACACCCTGGGGAGTGATAGCCGGTAGTTGTTGGGATCAACCCTCCATTCTATTTTAAAGGGTCCTATAAATCTGGTAGACAACCTACGGCATGATGGGAGTTTGAGGTTTTGTGTGGAAAGCCAAACACTTTGACCTACCTGATAAGGCGGAGGGGGACGTCACCGTTTGTCAGCCTGGGTTTTCTGCCGGGTGTCTTGATCAGACAGGGCTTGCTGAACTCAATGCCATACCCCCTTGGCTCCTTGAATCCACTCGTCTACTTGTGGTACGTCACTGGATTCAGCCTCCCAAGGGAAGAGAGTTGGAGAATACCCTAAAACACACTGGAAAGGTGTTATGCATGTGATTCAGTTTACATGGCCGTCTAACCCATATTCTGCCCAAATGAGATGGGTCGCCCACTCTGTGGCCCTGTCCTTGGACGATTAACCAAATAAAGCAGTGCAACATTACAGTAACTAACAATAAATAAACCACTAACTTACATGTACTATTATATGGAGGGCTAAGAGTGCCAAAATTAAATAAATAAATACACCAATAATTAATTAATTAAATGTGCCAGGAATTGTTTAAAATGGGAAATAAAAATATTGTTAATTAAATGTGCCATGAATTATTATCTATCATTAGAAATAAAATTATTAATTAATTACGTGTCATTTACAATTATTTCACTATTTTTTAAATTTGGGCTGTTAGCCAACCCATAAGGCATCACTAGATATTCATACTGGCCTATATTCATGATAAAGGAGGTCTTCCACTCATCCTACTTGCGAATCCATACTAAATTGTAGGCACTATGGAGGTAGTGAAAACGGTGGCTTTCCTTAGCTGCTTGAGTGCAGATGGGATCAGTGGCAGTGGTTCCGATCTTTTCACTTGAGGGCTCTGTAATCAATGCAAGGGTGGAGTCCACCATACTTCTTCACAAAAAAGAACCCGGCCGATACCGGGGAGGATACAGAATGTATAAGTTGTGAGTAGTAATTAGATCGTGTGGCAACGGCTGGGGAGCTGGTGGACTAGCAGTCGAGCAGCCGGAGTGTTTGCAACTGGAGAGCCATTGCTGAAATGGACCAGGAGCTGCTAACTCTCCAGCTTTCATACTTCTCAGGCATGGCAACTGGCACTGGGGTGGATGCTCTGGGTGGAGAAGATCAGCCTGAGCAGCCTGTCCGTCCAGTAGCTGAGAGACTAGGTTGGTCATAGGGTCGGCTTGCTGCTGCAGCCTCTGGTTCTCTGCAGAGTTCATGTTATTATGGCAAAGTATTCTGTCACGCTTCACTGTCAGGGAAGACGCAGACCCCAATATGCAGGAGAACGCTTTAATCCAAGAGAATGGTCGGGTTGGTCGCAGAAGGTCAGAAAATGGGAAGGTCAATCCTACAGTGAGAGACGGGATGATGAGATGAAGGGACAGGGAACGCATTGAGAGAGGACCAGAAAGGCAGGGTGAAGAGGGCAGGCAGGCAGGGCAGACGAGATAGCAGGGCAGGACGAGACAAGTAAGGCAAGCGGGAGAGACAGTAGACAAAGAAATGCTCAGTACGTGTCATGGATCTGGCAACAATACTCTACGATTTCAAAGAGATTGTGTCTGTTTTAAATAGAGCCCGTAGGAATGGGCAAAATGGCAAAATTATTATGATAAATATTATGATAATTTTTCCATATTAAACGATATCAATAATTATCCCGATATAATCCAAGTTATTATTTCTTTACTTCAGTGGTCCATTTTTGGTTAAAACTTTGATAGATTGAGATAATAGATTGAGAACCTCAAAAATGGCAACAAATTGAATGGACTGCAATTTTTATAAATTGCATTAAAATAAACCGACTTTCACTGATCATCTCTGTATAGATATGTAAGTGCATGCGATGATAGCTTTTGTTAAAAAGCATGCTAATTTGCCATGTGAATCAGTGGAGGCTGAGTGAGGTGTTACCCAGTGGAGTTGTCCTATTGCTATTGTCATCATATCTCCGTACAGCCTGAGCAGGTCTTGAACAGACATAAGATGCAGTTCTAGGTAGGTCAGTATGTTGTCTGTTACAGTTGATTATAATCCAGCTAATCCATCACAATGACACTTAAAATTCAAATGCATTTATGACAGTCCCTAATTTTCATTTTACAAGGTTAATTTGGCATGCAAATATCTTGAGCTTGAGTTTGTCTTGTCTGTATTGCCATATGATACACATACTGGTATTTAGTATCAGATTTTACCTGTCTTCCATTTTTAATTCCAGTTCCGTTTTGAAAATTGTAAACTGATGGGACAGTTGATTTTTTTCTACTGAAATCCAAATACAAATAGTACTATATTTTTCCATACATACTGTAGGTTGTTGGGTCATGGTTTGTTTTGATTAAAGTGCAGTCTGTGACAGAAGCATTTTAGGATCATGTGATGAAATGTGTTAACTTGTACAGACATTATTTTGTGCTGACTTGGCAATATGTGTGCCTGCAGGAAGAAGTACAGGAAATCTTGCAGAGGAATCAAGCAAGATTCAGTTTGATTCTTAGACATAAAATGCTAGATTTGGATTACCTCTGGGACATTGCTCAAGAAGAGCTTTTCTTGGCAACAATGGCATCATACCACCTAAACATCCCCCTGGAACTATTTAACAGTCTGTGGGAGTTGATCAACACCCTTAGCTTGCCTGCTCAATCTGCTGAAGAAGCATCAGTTAATCAGTAATTCCAGATTTTCAGACCAAAATACGCAACCCCCTGTGAATCATGCAAATCCCTATTGCGTGATAAGATGATAGAATGTCTGAATTAAATGTTTTGTGGACATGCTTTTTAATTTGTCAATTTTAATTAGTCTGAAAATCTTTGTATTGACTTTTTTCTCTTTGGATTTAATATTGTGATATTTCATGGGACTGATGGTTCCTCAAGAAGGGTATGTCAATGTCACATCTTGAAAGAAGATACCAAAAACGAATGTCTCACATAACATTAAATGATTTAGAATTAAGTTTTCCCAATCATTTTTACATAGATCCTATATCATGATGCTGCTAACAGGCCATATTCTTTGTTCTATGCCATTTGGTCTGTGCTTTCTAGAGGTCTTCACTATTGATTAATCCCCTGGGCCCCACCAAAGCACAATGCATGAACACAGAAATTCTGCTAGAGTATGTGGTGATGAGGGGGTGGAAAACGTGGACATTGCCCGATTCATGTTCTCTGGCAAAAGTGTCCATAATCAAAGGTAAAAGCCACCTCAATCAATTACATTACAACCTGACATAAGCATTTTCCTTGAACCGTGGTACACATGCTTATGCAGTATGTCTTGATATTTATTGTTTTTTATTCCAATTCATAGAATAGAGAGGCTGTGGTGTGATGTGTGGTCAGCTGTCACCTGTAACTACTATGATGTAGGGCTGGGACGATTATTCAATGTAATCAACAATGTCGATTATAAAAATGCTTCGACGTGGAATTTTAGTGTCGACACGTTGTGTAAAACTACGTAAATGTTTTGTAACTGCAATTTCATTTTTGTTTATTTATTGCAGCACAGTTGTCATTTACAATACTAAGTTATTCTGCTAATAGGCTGGCTAATTGTTTCACTGCCGGCACCATTAAAACTATATTAATTATAGACTGAATTCCAATATAGTTTTGTTTAATATCGCCAGTGCCAGCAGTGCCACACTATTTTGTATGGCCAAAATAGTTTTGTCTAATATCACCGGTGCCATCAGTGCCGCACTATTTTGTAAGGCATGCACTGGTCAATCATGTAGCACTTCTCTCATAAATATTAATGAGACATCTCTTACCACCCTGCAAAAAAGAAATTTTTGTGGCTTGAGCCAGATGTAGAGGTACACTTGAATTCATGTACAAAGCACTGTATTATACTAAACAGGAAATAATAGTGGAAAATAAGGTACCAGAAACATCCTGAGGGCTAGTCCTGGCTACCGTCTTAGGTGTGTTTAAGCAGTTGGTATTAGTCTAACTTACTTTCAACTTGGTCTTTCAGCCAATAGAGAGTCATTTCTGGGATCACTGCAATGGTCCAGACCCTGAGGATGTAGTTGTGGTGTCAGAGATCCCTTGCTCTCTGTCAGAAGAGAACCTTACTGTCCTTCAGGGATTAATAAATCCCATGACATCAACTTTGTGTGATCAGGTGCTCTTTATTCAGACATTTGACCTTCTGCAAAGACTGTGTTCTTGAAGCATAAATCCACAACAGACCCAAATTTTGCCATTTTGTCCCCAGGCACCAGCCATATCAGCCACTGTCAGTCATCTTTCATAAGTTATAGTCAAGTTTCCCATTCCTATGAATTTAATACAGCAGTTTTCTACCATAGTACTAATATGTTTTTTAATTTTCTATTTAGTTGTTTGCATCATGGGAAAGTCATGTACAGTAGCTGTAACAAAGTCCATGCATACTCTTCTTTCTCAGGCCACATTCATTGAACATCTTGGTCTATAGTATGAGTATGATTGCCAATATACATAGAATAACACAGTAGGAAAAGTACAGGAAATATTAGTTTGCTGTCATTTCAGTATAAGTATTACTTCAAGTGTACAAAGTCCACAAATGTACAATAGTTCAATTTAAATGCAGTTAGAGTAAGGGTTATGTCACAAATACACTCAGACCCACTGATGGACAGATCACGGATCCTTTATTAGCCCGGCAGAGAGAAACCAGTAACAGGGATCAAGCAGAGCCATGCAGGCAGGGTCGAAAGCCGGGAGATCAAGAAGAAACGGCAGGCACTGGGTCAGGATCCGGGTCCATGGTTGGGGTTGCTGGCGAGAGGGTCGATTACTGGAGAATCTGTCCAGACACACAGATAGGGCACACGGGGAACTCACAGGGAGGAAGAGCGAGGGGAGGAAGGGCAGGAGGGAGGTAGAGATGGGCTGGTGGGAGAATTGGGCAGGGCAAGCAGGGCGGAACGGAGCTAGACGGGAGACAGGGAGAATAACGCTCGGTAAGTTTCTGTACATGAAGCAATACCTCGCACTGGACTGCAGTTATTTTCGTGCTTATATCTAACGTGGTTCGTAGGTATTGGTCGGGAGTAGCTGCTTCCCATCGCCTGTCCGCAGACGGGGCATGACAGGGTACATAATTCTTTACTCTTTATTGTGTATTTCACTGCTAGCTGGCATTCAACCAGGTGCAGCTTGATCAGGTTTCAGTCTTACTCTTAAAGAGGGAGAACAAACATGAAAAACACTTGCAGTTTGATTTTTTTTTTTAATGGGAAAATTAAAGTTTATTACTGCAAAGATGTTTCAAAAAGTCAACTTTTGCCTTTGTGCGGTAACTTGAGTGGAAGTCATAAATTGTGTAATCTACTTCTAACTAACCTAGTTGTGGAAAAACTCTACATAAAAATTAAGAGGACATGAACATATGCAGATGTACTCTAACACTGCACAAAAAAACTTTAAAAAGAAAAAGGTTTTTTTTCTCACACCTTATCATTATACTAGCATACCCCACATAAAGAAATTAAATGCTTTTTAAAAAATGTTTATATCCTATGAAGGTCTGCACCACATCTGATTGCTGTTGCCATATTGTCCCTAAATTCACAGTAATTAACACAATGTGCAGTGGGAAATGTGATGGTATGTGTTCTTCAGTACTCAAAGTTAACACGTAAATTTATTATAAAGCTTAAAATATTTTCAGTATTTTATTATTTGAATATTCAGCAGTTAGTTTAAGTGGTTAACAGTATTAATAGTAGAAGTAGTGCTGTACTAATGAAAATGATAGAAACATCAGAACTAACACTGATATGGCAGCAGTAGTTGTAACAGTAGTACTGGAGGTAGTAGGCGTTGTAGATTGAATTGTTCAAAAGCATAGTGCTAAATTTAGCTGAAAGAACAAATAAAAGTATACAAGCATAAGCTGTGAAGGAAGCACAATAATAAAATTTAAGTAAAAAAGAATATATGAGTGCTTTGCTAAGGCACACTTACACCCCTTCGCCAGCTACAAGGATTATCTGTTTTCTAGTTGTCGTTCAAATGATTGTATGAGTCTCAACAAAGACATTTATCTCCCAGCTTCTAAGGGTAAGTAAAGAACACTTACCCTCAAGCTCTTGTAGGAAATCTTGAAAGTTATATTATTTATTATTTTGTTCCTTTAATTTTTTTTTATTATTATTTCAGCAGTATTATGAGCTCAAGCCAATTATATTTAGATCAGGGGTGGGCACTTATCCAGAAAGGGCTGCTTGCTGGGTATACTGGATTTCAATGAAACTCCCCAAGTAGATTATTAATTAGTAATTGGATGAAGAGAACATACAGGTAACGTGTGAGCATGCATGCCTTAGTTTGCCAGGCTTTGTCCTCATCCACAACTAAAGATCCCAACTGATAGTACCTTTCCAGGTTACTCCCCCAGTCTCCACAGACAATTGCATGCAGCTCCAGTTCCACTGTTGGGTATTCCTTTTGGCAAACAGGGCACTTTCCTTCTATTGACTGAAACAAAAAGACACAAGATTCATCCCAGAATATTGAAAACGGTCTAAATAAACAACTTTTTTGACCCCAGATATGAGAAGCAACTTACTTTCTTCTCAGAAACCTAAATATAGACAAGGAAGTTACATTTTGAATAAATTACTTGTCATGCATGTTTCTAGAAAGGAGTTACTCACAAGCAACAAGTAGACTTATTTTTACCTCTGGTTCAGAACCTGAAAGTGTGTCACATTCCAGGCCATTACATTGTGTAAAGGGCAAGAAGCTGCAAAGGCATAACTTAAATGAAATTCTTGCGTTCAGCCTTTGGCATGACTGAGAACTGGGTGACAAAGGGAAGAGGTGCTAGATCAAATTCTTCCTGTAAAGAAACAATGTACAGAGTAGTTTCCCCCCCTCCACAGGCACTTCTGATCGTACTTCCTGTGTATCCATCTGAATCAAGGGGTACTATAGATAAATGCCGCCTTCCATCTCTGCCTGTTGAAAAATCACAAAAGTCATCGCAAATTTCACAATAGGTTCAATCT
>JAODJW010000001.1:35471358-35482379 GCA_026777045.1 Hyperopisus bebe | reverse complement strand
ATTTTTATAAGTGGGTCAAAACTGACCCACTTATGGAAAAGTGTAGGATCATATCACTCGTGCATCGTAGGGTTAATCATGATTTCGAATGCTAGACCTGGCCATTTCTTGAACCATGCTCGGGAGCTGCCCTGAACTCTGTCCCTGACTCTTCTTTGTGCTGGCCTTGCCAAATGACTGGTTCAAAATTTAAAGTATATTCTGCACAGCAGCCTTAGCAACTTGGGTAGAACCTTGCTGGAGATTGAAGATGAACCTATTTATTAGTGCTAATATTACATCTTATGTGTCAACCTCTGTAGATAGAAGATGTTATATTTACAGCTTCTAAATTGTACAAATTCACCAAAAGCGTTGGGTATTATCAGATCAATAGCAAGTACAACAATGTGTTATTTACAGTAATATAGAAATAACACAGTATCATTTTCTTCTGGTTTGATTCGTATATTAAAATTGAGTATCTGCCGATAATGATATCAGTCTGATATTTTTTCCCCTTTATCAACTACTAAGTATTAAATTATATGTTTGTATCAGTACATTTTAATTAACATGGCAAACTATCTGCATTTAGCATTGTAGCAGCATTGAGTATAACAGGAATATATAAAGGTCATGTGGCTCAAAGAAAAGCTATGCCACTATGCCACAGTAAGACGTCTGCTTCGTTGTTTTATTCAGTAAAAATTTCACACAAGAGAACAAAGATTTCTCAAAGTGTCAATTATGCCACCTGTTTCCAAATTAAATATGATAAAAAAAAATCAATACTAAAAAATATTGTATAGCGCAACTAACCATTTCTAGTAGAGATGCACCGATTGTAATTTTCTTGGCCAATTCCTGTTTTTTTGTGTGACCTGCCAATACCGATTTTTGCTGATTCTGATGTTTTTTCTAAGAATTATAATTGAAAGCATATGCAAACAAAAATCAATACAAAACTTTAATTTCATAATAAAAGAAAAACTTTATCTGACAAATTTTAATTTACCAAATAAGAGCAAGTGCAACAAATTTAAATAAAACCAATGTCAGTTACTTATATCATTTTCCAGTATGTTTAAATTCACCAGATAGTACGATATTAACATTTTTCTTTTTTACTCACCTTAAAATAAAGTCCATAGGTTACAAACCTCCAAATGAAACAGAAGTGTACTATACTCTTCCAAATAATATTAGGTGCAGGGTATTATTATTGATGCCAACATCGCATGTGTCACACCCTGCCTGTACCGTCCTCATGTGGACCACGCCTACCTTGTTAACCTCGTGTGGAATCCTTCTGTTTACCTGCTGTTTTGCGTTTCCTGCTTGTAATCCTGTGTATATTAGTTCGCTTTCAAGTCTGTTTCCCCAGGTCTGTCATTGATGTGGTTTTGCTGTATGCTACCCTGTCTACCTGTCAGACCTAAATTAAACCCTGATTCGTCGTATTAACAGCTCTCTTGCCTGCTTCCCCGCTCGCCCGCACGCAGTCATCATAGCATGTTATGCACAAACAATTTTTACATCACTAGTAAGCTAAATTAAGATCAGGCTTTTGCATATGTTCATACTGTACGGACATTATAGTGCAGGGGTTAAAGTTTCGCTAAAACATTTGTACTCTGTCACAGGAGAAAAAAAAACTAGCAAGTTTTGCAATTTTAATGATTATTCATTTTCAAGATATGTAGGCCTATACATTTATATTATACGCTTAATAACCAGTTTAAAGTTTACCTTCGATGTTTCTCCACGTTTTCATGGTTCCCCCTATGGTTTACTTTAGCTTTACATGTATTACAAATTGCAGTCTTTGTGTCGTCTTCACTCACAGTGAAGAACTTTCACGCAAACGACGTTACAGTTTGGGTGTGAGTGTGCCACTCTGGGTATGACGTGTGGTGCATGCGTAAAATGGACTGGTTCGGTATTGGAAATACATGGGACTGACCAACCGATTCCAGTCCCTGGCCAGTTGATCGGTGCATCTCTAATTTCTAGTCAAAAACTACACATAAGACTACTGTACAAAATATACCAGTCTGAAGACATCTAGTCTTTGAATTTTAATTTGTTCAGACCTTGTTCACCATTTGTTCAGCACTAACCTTACATACATTGCACTCTGCCATTTCACTTTTTTCTTCCTTCTGCGTAATTTCCACACAGCTAACATGCACTGCTGAGCACTTAGTCATCGAATGACACTCATTTCTGTTAACGGTATGGCTTGCTAAAGCTACATGTCAGGCTTGACGGAGCGTGGAAAAAGCGCAGGAACCAAGAAGTCGGGGCAAACACGGGGTTTTAATAAAAGCGGTGACAAAAGGAAAAGGCAAAACACAGGCTGACGTTACAATGACCGGACTGGGGAAACAAACGGAAACGCGGACTCACCTGGAGGGTGAATAACCATCTAGCCAGGGTTTCAGTCGTAGGCGAGACTGCAGGCAGGTGAGCCCCAGGTGCAGGCGAAGCTGCAGGCAGACGAGTCCCGGGTGCAGGAACCACAGGGCTTGGAGCCAACACCCCCTTCTTGGGGAGATTCTCCTCTGGCACAGGCAAGAGGAGAGGGGGCGTCTCAGGAACCTGTACAGCAAGAGTAGGCACTTCGGGAGCCAGTTTGCTGGACTGGGAGGCTGGCGACTTGAGTACGACAGACACTGCAGGGTCATGCATCGTGGGGTATGCCCCTTTAAGGGCCATGGGGAAGTAAGCAGGACCGGCGACTGGATGAGGGGAATTCCCCAAGGGATCCGCCCCTCTGTGAGTCTTCTGCTTCTTTCTATGAGCCGACACAGCAGGGGCGACGGAGAATTCCGGTGGAAGCAGTCCACTATCCAGGTGAACTTGCTGAATCATCGCCTCCGCTACTCCTTCCCTCAACTGCTGAAGGTTGGCTTGCACCTCCGTTACGAGGTACGAGTTATCAGGCGGGGAGATCTGCTCAAGTATCTCCCTCGACCTGAGAGCGAGGGTTCTAGCTGCAGGGTTCCTTTTTACTTCGGGCTGCGTAAGCCAGTAAAGTACCTCATCAATGGCTTGGAGGTATTCTGCTTCCGTGAGGGGAGGCGTCTTTTTCAGAATCCGGTCATTCTTGTCATGCTTGATGGAGCGTGGAAAAAGCACAGGAACCAAGTCGGGGCAAACACGGGGTTTAATAAAAGCGGTGACAAAAGGAAAAGGCAAAACACAGGCTGACATTACAATGACCGGACTGGGGAAACAAACGGAAACGCGGACTAAATAAAATGAACTAATGACAACAATCAGGAACAGCTGGTAAACACGGGGAATCCACACAGGGTTAACGTCGAGGGGACGCTGGCAGTCGGGCCGTGGCCGGCTGACCAGATGCCCTAGGTGACTCCGGGAGTTTACCCCAACGTCGGTGCCCCCTCCCTTTCCGGGAGACCGAGAGGCGGCAACCCGGCCGTGAACCACCCTGATGAAATGCCTGTGGTGGCGGTGACCGCCTGGAGGGGTCCACGGGCACAGTCAAGGTGATCCCTGAAGGGTCCCACTCCAGCTCCTCCTCCGACTCCATTGGGGAGGAAGGAGCGGGGGTCAGGTCGTCAGGGACCACCTCGAGGACTAAAACTGAGGCAGAGGGAGCAGGGACCGGGGAGACTGAGGCTGAGGGAGCAGGGACTGGGGGGACCGAGGCCAAGGGAGCTGGGACCGGGGGGACCGAGGCCGAGGGGGCCGGGACCGGGGGTGGCAGTTATGGAAGACTGGGCTAGACCTGGAACCACGGGAGCCGGGACTTCGGGTGGCGTAGTTGCGGGCGGAGCCGGGACCTCGGGCGGCACAGCTGCGGATGGAGCCGGGACTTTGGGGTACGCCGCGGGGAGCACAGGAGCCTCGGGGGACGCCTCGGGGAGCACAGGAGCCTCGGGGGACGCCGGGGGGGCACAGGAGTCATGGGGACCTGAGCAGGGAGCACAGGAGTCACGGGGACCGCTGGGGGCTGCACAGGGGACTGGGCAGGAGGCGCAGGAATGGCCTCGGGCGGTGCAGGTGCCTCGGGTGGTGCAGCAGCCGCTGACTCCAGGCCAACAGGGGGCGCAGGAACTGAAACCACAGGCACCTCTGGGGGCACCGCAGGAGCGGGAGGCATAGACGCCTCTGGGGGCGCCACAGGAACAGCCAGCACGGGAACCATAGGGGGCACTGTAGTCGCTGCAGGCAAGGAAACCACTAGGGGCATGACACTACAGGCATTTATGTGATTTTTCAGGCCATCTCTGATGGAAAGGCAGATTGATTTCTTACTCCAACTCCCCCCAACATATCCAATCCAGCATTTTTCCAGTGTTAGCCTGATACCGATAGTGGGTATCAGATCGATGCCATCTCTACTGTAATATATTCATGAATGTTGTTTGTCAATGTTTTAATGCACTCCCACTGAACTGCAGGTGATGCTAGGGAGAGAAGTCTAGGAACAGATGTCAAGAAACATTCACTGGTACCAGTATCTGACTAGTACTGACACCAATAAACTATCTTAAACAACACTAAAATTTGGGTGGCTTGGACAAATCAATCACAAAAACTAAAGCAGAGAGCAAGTCATATTTATTTTGCTTGCTTTTGTTCAATTCTTAACTCGGATCACAGGCACTAACTTACAGTGTCTGTGTCATTGTGTATTAGCTGTAACAGACCACATACTGACCTACCTGGGACTGCATCATAGGTCTGTTCGAGTCCTGAGATGATGACAATAGCAATAGGACAACTCCACTGGGTAATACCTCACTCTGCCTCCACTGATTTACATGGTAGATTTAGTGTGCTTTTTAACAAAAGCACACATTGCATGCACTTACATATCTATACAGAGATGAACAGTAAGAGTCTGTTTATTTTTGTGCAATTTATTAAAATTGCAGTCCATTCAGTTTGTCGCTATTTTTGAGGTTCTCAATCTTTTATCTCAATCTATCAAAATTTTAACCAAAAATCGAGCGCTGAAGAAAAGAAATAGTAACTTGGATTATGTCGGGATAATTATTGATATTGTTTGATATGGAAAAATTATCATAATAAAATATTTTGCCATATCGCCCAGCCCTACGCACACACTGACACACACACACATACATACAGTATAACTATGTCTATTTAGCTAGCAGTCCTTATACCTAATTAGTGTTAGCAAGTTAGCTAATGTTAATCAGGTAAAAGCTAAATTACATAGCAAAGCTTAACTTTACTTTTAATTTAGCACAATAAAATGTATAGTGCAGCATAAACAACATCAACACTTACACTTTGTTAATCTTGTTGTTGGATCCAATAAAAATTAGTTAGTGGGTAGTCCCACTGTTAATCAAAAATGTCTGTGCCCGCCAAAACTCCCGCTTGCTGCACTAAACAACGTCCAGGGCACTGACCTGTCATTGAAAAACTTATTAGCCAATGGGGATGCATCCCTGAAAAAAACCCACCCACACGAGAAGTCTGTGTCAGAACTGTAAAAAAAGAAAGTCAGACAGTGCAAGTGAGAAAGGTGGCAGCATAACCGCAAAGGCAGGCACAACATGCGAGGAAGCTGGCAGCAGTGTAGTAACAGAAGTGTAGTAACTGGGACTACCCATGTCACATCCTCGGGGATCTCCTGGGCTGATCCGTGACAGAAGCTTGCAATACCACAACCCTGGCAAAAGGAATCTTCAGTATCTAAACCTTCCACAGTCTCTCAATCCATACCCAGTCCGCAGCTTATAAGCAAGTAGACAACTTTAAAGATTCCAGTCACATCTTATCGCATTTTCAGGGAAAGCATGCTGCTAAAGGAAGACAATTTCCTACAAGTATGAGCTAAGCCATGATTCAGAAGCCTATCGAAGCTCAACCCAGCAAATAAAGGCAAACGGTGCTTATCTTATGGTTATTAAATTAAATTTCCCAAGAACCTGACAATACTTGTTTTGCAGACTTATTTTCATGCGAAACAGAAGCTGACCAATTTATTTATATTTTACAACACTGCATTAAAATTTTACATTAATGTACACAATATTTGTTGAAGTAGTGACATGCCACCACAAACACCCTTGCAGGCTGGTCATTGCCCTGTCTAACTCTTAGCGTATGATATGCTTGGTCCAACATTGGGGCCTTGTCCAGCGCCAGGGTTTCCTTTAGCAGCTGCGAAATAAAGTCAGTCACCCGTTTCCCTTCCTCCCATCTCTCTTTAGTCCCCATTATACGCAAATTACATTGCCCGGACCTCGCCTCCAGATCCTCATTTCTCTCTTCTATAGTTTTGCAACATTGTATTTCAGCCATGCCTCTTCTTGTTGGAGAGCAGTGACGCTATGTGAGTGGCCATTTTCTGCCTCCTCTAGTGAAAACACACAAGTCTCCAGTGCGACTACCTTTATGTTTGCTTGGTCAACTGCATTTTTAAATTCCTCCCGTAACTGGTCACACTGAATTCTTATTTCTGCAGCATGTGCTTCTGCCTTTTCATCAGTTTTCTGTAGTACTCAGTTTTCACCACCCGTCAGGGCTGGACTGGGACCAAAAAATGGCCCTGGAATTTTTTGGTCATGGCGGCCCACTACGATTATTTATACGATATGTGAAAGCACATGACGTACCAGAGGATATATGTGTACGTTGTGTGATTTCAAAAATTAAAATAAAGCGCAGCAGCTTACAAGGAAGAGAGTAACCATGGTAAAAAATTGATACGCTCTTTCATCACTCAGGGATTCATCTTGGGAGAGGTGGCCAGTGTCACAATTCCCACCTTGAAGTGAAAATGGATGTCAAAGAAACATAAACATATTCTCATAATGCGTCCATGCATTCGGGTATAGCCCATTCAAGTGTCATGTAGCCTGACTTTTTATACAATTTAGACAGCACATCATTAACCTACTTTAACACATTTATTTATACAACCACATATTTCCCACATTTTGACATCAGTGATTCAGTGAAGACAGTCTCTATTTCTTGACGCCAACCCTCCCCATTAATCTGGGTTTGGGACCAGTGTTCTATCGAGTTGAGCTACTTTGTCGAGTTAGGCTACCGTAATGCTAATCGATAGCCCTATCCCTAACTCTTACCCTAAACCTAACCCCCCAAAAACCCCTAAAACCCTTACCTTAACCCTTGCCCCTAAAACGATGGAACTGCACATGCGCAGAAAGACTTGATAGCGCGTCTCGATAAGTAGCTCAACAAGTCAGAACACCCAGCACCTAGTTGAGCTGGCTTGCTCCCTTTAGTGGCTGGGTTAGGCTAAACTATATACATATTTACAAAGACTACATCCCGAAATATGTAGTCTAACAAAAAGCAGTTTAAAGAAGGTAGCCCACCTGGCAAAATTGCAAACAAACAAATTAAAAGGTCCACAGCATATAATCAGACCATATCCAACAAAAAGCAGTTTTTAAGAACGTAGCCTACATAGCGAAATTGAATTACTTTCTGGACCAACATATGCAACAATCATCAGACGGATGAGGACGTTAGGCAGCCTTTAGATCCTACCTATCATGGGCTGCCGTTTTATGCTAATCCCTCAAACGGAAAACCATTAAATACAAAAGGAACAGCTTAGTTTGATTTAAAAACATTACTATGTATTGTATTGTAGGGATTTTACAGGTTTGTTTTTTTAAAAATTTAAAATTACACCATACACCAACCATAATAAGAATGTATAACAAAACTGAGAGATATATAAAATCTCAAGTCACACTTCAAGTATAAATGACATATTCAAGCCATCAAGAGCTTGCGAAAAATTACAACAGTATAATTTTGTGTGTATTTAGTATATGGGAGCGGCCTCTATGATCCAGGTGAGAGTCCCTACGATCCAGTGGAGGGTCCCGGGCCGGCCCAAAAATGTGTGTCAGCCCACCGGGCATTGCCCGGTACACCAGATGGCCAGTACAGCCCTGCCGTCCGTAGTTCATGGAGAATCACATCTTGGCTCAACTCAGGTGAGCCAGCCATTTTGTCCTGGCTTTTACTTGCAAATCCGGCATAATTGGATAACCAACCCAACTGTTGATCATTTAAAATACCTTCACCAACCCTTAAATATTAGATTGGGATACTATATGCTGATAAAGTGCGTAATTTAATTAAAACAAAAAGAAAGAGAGTGAAGAGCTGAGCCTTCGCATGTCTTCACATGCCGCTGCCCAAACCGGAAGTGCTTTCTGTAATATATTAATTTCAATGGCTTCCTAATGCTGTTACAGCCTTGCCATCCAAACATTCAAGAGCAATGATGACCTTCTTAAGCAATGTGAATCTGCACTCCATAGGCTGAAATTCCTTATGGGTATCCAGTTACTTATATAAACCTTGTTGACAGCTAATTAACTGCACATCTAAAAGAGAGAGCACTCTGCTTCCATACATGTTATTGATAATATCATATGATGGTGTCTGGATATGTTAAAAACTATGAAATAATTAAACAGTAGTTTAAACAAAAAGACTATGACTTTGAATAGAAGTTTTACTTGGGCTTTCCAAGAGGAAATAGGGCAAAAGCTAACTTTGTGCACAAGCTTTGTTCACCACATTAAGAAAAAGAATGAAATGAAGGAACACACAGAGCACAGTTTCTGTTAAATGGGGCCCTTGCTTTGCACAGACCCCACACTACAGTCCTGCATTTCAGATAAAACATTAGAAAGGCCCAGCTTTAAAAACTAGCGGAGGCAAACAGGTGTGTGACACGAGAAACCATAGTATCTCATGATATATGGTGCGTCTCATGATAGGCTGTTGTTGTCACTGCTTTCTCAATTACACGGTGTGACCATTTACAAGGGCACCCAGCCATGTGTTGCTGATTCTCAAGAGAGTTACACTGCTTTGTTACACAATTCAAAACATTTGTGAATTCACTTAAATAAGAACATAAGAAATTTATGAACAAGAGGAGGCCACTTGGTCCATCAAGCTTGTTTGGGGAGAACTCAACTAATAGCTCAGAATTGTTAAAATCTTGCTCTGATTTAAAGGAACCCAAGGTTTTAGCTTGCACTACATTAACAGGAAGTTCCATGCTCTAAGTATAACCTGTGTAAAGTAGTGCTTTCTCAAATCCAGTTTAAAATGTTCTCCCGCTAATTTCCACCTATGGCAACGAGTTCTTGCATTTGAGCACTAGCAGGAAAACTATTCCATACTCTAACTACATGCTGTGTAAAGAAGTGCTACCTCAAATTCGTTTTAAAATGTTCTCCCGCTAATTTCCACTTATGGCCATGAGTTCTAATATTTAAACTCATATTGAAGTAGTCATTTGGCTGAACAGAATCCAGACCTTTTAGAATCATATATACCTGGATTATGTCCCCCCTTAGTCTGCTTTGCTCGAGGCTGAACAGATTCAGCTCAGCTAACCACTCCTGATAAGACATTCCTCATAAGACCAGGAATCATTCTTGTAACCCTTGAACCCTTTCTAAGGTACCAATGTCCTTTTTAAGGTAAGATGACCAAACCTGTACACAATATTCTAGGTGGGGTCTTACCAAGGAATTGTATAATCTTAGCATCACCTCCCTTGCCTTAAACTCCACATACCTAGACATGTAACCCAACATCCTATTAGCTTTTTAAATTGCTTCCCCACACTGGCCAAAGTGGGACATGGAAGCATCAACATACACACCAAGGTCTTTCTCATTATCAGCCACCTTTATTTCCGTGGAACCGATAAAATATGTGTACTTTATATTTTTCTGCATTAAATTTCATCTGCTAGGTATCAGCCCAGTTACTAATTAAATCAAGATCCCTCTGTAGCCTCTCTACCACTAGTTCAGTATCTGCTACACCACCTTCTTCTGCAAATTTAACTCATTTTTTCCATATATATTGGTGTAAATATTGTTAGCGTAAACTAGAAATAAGTGTTCCTAAAATTGAACCCTGTGGTACCCCACTATGAATGCAGGCCCACTATGACATTGAACCTCTAATAACTACCCACTGCTTCCTGTTTGTTAACCAGTTTTCAATCCAAGCTGCTACAGGTCCTTAAATCCCTGCTGCTTTGATCATAAGCAGGAGCTGTTTGTGAAGGATAATATCAAAAATATCTGGAAATCACAAAGTAAAGTAAATCACATCGTAGGCCTTTTTGAGATCAATATCTGCTGTAGCTTCCTCATACTGTAGAACTCAAGTACATTAGATAAACAGGATCTACATCTCCTAATTCCATGTTGGCTATCCTCAGAATGTTACTTGAATCCAGGTAATCTACCATTTTCGCTTGGGTTATGGCTTCCATTACGTTTCCAGCTATGCAAGTTAAACTAATCGCCCTAAAGTTAGATGGATTGCTTCTATCCCCTTTTTGAATGTGGGCATATGTGTCCAATCAGAATGTACCACACCAGCAGATAAGGATTTCTGAAAGAATAATGTTAAAGGTCAAGAAATATTATCCCTCATCTCCTTTGAAACTATAGGTAAGATGCCATCAGGGCCGTGCAATTTATTTATTTTGAGATTAGCTAGACTTTTGTAGCACATCAGCTTCAATTAAACATACACTAATAGACAATGCTGGATTAGTAATACGAGTCGGTATGTTACTCATGTCCTTTACAATTGAATACCTGTGCAAAACAATCATTAAAGTCATTAACTATACCAATTTCATTTTCAAATATAAGACCCTTACTATCCTGCAGATTAGTGATTTCATCTTTTAGAGCTCTTTTGGAGTTAAAATATTGGAAGAAAGAATGTCATAATGCAATGCAGTCTTCCTTCTGACATTCCTGTAAATGAGTCTAATATTTTTTTTTAACTCAACCTGTACAGTCGTGGCTAATGTTGTTTTCGTCAATGAAATTTTTGACGAAATATCTTCGCCAACGAACCTTTTTGACGTGATGGAGACGAGACGAGACGCAACGTAAATGCTGGTCATGTGATGATAACTATAACGAAATATATCATGTAATATTGTTGACGAATAAAAACGAGACTAAATTTGGTTTACAGAATAAAAA
>JAODJW010000001.1:35442931-35471258 GCA_026777045.1 Hyperopisus bebe | reverse complement strand
CAGTTCTGAAGGCGAAAGGGGGTCAAACACCGTATTAGTATGGTGTTCCTAATAATCCTTTAGGTGAGTGTATATACTCCCAACCGCTGCAACACATGCACTGCACAAGTGTATGCCGTGTGTACACCATTTTCTCTCAGTGCAGCAATCCCAGCAGCCTCCAATTTTGCAGTACAATGAAGTAAATATGCTTGTGTTGTAAACAAAAAGCCCTCCTGGCTGAGTGGGTTACAGTACTCCCCCTGCTGGTGACCACATGGGAATAAACTTTATGCTACATCTGTGCAGCTTCCTGCCCTACAGGGCAAATAAACCCCAAAGAAGAGTGGGTGTCATGTCCAAAGCAGGACGGAAGATGCAGGAGCAGGATAAAGGAACCCCTGGGAAAGGGTTCAGGCAAAGACACAGCGGGGAAAAACAGCACTGACAGAATTGGAGAAGAAAAGACTGGCAGGCACTTATATACTGGATTAACAAGGGGATAAACAGGAGGCAGCTGGAGGGAGTTAACAATGGGGCAGTAACAAGAGGAAAGACTAACACAGAACTGGAGGTAAGCAGGGTATGACCAGTCATTTTTACCAAAAATTATCTCAGAAATAAAACATTTGTCATTCTTTAATTCAAGTCTGCTAAATGCAACACAGATGTTAGCATCTTGTAGTGGAGAAAGTCTTTCTACTCCCTCTTTAAAGAGGCCTTCGGGAAATCTGGTGACCAAAAGCAGGTTTGTTGTCTTTAAATATTCTGCAATATCCTTTTGAGCATATTTTCAGCCTAGACATTAGATCTCCACCACCATGCTGCAAGTTAATCATGAGGAGGAAGTCACTCTTCCCACAGGACACAGAGCCATTGGTATTATGATGTAGCTGAGCCATCTTTGCCAGGGATATTCAAATAACCAATATGAGTGATCCAAGCAGTCCAACTTGCCATTGCCATAGGTCCCAATCACTTTTCCTCTACATAAAAAGACGGTCCATTTGCTGCATTGACACTGTGACGTTGTGCCCATGGACATGAATTTTAGCTATCTTAACTATACCCCATGCCTTGTGTGAAAGGACAGTTAAATTGGCTTTAGGAGAATTCAAAAGGCAGATTTATTGGGTTTCACTCACCGTTTAAATTGTTTTGCAATAACAGTCAAGCGCAAATGGTGTTTTCTTGCCTACATGGATGCACAGAGACGCTAACTGTTCATCAAAAACCTATATGTCTGCAGGGCTCAAAGAGATACTTTACAGTACAGCACATATTCATTCAAACTTAGAGGTCACTGAAGTTTGGTATAATTTGATAAACTAGTTCAATGGAAATCAGTTTAAAATTAGTTTCTTAGCTACATTAGTATGATATGTGCTGACACAAAAGGAAAAGGGGTACTGGCTCTTACTGCAATATTGGTATAAAAATGACAGCCAATTCACTTCAGTACTGCTTCAGCATGCCACTCCCCACCCCCGATCTACGACACTTCAAGGAAACTCCACTAACAGTGGATCATTACAGGACAAATTGTCAGGAAAGATATACATTGTCTTTGCAAGGCCATTTTTAATCTGTGGTCTCCTAGCCAAGCATTAGTTCACAGAAAATGGAAATGCAATAGGGTGACCTTGTGGAAGCCTTGCGTGATGTATGCAGCCCTGTGCAGGTGAGGAGCACAGCTCAGCTTTCCACACAAGTACTGCTACGGTCGTGTGCAAATAGGACATAGACTCTCAGGTGAAACAGACCGGAAACCAGACTTTGTACTCAGCAATTTGTGTGCAACATGAAAAGCAAGGACCTTGAGAAAGGACTTGAAGGTAACATCTCACTTAATTTGTCAAAAAAACAGACATAAAGCTTATTAGGACGTCTGTCAATGTACAGAAATTAGATTCGCAGCTGCTGTTTCCATTACTTTTTAAATACCAAGGTAAGAGGAAACAAGGATTTTTGGTGTTACCAGTGCAGCTGTACAGAAATGGAAATTCAGACCAAGAAATTGGAAGATATAAAAATATAAATTCTGTGCGAGCCCTAAATAAAGATGTGCAGGAGGCAGGACTCTGTCACGAAGTGAGAGCAATGAGGTAGGCTGGCACACAGAAAGCATCACATAATTCCTGCCGTTCCTGTCATCTTCAAAGCAAAGTAACAATTCAATTTAAAAAAGAAAACACAAAAAACCTTACTAATATGGTCACTGAATTCACAGTTTCCATTTGTGTTTATGAAATTCAGAAACTCATGATTCCCAGCATATTTTAAATTGAATTCTGTGTGCCAGATTTTTCATTTATTCCTAATTTTTTCTCAGAGAGCAAGCACCATGAGCATTATATAATGCTTGTTATATCCTCCTAGTTCTTGGGTTTAGGAGGGGCACATTGCTGTGTCCTTTAAGGGTCATATGCGCTTACCAGCATCTATGCTGTTGTGCCCTGGACAAAATGAACAGCGCCTCTGATAAACGTGAGATCCCATTTGCTGCAGGCTGCCCTTGGACACAAGTGACTACATCACAATTCAGTCATGCGCTCATGTACGTGTTCAGCAGAGGTATATCAAATGGCAATTTCCTCCCTGAAATTCTGCAGGTCACAGGCACAGAAAATTAGACATCTCTTGACAGACAAATGTCCATGGAATTCAATCAATTCTATTGTCTACCAGGGTGCATCCAACCTATGCTGGAAGGGTAAATTTATTAGAATCAATCAAATCAGTATAGCAGTTTCTTTTCTGTATCAAACCATATATAGTGCATGAAAGGAAATGCTTTGATTAAGATTTGCTTAAGAGACTCGTCTACACCTTATGGGGTGCAGCGAGTTAGACATCCCAGATCAGAGGGAGTTTTCTCCCCTGCTTTTCATTTAGTAAGAGATAGCAGCAATCAAGTTCTGGGTCAGTCCCCCCTTCCAACTGTAGCGGTCAGTCAGAACAAACAGAGCACCATTGGGACTGTAAACACTTAGATCTGCTTTATTAAAATCACCCTGACTGTAGACAAAATTTCACCAGAGAATTCAGAAAGTACTCACGCTTATGCAAAACACAATCTGATGTCACATATGATTTCCAAATGAATGTGTATTCAATGAATTCTATTTCACCTGCACTTCCATATTAGAAATGGACAGAACTGTTGTATATGAAATAATTATATCACTCTCCTTTGAATGACAGTGTAAGAGATAATTTAAGTCAGGCTGCATCCAAATGTTCTTTTTAATAACTGTGATTGAAACTTATCTCCTGTGATATGGCACATAGTCTCCATGAGAAGCTATTGTCAGTGACTTAATTGCAAACATAATGACAGTGCCAGGAGCACCTAAAATAGCTTTATCAGGAGGTATGTGTGAAAGGAATCTGAATTTCTCACCAAATACAGACAGGAACAAAGACAATAGTCTTTAATGGGGGGGGAGAGGCAGTTTGTCTTGAGCCATCTCTAAATTATACATGGGAAATCCAGTGAAAACCAGATCACTTGGATTCACCCATGTTGAACCCTGACTCACTTCCTTCGGTACATAGTTTCTCTCTTAGGAATGGGCCCTGCATGTTTATACCGTCTCCATCGGGACACTCATTAGACGATGCACTTTGCAGCTAATTGGTGCCACTTCATCTGAATAGGCCACCTGAACGCAGCTCCTTTCTGTGTCCTTATTTCATTCTGAGCACAAGATGCATAATATAGATTTGGTTGCTGACCGACTTGAGATTTCTAGAGATAGATGGTGCTTAGCGGCTATTTATATGAGCAAAACTCTTCTGTGGCAAACTAAGCATGCAGCAAAAAGTCATACAAACATGTTTTACAGAGCAAAGTGATCAACAGTGGCTGAGCATGAGCTCATCTTCTGCACTGAACCCCGTCACTCTCATACAACTGTAGGTAAGTTCCTTCACAAAACCATGCACACCTATAGGGTCATACATGCCAGTCAAGGCAAACTGGATTCAACACTAAAGGTGTCACCACATGAATAAAGTGACAATGTTTTTTTTTTCTGCATGGAAACACTGGCTACCAATAAGGAGTTTCAAAGAACTTTGCCATCTTTTTTGTAAATGTATTTTACGGTGGGGTAAATGGAAAAGGAATTACTGCTAATAGATTAATGTACAGTTGTTTATATTTTTCTTGCAAATCCAGATACTACCTCACACAGTTATAAGCACAGCTTGCAGTAACAGATAATAGGTTCTCAACATGGAACAAAAAACAGGCACGCTAAGCCCTTACACAGCAGCTCCCCCTGCTGGACACTTTTAAACTTATGGTAATTCCTGCATCCTTCAAACCTCTACGTATGTAGTAATAAGCAAAGAAGGAAATACTGTTTAATGAGAATAAAAGCAGTAAATATACATGAAAAACAAGGCTACTGTCTATTGTGGCTGATTTCTAGAACTACAGTGACACAGGAGAGCCATGCACACCTGTATTTCTGATTCACAACAGTCCTTAAAAGCCCTCACTACAAGGACATGGAGGGCAATTTGCCCAACCATACCATATATGCAGTACCTTTGGTGGCCTGGAGGGTCTTCCATCTAGATTAGGTAGCCTGACGGCATCATTTAGGTGGCTGAGAATGAGGGACTCCAGAGTCATCTTTGGCCTCTTGCATCGGTGACAATCCAATTCAGTGCAATGCAATAGATCTGGAAGACAATGGCCCTCAGGTCCTTCAATGACAATTACCAGCTCCCTGTCTGCCCCAGCAGACAAACAGGCATACATCCATCTCACTTTTTATTGTTAACCGAGTTTGTAAAGATGTATTGATTTGGAAGTTGGCAAATGCCTTACGATACACTTTACATAGATCAGAAGTGAAAAATGTCCAGCATCAATGCAATGACTGACTGGTCAGACCCTATGTGTGGATTGAACCTTCAACATGCCAATTCAGAACACTTTACTTCCCACATGTGGAATGCACCAATCAGTATGATTTCGTGCAGGATTGGAACTTGACAGTGACAATATACAGACAAATACAGGACAGAATGTATTATATAGGCGGATACAACAAAAGCAAAGTGCAAGCATAACTGTCAGGCAAGAGTAAACAGCCTTCAAAATAATCACCATTTTCTTCATATCAATCCATTTAAGTCATATTTATATTATTTTTAACCTTTATCTTTTGTAAAGTGCAAATTTAGAGGTTAAACTAAATCAAACCACATTTAGCAAATACAACTCCATTGCCATGGTTATATGAAGACAAAAATGCCCCTGTAACAGGGCACGCTGAGTGCACTGAGGAGAAATCTATTAACCACGGCAATGCAATGGAACCACATGCACAGCAAAATGCTTGGATGACCCGAACATCACCACGCTTTTTCATGAAAATAATAGAGCCAACTTATAAAAAACTGTGGCTTGCAAAAATCCAGTGATACGTTCACATTAGCCAAGAACCCTTTAAAATGGGTAGCAATTAATTAATTTGTGCCATTCTCCAAATACAAAAAGCAACAGAAAAACAGACGGGGATTTCAACATGGGCACCCATGCAGGGTGCTGGCTACAATGTATTTGTTTACTGTGTGTTTGCTCGCCACTCCAGTTGAAGAGCGTGGAGCCCAGCTCTGTACCACAGTTTCTGGCCTATATCTGAGAACCTTTTTTTTTTTTAAATGCACAGACAGTCATCAAATAAACATTAAAAACAAGCCATTGAAACAAACAGAAACCAGGATGAAGGAATTCAATTTACATTTTAATGTCAGTCATTCCCCAACTCATCTAATTGTAAATCTGGTTCTAACAAATACTTATATCTTTAATACTTATCCTGTTTTTCTGGTTTAATCTTCCCTTTGCAGACAAAACCTAATTCACTGTCTACTTAATATGATTTCATTCATTGTTTTTATTAATGGACCTTCCACGACTCCATCTTCCCATACAATTTTCTTTTACAAGCTTTATCCTGCTCAATTTCATTAGTTTGCAAAACTGCTCCTTTCAGATTAGACATACAGAAAAATAAAAGCTTATCAGTAGAACACTTCCCTCGTTGCATTTTTGCGTAACATTCATAAAAAAATTCTAGGTAAAATCTATAAGTAATAATTTCATATATCAAAACAACAATTGTGCTTATTGACAACAGATTTTAGATGTCCCATTTGAAATGAACAATCAATGCTAAATATTGTGTTGTGTATAAATATAGGCACATGTCACACTAGGAAAATAATGACAAATTCTAAATTAGATCACATAGAAAAACATAATGGGTAAAAATATGACTGATTAGGCTGGGTTCCCTTCCATTTTATGCTGTCCAGAATCTGTCTAATACAGCTCCAACTCTGATCTGGGACGTTATTCTATGATGTGATGTCAATGTTTGACTGCTTTTCAGAAAGGTTTTTCTAAAAACCCTAAAAATCCTTTTTAAGGTTTAGTTAATATACTCTGAAACTTTTGAACATTTCATTTGTGAAATGATATATAAATATTATTATATTCCAAAAACATTTGAACTTTATCTTCAGTTAAAAACAGTTGTTTCCCAAATTAAACCATACAAAGCCTTTCTGATTACTTGATTCATATGTTTCATGAAACGAGGCAGTAGGGTATTTAATCATTCAGAGTACTCCTTCTTTGCTAACATTGCTTTCCATCAGAGACCCAGCCCTAACACTGTATAGATAAAATAGTGTAACATTTCCTTTCTGTAAAATACAGTTAAATTGCTTAAATTTAACTTAAAAAGCAAAGTAAAATGTGTCCCTACCTCCTGTTAAACCCATGAATCTGAGAGGGTTGGAGCTGCCTAAGGAGGCTTTTCATTAAAGAAGTGAAAAGATTTTTGGTAAATTCAGTAGTAAAAGGCTACCTTAGTTCTGTGACATCAGTTTTATCTGCAGATGAAATCCCTACTTATCAGCTGAGGAGCAAACCTAGTGTTATTTATCTTTGCAGGTGTGTTTTTCATTTTTGCTGACAAGATGCTGATGCAACTGTGATAAATGGTAAATGCACATTGCTTTACTGAAGGGAAGTCATATGAAAAAACAATCAAAACAATCGAGAATTGACTTTATATGTCACAGGTGACAAATTGCTGAGGACCGAATACAGTTAAGGTGTTAAGAGATGAAGAGACTTTTACTCTAATAATGGGGTTCCTGCACATGACCACAGAGACAGGCTAGTTAGAAAAGTAGGAGAGATGAAAAAGGGGGAAAGTGAGGCAGCACTCTGGAAATCTGCATCACACTCAGTCGACTGGAAAACAGGGAGTGTAGAAAAGACAAAAATGACATTGAAAATTACACACAGCTCATAATTACTTTATTTTGTAATGTGTCTAAAATTCTTAACATATATAAATATATCAGTATTGAACCGAAAAAAAATAATTGGAAAAAATAGGCCTAGATATCTACAGTACATTTGTATTTACCAATTGTTAACAATTCACTGAAAAGCACTCTGATCCACTAAAGTGTACAAAATCAGTAAAAATCAGTATTTGACTAACCCCCATTGTCACACCCTGCCTGTATCGCCCTCATGTGGACCACGCATACATCGTTAACCCGGTGTGGAATCCTTCCGTTTACCTGTTGTTTTGCATTTCCTGCTTGTAGTCCTGTGTATATTAGTCCGCGTTCAAGTCCATTTGCCCAGGTCTGTCATTGATGTTCGTATGTTGTGTGCTCCCCTACCTGCTTGTCAAGCCGAAATAAACCACGCTTCACCTGTATTACCGTCTTGAACGTCTGCTCGCCCGCATGGACAATGTGACACCCATTTAATTAAATAAAAATATTTATATGTCACTTTCATTAAACTAGTAGTCAAGTTACAAGACATGGGTGAGAAAAGGAGTAAAAACCTGCTATTGGAAATCTGTAAAAACTAGGATGACCAATGAAGCTGGGCCTTTGCACAATACACAGACAGAAAATAATAGTGTTGTGTTGTCTCTGTGTTCAACATAATTGAAGTCACTAAAGAACCTCTTAGTGATCAATCCTTTCTGAAGCTAATCTTCTCAAAGTATGTACTGTAGAAAATACTTTGAATTGTTCCTGTCCAGGCACGGCACCGGGCGCCCATGTAGTTGCTAAGTGACAGTTCATATAAAGGACTAAGCATCGCCTGGCATCTGATAAACTGGGTCTGTGTTCCTGGTGTGTGGCTTGGCAGGCCATGTGCTAGGCCCCGTGTGCCTCTCAACACGCCACACGCTTGAAAAACAAAGTGGAAAAATATGTGATTTGTGCAAACTGCTGGGGGATTAGGAGATTATATCAGAGTATTGCTGTTAGGTCTCTGCTTGACAGCAACAGGAGGGAGAGACTTGCAAAGAGAAAATGCAAATAAATTAGTGAACTCAACATATTTTGCTAGCAGGTTTTTTTTTTTTTTAAAAAATAAAACATATTTTTACAGGTCAGGTTTTGTGATCTAAAGTGTGAACAGTTTTAAACAGGTTTTCATTAAAAAAAGGTACCATATTCTTTGCTTTCCTCAGAATTCTTCTCAGTGTACTGAGCTTTAATAAACGGTTACCCAAAATACCGTAACATCCATTAGACGCATGTAATGTGTAAATCAGGTTACTGCCGGATCACAAGTAAAGCCAATATGTAAGGAGACATTAATATTAACCCAGGTATTTTGTGAAACATAACTTTAACCGCTGATTAAAGCACCTACTGTAATTCAACATAAAGCACTGGAAATACACAATGCTAATTATTTCGACTCCAAAATAAGTAATCCCCCTGAGAAATACCTACACTGAAAATGTGAGACCTTACTGAGCAGAATATATTTTTTCTTTTATCATTTATCTATTTCATCTGTGAGCAAAATGAACATTCTGAAAAGACATTTATAATAAATAAATGTTAATGAGAATTAAAAAGCATTAAATAATGTCAGCGCATATGCTAAAATTAAAGCTATAAATAAAAAAATAGAACTACAGCAATTTTAGGTGTAGCCCATCCAATTACAGAAAGATATATTTCGATTTATACTTATAAAAAAATATTCACAAAATAATCAGATTTTTTTCCCCGGCATTTAATGTGGTCATATAATAACATCAACATGACATAACATATCACATGGATCAATCTGGCCACAGGTAAACAGCATGTGCATTCAGTTCATCTTTGAATAATGAAATTCTTCAGTCCTTGTCACCTAGAGGCTCCTCTCTTGTCTAACTCGCAACTCTGCACTCTGGTTCTTACTAGGAGTAGCTGGAGGGATAGGTTTCCCCCAGCTGTCTCATCTAATCCCCGTGGGTCCACTCTCCGCTTCCTCTTTAAACAAAGCTGCTTCGTCCTCTTCTTGGCCTGACATGCTGGAGTGGCAGCAAGACACGGCAGGCAATCAGCCTTCCATGGAGGTTTTGCCAGGCTCCCACATCCCTCCCTCCACAGGCTGATATTCCCTGCTTGATTAAACTTACGGGTTATGGTGTGAGCGTTCCCAAGATCTGTGAAGGAAGGATCTTACTGATCTGCAGTTGTACCACTGTGGGGGGGCTGGCACATGTACTAATAACATCTTTGCAGCGTTAAGCAGACATTAATAAGCTGCAGGTCAGATAAACGTAAAGCAAAATTAGCATCTCACATACCAAGGACCTGTATAATCTGAATACAGTAAATATGGATTTATGCAAAAAATATCCAAGATACATAGAGATTACGGAAGCTCTAATGCAAAAAGGCAACATAAGCCTGTAAGTAAATTTACACTTTATCCTTTCATTTATGAAATATGTGTTCTTTAGTACATATTACTCATATGCTTTGGCTTATGTGCTTTTTGCTATAAAGTGTCTTGGTGAATGGTAAGGAAAGGCAAATGTGTCAACTAAGGTTGATGTCATTTGAGAACTGCCTGACTATTCTTCTTTTTCTTCTTCTTCCTCTTCTTCTTCTTCTTCTTATTATTATTATAGTAGTAATAGTAGTAGTGGTAGTAGTAGTAGTAGTAGCCGTAGGATAGAAGAGTGAGAGCACTCTCTGGAGACTGCCTCCTCCTCCTCTTCTTCATCCTCTGGAAACTGCCGGAGCTGCTAGCTAAGCATCTTGCTACAGCTGTGCAGCACCGCTTTGCCCGCATTCCCTCTGGGGCTGTCCTGCTCTCCCACACCGGCCTGCTAGGGTGCCTGCTGCCTCACATTCTTCTCCCACTGACCCTATACCCTCACAGTCACAAATAGCAGTCATTACGACTGAATGAATTACGTATCAAAAACCAGTGGATAAGTAAATAACACGCGAAATGTCTAACTGTTGGATCTACATATGAATACTTGATGAGTGAATCTGAGTGCACCCAGTCCTTCAGCTCAGACTTATCCACCCATCATTATAGCACATTCTTTGGTGAAAAACACAACTACAGTCAGCCCAAACTGCAACAATACCATCTGTTTCTTTTTGTTTGACATGTACTTCCTGTCAGCTGTGATGGAGTAGCATCTTGTCCAAGATGTACTGTAGTTCCCAGAGAAAGGTTTCAACTCCCTTGTGACCTTCACCAGTATAAGTGGTTGGAAGATGGATGGATGTTGGGCAGATGGATAAAATAACAAATTGTACATAAATTAAAATTTGCCAGATTTTTTATGAAGAAGAGACGTGGACAAAAAAATAATAAACAGATGACATAAGAGTTGGGTTTTTGCCATGCCTCATATCAAGTAAAATGCATGGATAATAGCATTTGAAAGACTGCACTCATTTACACTAAATAAAAATATGCACTGTTAGACTTTTACAAGGACATCAAACCGTAACTGGCATCCTTGAGCAAAGATAGAATTGCATCTAAACATAAGAAAAATAATAGATTAAAGCAGTTCTGTTAGCAACTTATCTCCATAACAAACCATGTTGAGTGAACAATTTTATGTCATTGTGTCATTGAAAATGCAATGTCTGGGTGACCTAACAGCACTGAAGTAGTAAAAAGTCATGTTTGCTGTGCATACAGACTCCACATCCCCGACCTGGATAAGTGGTCAGAAGTGATGGCTGCATGATGTTCTTATAGATTGTAGTGGATATACATTTTCAGGACTATCTACTGAGCAAGGCACAACAAGACACAACTGATCAACAAGACACTCTATTAGACTTAATGGTGGCACTACAAGAAGACATGGTTTCTCTTGAGAGTTTGCAGGAACTCTGTGGCTTGTCACAAACAATCAGTCAAACTCGTGCCTCCCCGGTGTGACAGTCCCATTCAGGAGGCCTGTAACAAAGGCCATGCTGGTGTAAGCTGCATGCACTCTCCACCCCCACTTGATTTAATCACGTCACCCTGGAGCCTTCAGATAGTCTAATGAGCTTCACCACCCACTAGCCGCATAAAGTTCTGACAGGAGGAGTGGCCTGGAACTGGCCAGACAAGATTTCCCAAGGGCCTCAGCTGCTCTGCTCCGAGCCAGCAGTAACTTCAGCTAACTAAACATTCATGTTTGCTTGCTGGAATGTGGTTAGGAGTGTCCAGTGAAGAGAAAGCAGAGGAGGGATGTCTCCTTCTCAGAAAATGCTGTTTTTGGATTGGATTTCCACAGATTGGAATATGAAAGTTGCCTTTGTCTCTTTATGAGGTTAGAATTCACAGATTCAGGCATGCCAGACTACAAGAAGGTAAGACCGCTGCTAGCACTCTGATTGGTGCTATTGTAGAACAATGTGCTTACTATTCTTGAGCAAACTAGGCTATGTTTAGCCATACGGGCTGTAATCAAAAAAGGGGGACTTCTGAAAAAAAATGTGTGCGTGTGTGTGTATATTTGTATATATAAATATACATGAAACATTTACGATTACAAAAAGTATGGTTGGGTGGGGACAAGCTGTCAGCTGATAACTGTTTGCTCCTGGTCAGTACTGTCACTGTAATGACAATGAAGAGTGCTTTTATTATGCCAGTGGCACTGGGTTGGTGGTTATAGGTGAATGTATGTTCACTTACATTTATGGATTTTTTTCACGGTAATTGCGGTAAACTTCAGTCACAGAAAAATCCTCAAACTACCCTTTGACAGTTAGCATTCAGCATTTATATTTAATTGATTATGTGACCCGGGCAAACAGGGAGAAAAAAATGATGCAGTGTAAATATTTAGTACAGAGTAACTGTACACAAGCAGTCACTTACAAAGATCCAGTGAAAGAAAATAATCCAATAAATATGTAAAGTATCAGAACAAAGATTATTTTGTTTTTATGAAGGGCTGTGCCGCAGGTCAGTAGTTTGTTGAGAGTGAAGCTAAAGAGAAGGTATAAACTGCTCACGTGGTACTGTTTAATGAAGGGCCCTTTAATGACAACAATAGTTTGAGATATCACAGTGCCATTCAGTTCATAAGGCGATGAAACAAGCATAATAAAGGTGCGGGCCATTTTCAAACCTGTTTCTGAAATTAGCAACACTTAAATTTAAAAAATTATTTGCATTTGTCCCATGTGGCATAAACAGGGAAGCTGAAACTTCCAAAATGGTCCCAGCGAGCCTTCAGAGTCTTCTCACCATGGAGCCCTTGCTGTCAGGAACAACGGGCACACTTATATCAATAAGCTGCCCTCTAAGCAGATTGGGAGAGCTGAACAATGCACACAGAGGTTTATGCAGTCTTTCCTGTTTGGAATCCATCCAGTAACTGGATATATTGTATACTGATCTGGAACGTTTTAATTTTAACCTTTTCAAGAATGAAATGGGCACCCTCTGGCTTATGAGCTCTCGAAAGATTATGTTCACATGATCTCAGTCACATTCCAGTCCGAATGCTTACAAAAAGGATTGAGTTCTTACTAAGAAAAGGTCGCCTGTTTTCGACCATCCATATATCTTCTTCCAGTACAGGGTTGCAGTGGGGCCTGGATCCTATCCCAGTGAGATACAACCAGGGGTAGAACTTCAGAATTTCTGCTACAAGCCAACCTGGTATTTCTGTAAAAAACAGACCAGACCAGATAAATTTTCAGTAGCCTACAATGTACAATGTAATTTTCAAGCATAAAGACCAACCAAAGTCTATTACATTTTAAAATAATAAATTAACATGTACAGTATATCATTTATTAATTTCCATAAACAATTTACTCATTCAGAGCCCTACATGATAACATAGTCTATACAGAGTTAATACCTACCAAAATGGTAAATGGTAAATGGACCTACCAGGCATCCAGTTATCCAAGAATTTTCTGATTCTTGCATCTTGATGGTTTTGAAGTCCACTTTAGGACCTTTCAATGAAAGTGAAGTGGGTTAAGAAAAAAAAAACAATGCATTAAATCTAGTTCGTTTTTTCAATTTCTTTTCAATCTAGCTTGCCAATTTCTTTGCTAATTCTTCACTCTGGAAAATGGAGAATCTAACGCTGAATACTGATGAAACAGGGCCTTCAGTTTGATTGGCTACCTGGGACAGTTCTGTAACTAGGATTGGCCAAGAACACAATATCACATCAGAGAATTTTAGATGGTCTTTGTACTGCTGCCAAGACACAAGCACACAACATACAGTAATGTGGCTCTTTGTTGTAGTCCGGCATTTAATTTTTCCGCTAGCCAGCAGGCGAGTGTTTAGATTTTTCGTACTTGCCCGTCTTCTAAATTACTCACCTCAGGCAAGTTGGCGAGCTTCATTTCCAGCCCAGGGTACACCTTCACCCAGCCTATCAGAGAATACACACACACGCTTACTCACACACAATGGGCAGTTTGGAGACAGGCATTCCCCTAACTGCAATTCGGTGGAGGAAACCCATGCAACACAGATAGAACATGCAAACTCTGCACCCACACACACACAGCGGGGCCCAAACCTGAAGGGCAATGGTTCTATGCACTTAGCCACTGTGCTGCCAGCTAATTGACAATAACACAAAAAAGACCATCTAAATCTCAGCAAAAATAACTTCATTTGATAAAACATCAGAAGTATTTGGACTAAGGATCATATTTCTAGGAAAGCTTTTAGTAAGGATATTAAAATGCTACAATTTACATCTGGGTGTGTCATGGTATGTCCCTCAGCCACTGCAGTGTCCACAGGTCCTTTAGCAGAATCCAATATTTTCATCATATTTAAAACTCCAAAACGTGTCAAAACCAGCTCAGGGTAGAAGGTTTATTATCAACATTAAGTTTAAAATAAGAACAGAAAATTAGTACAGCGACATTAGTTGTCACAGAAACTGTCCACCAAAACTGTCCACAGAGACTCTCGATATGACTACATAATACGGTGGAAATGGAGATTCATCATTATATGGTTTTTTTTTTTAACTGTGCTGATGTTTATAAAAGTATTTTGATGTGTTTGAGGTGAAAATGAATGAGTAGACACTGATCAATAAACTTACCTAATATTTGAAATTATTGTCTGACAAGAAAATACAAATGTTGGAAGACCAAAAATTTGAAGCCGATATGCTTAAATAAGAAGTGAAAATGTAATATGTTTAAAAGTGTTTAGTGTGGACTTCCTGTTTGATAGCAAATTGATTTTCCACACTCAGGCTGACACTGTAAATGTACACACCAAAGTACATATTTACATAGACCTGTCATATTGCTTTCAATAGGTATTTGATGATGTCATACTTAGTAAGGGCAGAAGCAATAGAGGCAAAATTGGAAATGATAAGCCACTGCAGCATACTGTATATGTGCATGTAACATAAAATAACACACAACCAAGGTTACACAGAAATAATAAGTTACACCAAGAAAAGAAAAGAAATTTCTAATTAATCTTCACCTTTGTTTGATTTATAGGGGTGAAATATTGGAGACACTGGATAAAGTTCACTCCACTGAACCATCAAGTAAGAAAATATTTTAAGTGTTAAAACCACCATGAAGGACCGCTTAAGTGAGCTACAGCAAAGGATGAGGGACACTGGTGAGGTACACATAGAAGATTCTTCCACAGTGGAGGATGATGGCATACTGGTTGCTCCCCAGGCTGTGATCTTTGAGGCAGAGCCAATCCTTGAGAACTTCCTGAGCGAGGTGCAGCAGATCCGTGAGGGAATCGACGACCTGGATGCTGAGGTCAAGAAGTTCCGCCAGCAGCAAAGGACCTTGGTGGCAGCCATGCGGCGCTTTAGTATCATGAAGAAGGAAAGCAACATCACAAGGGACATCAAGCTGCTGGCTGAGGGCCTCTACAAAAGGTTAGATGGCCTGTCCAGGCAGGTGAAGAGCAGCGAGGCAGAAAGCGGCCCACAATCTGCATTGACCCGTATCCAGAGAGCCCAGCATGCCAGCCTCTTCCGCTATTTTCAGAGGGTCATGAGTGAGTACAACAGCTCACTCATCAGCAAGCAGGACAAGTGCAAGCAATTCATAATCCGCCAACTGGAAGTGTCAGGCCGAGAAGTACTGGAAGCGGAAGTGGACAACATGATGGTGCAGGGCCACTGGGAGGTCTTCAACGAGAACATCTTGCATGAGGCAAAAATCACCCGCATGCAGCTCTCAGAGATCGAGCAGCGTCATAGGGAGTTGGTGAGCCTGGAGGGCAACATGAGAGACCTACGAGACCTCTTCCTGGAGGTCTACCTGCTGGTAGAGGAGCAGGGACAGCATGTAGAGAACATCCAGAGAAACGTGGAGAACACACAGAACTATGTGGCAACCTCCAATGAAAAGTTCAAAATGGCTGTCAGATATAAGAAAAGGAACCCTTTAAGGAGATTATGCTGCTGCTGTTTTTGTCCTTGGAAAATATGCAGAAAAGCAACTCCCATCAAATACCAAGCATCACATGGCTTCCGATAGCAGAGCAGCAACTGGAGGAACAGCACAAACGTCGCCACTGACAACCAGTGACCAATTGGCCCCTACCTTAAGAACTAGACCTAGACATGAGCTGTGCACCCAGCTGGCGCTGGAGAAGAGTGACTTAACCGACTGAGCTGCCCAGGAGTGCCGCAAAGCTCTGTTTCTGGCAAGCAGTCTGCTGTGGCACGGCTGTGGAATTAGTGGCTTTCAGCCAAAACCAACGGAGAAGCAATTTTTGTTTGGCAAAAACTGAAGGAAAGGGGCACGGTACACTTTGAGAGGATGGAGAGGAACAAAGGCAAAGCTGGATAGGAAACAGGAAGCACGGCAGCGACTCAAATCGTACCACGCTTTCTGTATCCTCAGCAGCGTCACAAAGCTGAAAGACAGCCTCCTGTCGCTTTGGAGAATATATTCAATGCCTAAGAAGCGTGTGATCATTCACATGAAATGAAAATCAAAAATGATACACGCTTAAACACACTTTGTGTAGATCATTTGTACTCTGTCATTCCCAGATGTGAAGTTTTTGTCAATATTTGTAATATAAATGTAAATATATTTTTTGCAGTAAATTTTCAGTTTTTAGATTTTGGAGTTATCCCTTTATATTTCAAAGTCTTGTTTGGTTTATATGTATGTCTTTAATATTGACAAGAAAAAAAAGAAAATTAACCCAAATAATGAAATTTAAATTTTAAAATAGAGCAGGGCATTTTTTCACCCCAAATACATCTTTCTTTTAAAAAGCACAATGTAAATCAGACATTTCCAGACATTACATAAGAAGTTTCCTAATAGATAACAGATTATTTCCAGCAAAAGAAAGACTTTACTGATCTTCCTCAGAATTACCAGTACAGCTGGTGTGTTTATTGTAAAATTCAATCAAAATGTCATTAACCAAGGAAAGATAAAGCCTGTATTGTAAGTGTCCGTTCATTGAGTTCTCAGCTCAGTGTGTGATGTTTGCAGAGGGGAGGGGCAGGACCAGGTACTGTCAAGCACAAGAAGCACTAATCTGGCAGCAGCAAATGGCAAGGGAGAAACACGGAGGGGGGGTCCCTCATCAGGCTCCCAAGGGCTATATGGATTACATGTTAGGTTTTATTCATGAGGTACGAACTGTAAAGAAACAGAAAAGCTTAATAAATGAGTAAAAAATAAAAGGTAAGATAATAAAAAAACAAAACAAAATATTCAGGAACAGTATCTTTCCCAATCACCTACAACCAGCTGCAAAACGAGTGTTTATGGAATGTTTCACAGTCGTGTGAGTCATGGGATTTTCTTTCCATGAACAGCATGCTGTGGGGGAAATTCTCCTCCTCAAATCCCTCTGCCTGTTGCAGTTTTAAGGGCCAACATCACTCAGGCTCAACATGACCAAAGTCACCTTCCTGAAACTGAAAAAGCACCACAGATGAAAAACAGAAAAACAGACAGATAACAATGGAGTGTGGGGAGTCCGGATACTGGGCGGTAACATCGTGGTAGGTGAGCACAGCCACATTTTAGCAAAGAAAAAATATAAACCAGAGTCTTCATTATCTTAAGGGTCCCTTTAAAGTCCAGTGTTTATCAGGCATGTTTGTCATTAGACTCACTACCAAAATTCAGTGGACAAAGTCAAAATGAATGGGCTAATTAGCATCTTTACTGATACTAGCATTTATGCTGGTTCTCATTTCTTCAAAAGCCTGTAAATATCTAGCTTTTATGATCTGTGTTACAGTATATTCTGAAGGCACTATTGTCTTAATTAGCTTTCCCTTCTGTATACTTGCTACAAGAGGAGTTTTAAGGCTTTAGCCACTGTAGAAACAGGAAGCAATAGACTGTGGTCTATCTCAGATGTTTTATGGTCTTTCGACTAAGAGCCCTAAAAAGGTTATATGTGCCTGAATGTAAGTAATTATTATCCTTAAATTCATTCTATACAACACATTCGACAGCACCAGTACCTGACAGTTTTACATGTCCCTACTGAATCTTAGCCAAAATACTCCAGAAACACTTTCAGACTTTCTGTTTTTCTTTAAGCAGCCAACTTCTGGAAACTTGTTATTCCCAAAAGGAAGTAAAGTTATGGCTACATTTTAAATTCAACACTTCAAGAATTTATAGTGCATTTCATTTTAAAACTGAAAAATCTATTTTAGCATTCATTCTAGGCAAATGTCACTCAATGAATCAGCTGAGCTTTTGTTCATAATACTATGTGCATTGACTATCAGTCATTCTTTGATTCTACTTATTTTTTTATTATCTACCTTTTTTCAAGGAAGACCATTTCTAAGGTGTTTTTCACTAAACATGCTGACATAAATTAACATGATCATAGCCTGGTGCTCTGTATTTGACTGTTACTCTTTGAAGGTCCTGTATTAGATGAAAACCAGAAGCACAAGCTGTGGCTACACTGGAGAACATATCAAGAGCTTCTCAACATTAACAGACAACTGTATATGTGCATATGCAACTCCACAACCAAAATCCCTGCAGAATCCTACTTAATGGAAATTCCTCCACCCCTGGGACATTCAGCGAACCAGGTCACTGTCCTTTGTATCTTTAGAGAAGATGCCACTGCTCTAAATAACCATGACTACTCCTGCTGCCACTTGTGTAGATTATCAAAGACTTCCTATTTGCTAGAGTGAATCAGGCTTCAGAGGACCATTGGGTAACCCTTCAGGCTGAAACACACTACAACCCCCAACAGACGCCAGTACACTAAAACAGCAGCACATGTATTTGTGAGGTTTCATGACACATAAGTGCTTTTGACCAGACAAACTGGCATGCAGTGCCTCCAGTGTCCACAAGACCATAACGCAATAACATTTTTCATTCTTAGGAGACCTGTGGTACTGAAAGTCTCAGTTACTTTGATACGCTCACTCACATTGCAGAGACTAAAGTTAAACCCAAACTAATCCTGACTCCCCGGGCCTTTTTAGTTGCATTTTCAAGGTGTTGAATTTCTTCATGGCTTCTATGACGACATTACAGCACAAACTAGTCTAAAAGGGTCTAAGCACAATGTGCACAAAGCTTTATTATTTTGTTGAACAGAGGAACAAATGGCGAGCTGGGAAAGCTCTGTAAGAGACATGTCCATTTCTTTTAGTAGAATTCCTACATGGCCTGGTTCACGGTCATATCAAGTGATCATGCAGGGTTACTTGCTCATCCTGCATAACCAGGACGCCCTGTGTTCTCTCGGCGGCCAGCCACATGTCACATCACCACGAAAGTCGCGTCAGTCACAACATGATATCATGCCATCAGCACAGTCAGATTAAAGCCTACTATGCTACACATTACTGTGCTGTCACTCTGCTCCAACAGCAGACTATTTGATGAAGAAAATGAGCTTGGCTAACGGAGAATTCTGTAGTGTGATAAGGGTAATTTTTCCACCGACTGACTGCTATGGCTGCAGCTGATGTCCTTGCTGACTGATCACAGCTAGAATGTGGGCTTTAACGGGAAGCCTCCACATAATAGACACAATACTATCTACGTGTAGCAATAGTAGTTAAAGGTCCCTGTGTTTTTCTGCATGTCCCTGTCATTTTCCTAGGTCATGCAACTTATATAAGTACACCAATACAGAATTATGTTTGTATATCTGCTGTTGTGCCGGCTTTGTCTGTGCTGACACTATTGTGAGTAGACCCATATATCCTGTGTATCCCCAAGGCAACAAAAAAGTTCTGAAATGAGAAGAAAAATCATTCAAGCAAGACGTACATTAAAACATTAAACCCACATCAGTCTTTATTTTTGCCCAGATATCCAAAGAAACAGCAGGTGGAGCTCTTGGTAAATGATTTTCCCAGGGCTCTTCAGAACTGGGTGGAACTGTATAGTACATTCATTCTGTTCAATACATCAAAATGCCCTTTGCATTTTACAAGTAATGGAACCTATTTACAATAGGTAAGGATATGAAAAACAATAACCAAGAGGATTTAATCAAAGAACATGATCTCAATATTGTCTTTACAACTTTGTAAGGAGTGCATAACATATTCAAAATGTTTTTAATCCTTAACATAAGTCTCTGCTGGGGGAGTTTAAGAAATTCACCAAGCTTGTATATTTATTTTTTGCAGCCGCAAATGCAGCGATTCCCAAATGACAGCAGTTTATCGTGCATCTAGAAAGAGCAGTTATGCAGCTGTACAACCTGTATTCTCAGTGGAATCTATTCTGAAATCTCAATAGATTTAGCACAAGTTTACTGAAAGCTTAAGTTTTATCAAGGATTGTTTCATAGAATATAGTCAGAGCTAGAGTCTTTAAAGGATATTTTCTACTTGGGGTGAAGATTATTGTCCTGATTTGTCTGTGGTGTGTGTCAGTACATCAGAAAGAGAGGCAGTGAGTGAGAGAGGAAGTGGGTTAGGTTATGGATGCCGGGGAGTTCTGCCTTGAAATCCCCTGTATAGAAACAGATGTAAGAAGGCAACAGGGAAGCTGAAAAGATCTACAGGCTAGTTTGTGGTCAACTATCTATATTTTTGTTATAAACTTGACACAAACCAGAAGACAGAGGGCGTGTGCTGCCTTGTGCTTTTTAATATACCCTGTAATAATAAAATAATGTAATTATATATATAAAAAAAGTTGTGTTAGCCAAGGTCTATAAACTTCATATTTGAAAGATCTTAAAGAATAATACTTTGTTCAAATCTAGTTCCATGATGGAATTTATTTTTCCCCCTCTGGTTTGCTTTTTTTTTGTACATTATCCCACACAATATTTCCTGGGAGACTGGAATTTTGTGGAACAATGATGGCACATATCCATGTATCTGGTATGATGTCTGCTGCACAGACATCACTGGCCATTAGGCAGTATAACAGAAACACAGCACACTTTCTAGTCATGCCTGGAATGAATCGCTTCTTTATATAGCAGTTCTGTGTGTGATACTGAGACCCCTGATCTTCAGTCGTGAAGAGGTGTACCTTGAATATGGATTTTGTTTTGCAAAGCTCCAGAAAACACGTAATGGGAAGTTCTCATTATGAATTTGTTCAGCATGCTCAGATCACCTGACCTGCCAGAAATGGGGGCCTTGTATGTCAACCATGCCATTGTGGGAAGGCTATATTTTCCATCTATTTATTATCAGTCCTCATTAGGAGGCCCATTGGGGCAGATATTGTACTGTATGGCTACAGGATGGCCCATTAAAGAGGAACCAGCAGTTAACCTGTGACTCAGTTTGCAAATGTCATCAGGTGGACGACTTCTCCAGCTGTGCTTCCTGCCCAACACAGCCTGCGAGCACAGTGCAAATTAAGAATTTTTCACATCTGGGGAGAAACCTAGACTTCACGACCTGTCAGGGACTCGTGACCGAACCAGGCACACACAGACTGCCTTTATGGTATGCGTTTATTAACACCTACCATGCTAAGATGTGCTTTTGAGTGAAAAAGGTGTAATTAAGGGTCTATTTTAATGTGAATGTTCTCTCTTCTGCTTAGATCCAAATGTAATGAAAAACTTTTTTCTTTTTTTTGGATTTAAACACTAATCTGATATTATTTCTATTTTTAGGTCCAATCTGCAAAGAAATGTGTTCCACTTTATACAGGTTAAAGAGAAATGGTTTGTTTATATGAATGTATTAATTTATAGGACAGCTTTCTGAGAGAGGACTGGGGTGGCCAGGAAAAGTAAGTCAGTAATAACTTAAGCTACACCCATGTGTTGGAGAAATCAGAATCATCAGTGTGATATGAATTGCATTTAAATATGTTGACTCTGGATCCTGAGAGAGTATTTTATATAAAGAAATGCCCAGACTTTTAAAGGGCTCTGTAAAGACTCACACGGCCTTGAAGGGTATGTATTAGACATTCCTTCTGCCAAAAAATGTCACTGCAAAGTGACATGGAGAAACTTCTTGCATGTCAGACTGGTGTTTCTGTGAACCGCAAATGCATCAATGCCATGGCTCCAGACTGCAACCAAGCAGAAACTCCAAAAGTGACACAATAGTTTGATGACTTTCTCAGCCAGTGATAAGTGTGAGGAATGACAATGAGTGTGAAAATGGCTTGGGTGGGAACTCCTTAGTCCCAGAGGCCCTTAATACCTCATGTGGCTGGGTGGCAAGGCACAGGGGGTGGCAGGGAGGGAGGGAGGGGGGAGGCTACTTCAAAAATCTATAGTGATTAAAGGCTCTGAAAAGTGTGATTACTGTACTGAAATGCTACTTTCCTTTGTGGGACACAAGCAGGCCTGTTTTATAAAACACACAAAAAAGGGGAAATCAATACATATTGTTTCAGTGGGGGTGACATGTGGCTCAGTAGGTTAGGATGCTGTGGTCGGGTTTAGAAGGTTGCTGATCCAAATCAGAGGGTCACCACTAGGCCTTTGATCAAGGCCCTTAACCCCAGTTGCTCCAGGGACTGGCTGGCCCTGATTTCTTCTGAATAATGTACATTACTTTGTATAAAAGTGTCTGATAAATAAATTAAATATGAATATATTATTTACTGTAAAAAGTGCATTGCATAGAATCATTCACACATAATCATATTACTATTTTCATTGCTGCCTATTTTAAGAATACACGGCAGCATTTTCTGTTTGAGTGTTAATATGTTTCTGCACCACATCAGGTCCATTTATCCATCTCGCCCAGCTATCCTCACTGCCTTGGCAGGCAGGCTGTCGACCCCATCCCTTCACACAGACGGGCCCAGTATCTGCTAAAGTGTAACTTCCTCCTCCCCGTAGCATGGACTTTGGCTGTGTGCACAAGGGTGCAGTTACAGCTCCCAAACCGTGATGGGGCCAGCTTCCTCGCAGGAACCTGATATAAGAGCGCACACCAGTCACAGACTGGGGAGGACCGTGTCGGTGACATTTTGATGTCACTGATCCTACAGTCGGACAGCTCGAATTTCTTATTCAAGTAACTGCAAGAAATATCAGCCTGACACTTTTATGTGTGGGGGCAGCTGTTTTTCCAATGCAGTGACATTCTTCCCCAGATGTTTTTAAGGAGCCATCTTCTAGTGACAAAGTTCAGTGTAAAGGCCCCAAGAGTAAAGAAATTGTTTGGTGGTGCTCACTGCTCAAACTGAAATGTAAATAACATATATGATATTTGAAGATCAGAAATTATGATTACATGTCAACCCAATACTCAGGATTATAATCATGCTGGAACCTACTTAAACTAAATTTGGTGAAGTATGTACTGAATCTATATACTTATATGATTATGGACTTCATATTGTATATATTTACAATTATTTGCTCTCTTTTGGATTCCTAATTGCATACATCGTATGGTAATAACAGAACTTTCCTACGAAAAAATCAGCATGCAAACAAGTAAACACCATATCGGCATTGAAGGAACAGAAGAGTATCATTGATGTGTTTCATTTTTCACAGCCACGTTTAGGGAATGGGCGACTGAAACAGGCTCTTCATAAACAGAAATAAAAACAAAACACACAAATCAATGATTCTGAAAATGTCATTGCTTTTTCAATCTGTCTTACTCTCTACTTTTTTGTGCACTTATACCACTATGGGTTGTGGTATTATGGGTTTTGTAGCTTAGTTCTGGCTGGCAGTTTTATTCTGACTTGGACATTTGGATCTGCCCCAGGAACTGGAAGCAGAGCAGGTGGTTGAAGATCTGGACTTGTGACCCAGCACCGGCTGATGGCTGAAAAACTCAGCAACAGAATGGCTGCCGTATGGTTTATAAACTTCAAATTGCCTCTGTGAATGTTCAGCTCTGGTAAAATAAGCTTCTGTTATGCACACAATGAGAAGGTAACCATTACTTTGTAATCCCATTATAAATACCCTGCTTCCTCATTCGTAGATCTTTAAAGTTGCCATTCTGCTTTGATGGTGCCATCAGGAGAATTGAGCAAACCAGTGCAGTGTGTGCCATGCTGATGGCGTGTAGCTACTTCTTGTGAGAACCCCCCCCCCCCCGAAGGAGACCATCATCTGGCAATGATGGGCAGCACCTGTGCAGGGCTGATGCGATTGTGATGAATCATGTGATCTCACACACTCTCCTAGAAATCTACGCAATGTCTCCAACTCCAGTGTCTGCGCTGTTGCCAGTTTGCTTAAGCGGCCTCAAACAAACAATGATCCCTCTCATTGATTTGGTATACTCCATCTATGGGGGACCTATTGTGATTAACACAATGCTCTATTTATGGACTTATGAATTATTTTGTTTGATAGATGTTAGTTTTGGGATTGGCAGCATTAGTGCCACAGACACCTCATCTCTCTCTGCATGGCATATCAATCTTCTAATGCCCATACTTATATACTGCCAGCATCAGCCTGCAAAGATAATTAATAGCTTGTGGAACTAGAGAAATAGAAGGAAAAACCTTGTTTTTTTCACACTGTTCACAGTTCAGCACGGTAGAGTTATTATCGCATGTCTCTGGGGTAGCGGGTGTAAATCTGGCTTCAGCTCGGTCTGCCAGAGGTTGCATGTTCTCATGTTCTCCCGCATTTGGGTGGGTTTAGCGTATGATAGACTGATGTACCGTTTCGAGTGTACACGTTTATAACTCACGGCATGTGATCTGATTCACAGCCATCCCTGGTAATCAGTAAGAGTGCTGAATATGCTGGAGACATGGCTTCTCCACAGATGAGGGCCCTGCTTTTGTTCTGATATGTAAAGTGTTTGTTTAAGAGAGCATTTGAAATACAACTTGCCGTTCTAATTTTCTATAAATATATAAAATGTATTTTAACAATGAATATTAAAATGTATTTTTCATTTTAACTAATTGAAAATAAAGAATGAAGCCTGATTTTCATTATCTTTTAAGCTATTTAATAAAACAAGATTGAAGGTCTGTGGTATTTCTGCTTGATCTATTTTATGGTACATTGATGCCCTGGTTGCATAATTTAAGTCAAACCAGTGACTGGAAGGCCAGGGGAACATTAATTATCTATCACTGGAAACAGCATATACTGTAACCTCTATTCCATTTGTATTTATAGCTTTCAAAATAAATGTTCATGTAAATCAATTGCCATTGATGAGATAATGTTCATTCTACAATGTCAAACTTTAGCTGGAGCATATTGACTCTGAGGCAGTAGACACTAAAAATGTGTATTGTTAATCTAATCGGATGCTTGTTTACATATTGCCTGAATATTTTTGGATTGATTTATAATGTAATAAATGAGAAATTTACAACAAGTGTACAGTGAAATCAGTTGGCATCCTGTCCTGGGTTATTCCCTGGCTTGCGCCTGTAGCTTATAAGATATGCTCCAGACCCCTGTGACCCTGCATAGAACAAGTGGGTATAGAAAATGGAAGGATGGATGGATGGATGGACAAGGAACAAAGACATGGAATGACAGAGAATGGAGACACTCTGTCCTTTGATGTCTGGATCCCATTCCCATCAGCAAGGAGTTCAACATGATTTACTGTTAGCGATTACATTTATCAGTAGTGAAATATCGATGAAAAAGTGACCCGCTGGTTATTGGCTTTTTTAAATATCGTAATGGAAGTTTATTGGCATGACTTCATAACTAGTTAAAGGTAATTAGCAGCAGAACAGTGGCTACAGGTTGTAGATGGGTGTCAACAATGAGACAAGAAATGTTGTGTGGAGAGTCATTGATCAAGCTGAGTGACACTCTTACTCATGAAGAAATCCTTCAGATTTAGAGAGGATGCCCTTGAGAAGTGTGGCATTTGGTTCTCAAGCTGTTCAAATCAGGAATAGACAATACCTGAGTCTTTTAGTGCACTCTGAAAAGAAGGTCAGTACGTTTTAAGATTTGTTATATAGTTATTATTTAATCCAAGACTAAACATTAACATTTCATCCAAGATGCCCCTACCTTGTGCCCTAAGCTTCTTAGGGATAGGTACCACCCCCTAACTTTTTTTTGTAATGGATACTGACCTATTTTCCTATCTAAATTCTATTTGCTGTAAAATGTGGAGGATAATTAAAATGACTAATACTCCCTTGATATGGTTAAAGTAATCTGAGCTATCATGTAGTCTCCGGAATCATGACTTGTAATTGAACAGAATTTAATGAAATGTAGTGTAAATGTTATCCCCTAAATGAAAAGACGATTCTTAAGAAAGAGGCATTCAATACATCAAGACTGCATAAATCCCAGCAAAGTGGTGTAAGAATGGAATATTAAAATAATGGAATATTCTTGGGAAGTGATGCCCTGGGTCTGATTCCCTTTTTTCATTGCGTCTTCTATAGAATCTTAAAAAAATGCACTTCAGAGAGAAAGTTGTGTGAAACACAATGAGACCAATGAACTTATTGGTGTACCTGCACATAAACAAAGGCCAGTCAAGCAGGGCACATGTAAAGCTGCGTGCTGTGATGGGCAACAGAGTTTATGCAAAGACAATAAGACTATGTGCATGACAGAGAAAAGAGAGTGTCATGTTTTAGAAACCAGCTTCTCTTGACATTTCCAAATGTTCATTAGATGGATAGCACACAAGTGGGGCCTGTGGATACCCAAATGGACTGTTTCTGTTGCATTGTGGGCAATAAATTATGTGGAGTCAGATGAATTGAACAGCACGTCCTTATCCTCCAATTGCATCCAGATGTTGCTACATTTCAATTAAATTCAAAGGCAGAGCAATGTGTTTCATAACAGCAGAGTCCTCTAAGCAGGTGCGTGAATATTAGGCTATAGATGGACATGGCGTCTGTTCATCTTCAGCGGCAGGAAGTCGGAGTCATTGTACTCAAGACTGAGCTATAAGCCCCCTCAGCTCAAGGCTATGACGACAAACTTCAAAATGTTTGTTATCACTAACCTTTTGTTTGTTAAGCAAAAACGAAAAATGGACAACAGGCAATGTATGATTTCTAATCAGTGTTGGGGAGTACTAGTTACATGTAGTTGTGTTACATAAATAAATTACAAAATAAATTGTAATCTGTCACAGGATCTGAGAACAAAATATGTAATTAAATTAGTTACTAATCAAAATTCTGTGGATTACAAAGGAGTTATATCTGAATGTATTCTTTTAGGCAAAAAGCTTATATGTAGCATATAATATTCATTTTGTTGCTCTGCATCTTTTCACCATACAGAAATGCCTTCTTTTGGCATACTTCCAGACAATCCGGTCAGCAAAGCTGCTGGGGTTAAATTTGATTTTACAGCTTTATTGCTTTTCAGAAAAGTAATAAAAAAGTAATTGAAATTAAAAAGTTACATTACTTTGATGAAGTCGTGAAAATAGTTACATTATGTATTACATTTTAACAGGGTAACAATTAATTTGTAAACTATTACATTTGAAAAGTAACCTTCCCAACACTGTTCATAATAAAAAAAGCTTTTCAAATCTAAAATATAATAATTCCTATAAACTGTCATGGTCTGAGATGTGACCAATGACTCAGATTGAGGAATGTGGGGAGTCAAAAACTGTCTGTATAATGAATCTGCACCAAAGTTCCTCTGTCAGGCTGGAAAACTCAGGTCAAGTGTCACCATCATTTTCATGAAAGGCTTTGTTATTTCAGTTAGCTTAAGCAGACCACACAAAGGTCTCTTCTCAACATTTGTCTCCAGTTTTGTTCATATATTTTTACAGGGCTATGTAATAAAATAATATTATTATTATCAAGAAATATTTCCAAGGAAAACAATTTTCCAGGAGCGGAAAAATGTGCAAATGCTAATTCTTTATAGCTGTTCTGTGACAAAATAATTACTCCCAGTGAATAAATCTCAAGTCAGCCACTAAATCATTGTTTTAAAGCCTGGTAGCACAAAAGCTTGCCTACTCATTACTGGCTATCACACAGACAATTCTTTGGTCTGATACATCTTGTGTATAAATCATTGGAAATACATTGTATAAATAGCCCAAAATTGTCTTCTGCTGTAACCCAGCTTCATAATAAATGAATTTTAGTGGGATATCTGACATTAAGAAGAGAAGCTGACTACTTGCCAAGCATTTTTGGCCAAATGCAGTGCTGTAAGCTAATGAAACAAAAACTGATGCTGTCTATCCCACCACTGGCCTCAGAGAGATGGATACGGTGCACCACACAGAGAAATAACCTAAAAGGTTACTTAAATAAATTCAGACGATGAGCCCTAAACTCCAGTCTTCAGTATAAATAACAAAAACCCAAGACTGGAAAAGATTCATTAACCTTTGGAGTTTAAATAGGAATTTATTTAAATTGGAAGGAGTTTAAATAGCTTGATAGATTGACTGCAGGTGTGGGTGCTTACAGATTGGAATAAACCGAGGACAGCCATGTAGGATGGCCACACCTGCAGCAGGTAATTCATGAACTGGATTCTGGGTGGGATGTGAAAAGGAAGAACCAAGATACTGTATATTAAGTAAGGAATAATTGACGACGGGCCGTTGAATTATTAGAAAATAATGCACACCCGAGGTGGTGATGCGGC
>JAODJW010000001.1:35423936-35442831 GCA_026777045.1 Hyperopisus bebe | reverse complement strand
TACGTTCGCCGTGCGTTTCCCTGAAAATAATTGCACACCTCAGAACGTTCGTCAGCCAATCAGATTCAAGCATTCAATGGTCCCGTAGTATAATATAATTTAAACTGATATAAAAATATAACAGATTTCTTTCACAATTAACCAGTTTGAAGGACTAAGAATGATCATTTCTATGCAAACCTATAATGCTTATGTTTAGATTAATGTAAGATTTCCTTTGTTTAGTAGATTTTTATCCAAAGTGATGTTCAGTTACAAAAGTAGGATAAGCCAGTCCCAGGAGCAATTCCAGGGTAAGGGCTTTGCTCAAGGCCCCAAAGGTGTAATCACTCTGCCAACCCAGGGATTTGAACCAGCAACCTTTTGTTTACAGGGAAAGAATTCTACCTACTGAGCTGCACAGCACTCCCCTTTTAATTTTATTAAAGTTAATTCTGTAGGATTTATTCATTTTCAAACTATGGCCATAGCTTTTTGTTGAGGTGATTTTTTTGTCCCTTCTAAGCCCTGTGACTGTCTTCATTTCCCCTCTCAGCATCTGCCCCAGTAGCCTCTCCCTGGATATTCTACTCATCTTCTCCCAGTGTCTGCAGCCGCCAGCACATGACGACACGGCCCACCCCGGAAGCCAGCTCCGTGTACCATCCGTAACCCCTGAGTGCTGGAATGGTGGCCGATTCATTCTGGGGACCTCCTGTCTGCTCCCTGTGGTGAAGCCCATTTTCAGCTCCCCTCCAGACCACCTGCACTCCCCACGGCTGCACGAGTGCACTGACACCCTCATGTATCTCCCTTCGATGGGGTCAGCCGGTCACATCTGCACAGGAGCTGGTGCTGCCTTTCCTGTGGATTTGGCACCACTGGCGCTGTGGACGAACAGCAGGGCTAGTCGATGCCCATGAGGTGCTCTAGGCAAGCTGTAACCCCCCCCCCAGCAGAGGTGTGCGATTAATCACGATTAAACAAAGTAATCATTTGACAGCACTATTAACAATCCTTACTCATACTATTCTTGTCGCCACTTCACTTAAAATGTTTGTGTTTGGTCACACCATGCTAACCTAACACTGTCCTTGACCCTTTTCTCCTGCTCTCATGCTGCGTAGCATTTTGTGCTGGCACTTCTAGGAGTGCGAGCAAGTCGATTTCACTGTGTCTCAGACTTTTAGCACCACACAAAAGTCGAATCAACTGGCTAAATTGGCACCCCTCAGAGGCTTGCACCCTAGAAGTGCACCCACCCAGTTTTTTTCTGATAATAGGTTGAGCAGCCATTATGAAAGATATAGCACACTATTCCATTTCAAACACACTACCAGCTCCATGTGGTTGGTATAGACTATAGCTTTACCACTGAGTGTGTGTACTTGTATGTGTGGGTGAATGGGCATGTTTATCCTTATGTGTGTGAGTGTAATAATGTCGTCAGTGTGATGGGTGTATCTTTCTTTGTATTCCGCATTCATCCAATCGCTAGGCACTTTATAATAACAGGCAGTGCCCTGTTCAATTTGTGGTTTTATCTGTCGCAGAAGGAGGGATATCATGGAGCCTAGGCATGCTTAAAGATGGAATGCGCTTGTCTACTTGACCTCATGTTTTCAAATTGCATTTTAAAATAAAATTAGAGTGATTTTCAGACCACTGATTCAGACACTCAATCCTGTATGATTCACATCTCTTCCTGTTGTCAGAAAAGCTTTGCCTTCCCTTTCACCTATAATGATGGCATTATCTCATCCTCTTCCATGATCTTATTGCACAGGTCTTTCATAATGTCTCATATTTTTAGGCATCGTTTTGCAGTTATTTAGTTTGCATAATATTAGCAATGGTCAGCTGACACCAGTTCCACTGATCATACAGATTCTGTTTATAGCATCTGTCCTGACCTCCGGTTCTGAGGGTATAATATGGATTTTTTTCCTCCAGGTGAACTTACAGTTAATTAGGCATGGTTGAATTCTGATCACCTTTGACATTTCTGAATACGTTTGGAAGCGTGTTTACTCTGTGGCCAATAAGGAACGCAACACAAAGTGATTTGGATTATGGTGCAGCATATGCATTAATCAAATCAGCCAAATGTGGGGCAGCAAATATATTTTTATTATATTTATAATTACATTTAAAAACTAGGCACATGTAAACCTTTACAAGACAGAAAAGCTGAAAAAAAATCCCACAGTGTTAATTTCTCTTTGATGTATACATATACCATCATAAACCTTTACATGGTCTTTGTTCTGTCGCTACATATGTATAAAATTAAAATGAGGTAATTTCCTTTTATTTTTAATTTAGTGGCGGCTTTTGTTATCGTGATCAATTACAACTGGTCTCACTAACACAGTTGTCAGACATCTGTGCAAAACATATTGAATTTGTCCAAGGAAATCTTCCGATAAGGCTGTCCAAGGTGCATGCTGTGAATCAGAATATTTCCGATTCACCCGGCTTCAGAACAGCTGTTCCGGATGTGCTGGTTTAATTGAGCTGATCAGACTGGGCTAATTATGAAATAATGCTTGAGGAGCTCCCTACTGCATTGCAAAAATGCCCAGGGTCTCTCTCCTGCCTCTCTCTGTGATCATAAATATCAAGCATATTTCTGTTCAAGGCTTGTTTGATTCTTTTTATGTTTAGAAAAATTAATGCAGTGACAAAAAAAAACTGTTTTATGACTTTCCAGTAGATGGCAGTATACAGGCATATTTTTACATCAGAAAATAAATCACAGTTACTAGAAATGAAGTACAATGGTGCTGGCAAACCATAATACACCATGTTATTTCATTTTTAAAGTGAGGATGAATTATTTGATCCAACAGCTTAGCACTTGTTCAAATATACATAATATATCTGTACATAAAATATAGGTAATGCAGAAATTACATTTGTTCATGAATAAGCTTTAAAGGTCAAATAGTCAAGCTATGCTACTACAAGCTATACTCATAGTTTCACATTTATGGGACTTTAAGATTCAACCAATCATTGTTATACCAGAGAAAAATGCTATTATAAAATTGTATAAAAGCCAAGAATGACAGCAAAATCTATTAAAATTGATACATTTAAAGATCTATATAAGGTCCCTAATGACACTTCATTGTGGCTCACTCTTCTCTATCATTTCTGAGAATTTGGCCCCACATCACCACTGGCTTATCGTAAGTTTCTAGAGATGAAATTAATAGCTTTCTGTAAGAATAAAAATGATATGCAGACCTTATTTGCACTGAAATGGCCTTGAGCTCACACCAAATCACTTCATTATTCCTTCAAAGGGGTTTGCCCTTTCTTCCTTCTACGCACTGAAAGGTAAATAGTTGGAGGCCTAGCTATGCTGAATAACTGGGGAATTTGAATAAATTTGTCTTTTATCTTTGCTATCTAACCATTTTTTAGATTTAACACTTTTTCGACTTTTATAGTGCACTTTTTGGAGGCATTTAAGAATCGACTCTAAACGAGAATTTAAGACCTGCCTTCTCCACATTCGCAATTCCAATGGAAAAGAGTTTGACAGAAGAGAAGTTACACACTGTGGATACACGTTACGTAGGGAGTAGAATGGGAAATTCTATTGCATGTGGGAAGCGCGTACTGAACAGAGACTACTAAAATCTACTCCTTTTAGAATTTTAATGTGGTTAATATATTCCAGATACACATACTGTGAAAGCTTAAATGCTGATATGGTTTCAAGTCATTGTAAGAGACAAGCTAATGAGCAGCCCTGCTCCAAACACTGTCTATGAGACTCGGCGGAGGGAGGACGTGAGAAAGAGAATGTTGCAGAATGGAAGCAAGCCGTCGGGGGATCTGGCAAATGCAGCTCCAGTGCTTTAACTATTTTTCAGGTATATTTTTATATGACTATATTTGGTTTGACTTTTAAAAAATCCCATGTATCAAATCACGCAGGAAGACTAACTGATATGTGAACAGTACTGATCCCTGTCTTTTAGGACTGCTAAGAACACAACAAAAAAACACTATTTCTGTTGCAGCTCCAGGTGTTTTGGGGTCGGAGTGATCAGCCGTCTGTTGCTCTTGGAAAGCAGATCAGGAGAAAGCCAAGTTCACCTCTCCTTGACCCCTGGCTGCAGGAAAGCAGTGACCTCCTTGTTGAAACCATAGGAAGGACAAACAGGTCAGAAACACTTAACCAAACTTAGACCCAAGTAACCAAACAAATAAGAAAAACAAATAAATACAATTACATATTGAGTTTATCAATACTTACTGGCTTCTCTTGATTGATTGCTAACCTAAGCAACCATTTTTTCAGGATTCACATTGGCCACACAAACACTAAAGAAATTGGGGAACATCCCATAATGCTCATTGAAAACGTTAAAAGATCAAGGATATCTATTATCCCCGAGGGACAATTTGTTGTGCAATCAGCAATATCCCCAAAGCACCAAACAAACAATAATAAATAGACAATAATAAAGAAACAGTAGTACAAAATAACAAAACAGCACAACATAACATACAACATAGGCCTTATGATTATCATGTAAGATTAATGTGCTCTGTGATCATACTTTTGTAGTTATAAATATTTAACAATTTATCATACCTTCAAAACTTAAAGCGTAATGGTTTCACAGAAGGTTGTAAATTTCTAGTTCGTATTGGGTATTTATGCGCTTATACTGTGAGTGCTAGTAGGGGGTCTTCATTACTGCCTGTCTATTATGGTCTTTAGAAATGAGTAAAGCTGAGGAGCATTTCCTTTTAGCAAGACAATTAAAAAGCCAGCCTTATCTGGCCAAGCTCTAAATCAGCGTTTTGTCAGATGTCATCGGACAACAGGATGAGTGAGCCTGTATTAGCAGGAGTCATGGGAGTTATAAGAAAGGGCTTCGGAGTGACTCCCCGTAGTCTCACCTAGACTCTGGGCACCGGGGTGGCTTCTGCCCTGCCGCGGACCTTTCCAGCTCCATAGCTGAGCACATGTGGGCCTTGAACACCTAACCTTAAGGCTGTCAAGGTAAAAAGTATTTACTGTGACAGAAAAATGGCCATAAAGGTATAACAGTCTGTGTTCCATTTGCCAGTCATAATAAACACTCTTCCTAAGCAGATAAATGAATAAACCCACATATAAGTGACAGATGGTTAGCCAAGTATGTAAATAATTCATCTTGCATAAAAGCGTAATGTGGGCAGTGCTTAGTAAAAATGGTCGGCTTTGCACTCTCATTGTTTTCTAACGAATCATTGCAATAGCAACCTTGCTAATTTTCTCACCAGAGACTCATTTTAAATAAAAACTTGGCGGAAAACTAGATCATGGGGGACGTGTTAATATTACTGAATATATACACAGCGCTAGCAATATTCTTTTCATAATGATAGCTGTACCTACTTCCTGACCCTGCTCGTCTGATGAGGTAAAGGACAAAGAGGTCATGATGAAGTTAGCAAAAAGTAGCACACAGCTGCTAGTCTTCTTCAGAGCCACATTGCCTAATGATCTCTGCTGTATTACAAGCTGAATTAGACAGAGCTGCCATTAAGATGTTGTAATTTTGGAGATAATTAGTTCACTTGTCAGGTTTGTAAGTGCTACCTTTGTGGTTTCAGAACTGCACCTTGGGGACCCTCTGTTTTGTATGACTCGTGTTGGGGGGGGGGGTTGATGTGCTCTTCGCTGTGATTTAATTAGGTTTGCTCTGCTGTTAGTTTAGCTATCTCCAATCATTTTACACATGGAGAATGCAAAGCCCCTCTTTAACCAAAGCATGAAGAATCAAGCTGGGACAATTTCACAATGTGCCAGAAAAAGCTTCAACAGACCTCTTTGCATATAGATTGAAAGTTATATTCTCTTTGTTAAAATGTACATAGGAAAATGTCATTATTATTTCATAAGAGTGATCAGTCCTGCACCATTATCTGAGGTTATTGATACAGTTTGAATAGTGTAATTAGCAGGAGATATTGGGTGCTTTGCAAGAAAATTGAGGGCAAGTATTTCAGCTCTTTTCTTTCAATATTTCAGCTTTTGTAGCTTGTCATGGTGAGTCCCAGAGGCTCTCCTTTGTACATCATAAACAATAACAATAACTAAGGGTACCAAGCGTCTAAGTGACATTATTTGTTCCTTATACCTGATTGCAGATGTACAAAGAGGTTTCTTTTGTAGCAGTCCAGAAAGGACAAAAATTGACTGAAGGCAATCCTAAGTGTATAAAATATTCATGGAAAAGTATAGTCTAAATAAAATGTATTCATAGATATTTACACAGTGTCATCAAAATAAATGCTATGTTTTTCTGTTTTACTTTTTTTCTCTGCATCCAAACACTGCTCCATTGACGTGGGTTATTCCCACGGGACACGAGTCACATACAGGCAAATCTGTGAATTCTGTGCACGGTCTATCCAACCACAAAGGGTTAATCTTGCATCCTGAAGCCAAAGTGGAGGGAGAGTTTATTCATTATCAGTATAGTAAAAGTCTCAGGCACAAAAAGCAGCCCTTTCTTTAATTCCAGCCATCTATCATCCTTCAAAGCTGCTACGACTTGTGAATTCTTTAAGCACTGTGTTTACTGGCCCTAGTCCATTGACTTGTTGGAGCTGCTATCATTCATTACACAATAAAGGGGAACAAAGGTAATTGAATTACACTGGATATACATAGTAAAAGTGAAGAGGATTAAACCTGAGGTTTCCTGACTTCTATCAGCACATAAAGTATCTGGGCTGAAAGCTGAACAGGAAACAACCCAAGGCTATAGATTTCTTTTCCCCCCACAAGCTCTAAAACACTGAGGCCCCTAAACTACACAGAGTGGACATGTTTCCCATCAGATCTTTTAAGCTGTAATTCTGTGAAAATTGTGCAAACCTGATTCCTACCCCGTGTTTTGCTGGGGACATCCTCATAAGTCCAAAGTGTAAATGTGTTAGGATGGATGTGTCCCACCTTACATGTTTGTGTCTGACAAGATTTGCTTAGGTCATATGGGATTTGCAGCATTTCCTCAAAGGCCTCCCGTCCTTATGAGGATAGAAATGTGTGATATGCAAACACTGCTTCCCCTTAGTGAGCTACAATGTGCAGCAGTGTGTCTAGTGAAGCCAGCAGAAGCTTGACAGCCGACCAAGAGCACATACGAAATCTGGATCTGCAATTTGTTTTGGAATGAAACTCTCCAAAATTATTTCCAGGCCTTCAGATTAAAAGGGAAACGTCAAATGCTTTCTTGCTTTATTGAAAATATTCACATTCCCGCTATTCCATACATTACTGCTAAAATAAATGAAATCATTTTGGTAAAGATACCATTTCAGAAGTTTTCTTTTATTTTAGCATGATACTCTATTGATCCTTTTAGGGAAATTCTCTTTTTGCTTACCTCATCTTTTCTCTCCATAAGACACATGCAGACAAAAGAGCAGCCACCCACAGTGCTCAGGGAGCTGGGGGTTATGGGCCTTGTAACATGTAACTGTTCTGATAAGGCCAGGCTCAAATCTTCTGGCCATAGGCAGAGAGGCCTAGCCTGCTGAGCCACACACTGCCCCCTAGCATTTTACTCAAGAATAAAAAAGAAGCAAAAAGAGTGTCACTCCTTAAAACGGGGAGAAACACTTCTAAGCTTAACCTTGTTTTACCCACAGGTGCAGGAGAGAAGCAGTCTTTGATACAGATTCTGTTGTTCTAGACGACTATGAAGTGAATACACATTTATGAAGGAAATGGCTGTTTCAAATTTCATATGGAATTTTTTTTCAAACTTCTAAAAATAATTTTTATTAAAAAAAGAAGAATAATAAGCATAGTAATTGTTAGTAAATGATAAATAGTGTAGAACTGATGCTTTGTCAGATGCACAGATGATCAGCCAGAGGTCAGGAAGTCTATTTAGGCACACTGTGCTCACCTCTCAACAGGAGCGCAGAGGTGAGGTGCGCTCGACCCGTGAGTCAGACTCAGTGGTCAGAATCTCACCTTTGAATGTCACCCTTGCTCTTTAAGCGCTGACTTCCGCCACCTGCTTCGCATCTTTCTGTGTGTTGCGGGGGAGGGCAAGGGCTTTAAGCACATTAAAGTAGAGAGCAGATGCATAATGACCAAAACCAATTTTATCTAAGTGGCATGTGATGGATTTCACTTTAATGACAGGACAGAACACAGCACGATGGGGTCAAAATGTTGGATACCCTTAATGCTGGATATGAGTTCATTAATTGCCCTGGCATCATGTCAACATGGATGCAGGTCATGTTGACGCTGTAGAGCCAGATCCAACAGCCAGGTATGGGAAGAATTCCCAACAAATATTGACCTGAGATAAAATTACCAAGTGTTTCGCAGAACTGCATTTGTATCCTTTCCCAGAATATACTGAGCACTGGGTTTATGGTTATTGTTTTCACAGAATACACTTTGTTCCTCAAGGCAGACATTTTCTCAAATGAGTACACTGGCATTCACTTCAAAGAAACAAGCAGAATATGCATTATTTCATGAAATCAATTGCTCAGTTCATGAAATTACACGTCAAAAAGAAAAGGCCTAGGGAATAACATCTGATTGACAACCGAAAAACTCTGCAAAGTTCCCATTCTGCTTGATGAAGGTAGACAACCTGACCTGACAAAGTGCTACACCTCAGGAATAAACCACCATATTCTCAGCTCTGGCTGGCTAACGTCTTTTCTCCCACGGGATCTCACCTCCAGAGCAGCCTACGACAGAGGAGGTTTATGATCCATGCCTGTGGCCAGCTCCCTTTGGTGAGCGTACTTATTTGCCTCAGAACGTGGCAAGCAAAGTGTGAAGGTAGTGCCAGGCTATGAGGAAAACGGAGCAAAGAGGAGGCTTTGGCCTTCACGGCTTATTCCCCCACAACTCTCCTGTTTTAGAATCAGCCTGCTTGCCCAAGGCTGTTGGAACTCACCATCTGAGTTCTCACATCTATGAAGCCATCCCACAATGGCCCCAGCAGAGGGAAAGCTGGATATTTTGGATGCCATGACCAGTAAACAAAGACATTGCAATTGCCTGATCTTGGGATTCATACAAACTGTACTGAAGCAACTTGTTTGTTACCAGACTGTTAAAATGCACTTCTGTGCTTGGGGGAAATTTAATAAGGTCCCATTTAAGCAGTGAGCTCTTCCACCCCTGTCTCCTGCCCCCCTGCACCTTTACCCATCGTTTTGGCTTTGCCAGCTTTGTCTGGATGTCAGTGAATTACAGAACATTCTCCATTCTCTATTTTGACTGGTACCTCCAAGGCATTGTCCCCATTGGTCAATAGGTATGTAATGCTCGGCAAAAGTTATTATGGGCTCTGCCCCAGTCAGCTGTGGGGACTTCAAAGTCCAGGGTCAGTATTTAATCCCAGTCTAGCCTTAAACCAACTAAATCCAACCAAAATACTTTCTGATTGTACGTTGTGCTATTGCACTGAAAGAAAACCCGATGGCCTTGTTCAGTTCAGGAAGACTGAACAGAAAATTGTAAGGCCTTAAAACGGACATGTAATCTGGAATGTAATGTTTCTGATAACCTAAGTTTCCTATGTTTGTACAAGTTTAAACGTCACTGTTGATACACATGATCACGCAGTAGATGAAGTAGAGAGACATACAGCCACACGCCAGAGTATCACACATACATGCAAGCTCCTTGGCATCCTGCAGAGGTGTTAATAGACTGAAGGTGTTGAACCTCCAGCGGGTGAAGAGAAAATAACTTCTTTCTCAATGGGGACTGTGGTTTCTAGAAAATTTCAAATTTTTAACTTTCGTGAATATGGAAAACGTGCAAGAACATGCTCAATATAAAGACGACCTTGATCCCTGAATTTATCTTCTTTCTGGATACTTGCCTTCCTAAACATCATGCATGCTATGCATAGCAATTTTTCCAAAAATGATACGTAACACATACTGACTATAATTTATTTAGTTTTTTTATGTCTAGGGCCTGGCATGAATTGATGGAGATGTTGCTCTTCCACAGCTGGACATGTACTGCACTCTGCATCCCACTCTTCGACTTCTGATCTTATGGGGGCCATCTAATGTACAGCTGCAAGCATTGAAAGGAGATGGCAATAAGCCCAGGGAAGTAAATATAAAATCACATTTAAAATAATGGTGTGGAAAAGAAAGTGTAGCGTAAAGGTAGCCTTTTCTTGGCGTTTTTGACATATAGCGATATTAGATTGTGAGTTTATTACTGCAATAATTAACTGCATAATTGCTGCATAATTAACTACTACTCTAGATGAACTACTGTGGATCGTAACACTACCTAATGTTAAATACAGCAATTTGCTTTTTACTTTGCGTTTATCTTGTTATCCAGAACTGGACATATTCTACTAATAAATTCAGATAAAAAGGCTAGGCACACTCTACTGACAATATGCAGGGTACAGAAAAGACTTGGATGAAAATTAATAGAATATTGTAACTGGCAATGGTAGCAAAGTATAGTAAAAGCATTGTCTTTAGCATTGATCTATTATTGATTTTGTGCCTTGTTTTTGTTTCTCAAATGTTACTTAAAAGAGCATACATTTCCAGCTCCGGTAAAATGTATAACACCGTAAGATAACTAATGCTTATCCAAGTAAAACATAAACTCATTTGCACAACAATTAGCACAACAATGTTGACATAAAATCTGCACGCTTGTGTCATGCCAGCACCATACTAGCCTTCACTCATGTGCTTATTTTACACATGTAATTACTGTATGTTATGTGGTCTGTGCGTATGTATGGGTCTCGGAGGCCCAACAAACAAAAGGCGGGCCTAATTCTCCATTGATGTCCATCTGGCAAGTGTAAAATGAGTATCTGTATGGCTCTGTGTGTGTGCGTGTGTGTGTGGATTATGTTCATATTACATTTTTTAGGTCCCCACAAAGATCTGTGAATGCAATCAAAAGACTAAAAATGCCAAATGTGTCATATTTTGCTTGGTTACCTATGGTTAGAAGGTTAGGGCTGGGTAGGGGTTAAAATTGTCATGTTGGGATTAGGGTTTAGCCATCTATAGAAATGTGTGTGTGTGTGTGTGTGTGTGTGCCGTTTGCTACTGGCACACTTAGGATGTGTTACACCTCCACTGAGATGCCTTGGGGGCAAGGAAAGGACAAGGAAGCATCTCTGGTTCACGTTTCTGTTACGTTTACCCTGCTGTTTAGTCAAAAGGAAAATTGTAATGTAAAGATACGAAATGCCTAGGAAAGAGGAGAGTATCAAGGCGTCAGTTTTAGAAATGAAACTCAGATGATCAAAAAAAAAATCACACAGCTAATGCAGTATGCTGTAACCCAACAAATAGTCATAAAAAGCCTTATTTGGGAATTGTGTTATATTTAGGAATTCACTTTCTGACTTATTTACAAAACTGAAAAAATATTACATATTGCTGAAAGTAAGAACATGTATTCAGTCACCTCAGCCTAGTCTTCTTGGGTATAGCCTCTGAAAGTGATGAAAAACTGATTTTCAGCCACCTGTTAAAGCAAATGTGTCAGCTGCTTTCATCAGGGATCCCACTGCAGGTTTACTGACATTACTCCTCACGGTCTTATCCCTGCACTTCCTGCAATATACTATATATATATATATATAGTAGTTCTTTCCCATAATATACTATAATCAGAAAAAATCTCTCTCTCTCTCTCTCTATATATATATATATATAGAGAGAGGGAGAGAGAGAGAGAGAGAGATTTTTTCTGATTGATAGAAAGACTAAAGAAATTGATCACACTGAATTTATGAAACCTCTATGCATGTTGTTTCAGATATATGCTATATTGTATTGTCATTGTTTATATCCTTGACCAATCATGTCAAAACAATACTGGAAGCACACAGAAAATAATAATACAGGGTCATATTAATTAATTATGGGAAAGAACTGAAAAGGATGAAAGCAAATAAGTCATTTGTTTTGGGAGAATCTGGAGGAAGGAGTGCCCATAAATAGCTAATACGTAAAAAGGAGTTAAGGCCACAAAGTGCCTTTACAATAGTGCATTCTGGGTGTCATTTAAGAGGGTTTCAAATTAATTTGTACATGTGTTGAGCTTATATGTTGCCTCACAGTCTTCATTTTTGTTTGCACTGGGCAATCCGCAGCATATATATGCTTCCTGTCCTCTTACAAAATGACAACATGCAAGTAAGTCTCTAACATCCATGCAGCTAAAGTTATTGTGATATGTATACTTAGTTAGCTTAAAAGTACAGTAAACATGAGAAATTCCTGATCATTTAACTCTTCACACCCCTACCTTTCTTTTCTGCAATTCATTACAAAAGATATGTTAAAAGCATAGAGAGAATCAACATAACCCCAGATTGGAGAATCAAAATAACACCAAACTGCAAATAGCTGATGAAACCTGAAGGACAAAACCAGCAACCTTCACATTTAAGCCATCAGGTTAAAGTGAGTTTGGCTTCATCAGCAATGAGAACGAATTTTATCTCCATTCATCTGAAAAAACTTCAGTCATGCAATACTCAAGGTTGACACACTTTCAGTGTTGCCAAATGCAGACTGGAGTGTCATCTGCATATCAGGAAAAACCAGGGCTGATGTTGGCAAAAGCTGAGAGGGCTAAGCCCAGTAAATAGGAAGGGATTGGGGGCTTACGCACACTTGGTGCAGTATTGCATCTGCAAAAGGCTAAAATTGATGTTTCCCGACATTTAACTGTAGTTGTTCCATATTTTACCAATTTTAAAATTAATTATAAGCTTTTTGCATTTGTATGTATATTGCTAACAAGTAACACTTTGCAATTAATTGAGCACTAATGCAATTCACATTTGAAAGAAATGTTAATAATTTTACTATTACCAACACTCATGAAACAAAAATAAAAAAAAAACAGAAGAAAATCTCTTAATAAGCCTAAAATAATTTATATTGAAATCATACTACCATACCTGTGCTTTCCCCGAAACACTGCAATAGTTAGAGAGAACATAAGAGCAGCTGCAGAGCCAGACTCCATGTGATCCATGAAAACCTATATGACTTCCCACGGTGTGATCTGTCTGTTTTTTGTCGGGCTACACTCTGCCATCTGCTTTAATCTTGATGTTTCTAGTGTGTGCTGATGAGTGAAACAGCATTACTAAAATTTTCAGCTGTCCCTGAAGCACACACGCCGCTATTAGTTTTGGTAACTATGCCAAGTACGACAACCAGAGAGAACTATGATCCGGATAGATGGTAACTACTGCAGATTTTAAATACAAGCATTTTGTCCTGCAGATGACAAGTTTTTTGGGGGTGAATTATTACAGTTGCAATAAGAAAAAGTATGCAAAAAGTAATAGTTATATATTTTTCTATAAAGATACAAAGGATAATTTCAAGCATAGGCTGGATTATAATATAGGAAAATCATAGCAAAATTATGCCTGTCATTAGATAGAACTAAAGACCATTAGAGACAATTATTGTCAAACAAAAGAAATGAGAAAATAGTTTTTTATTTGAAATCTGTGTTTGAGACTGTGATTCTGTATCAAAGAGAAATACGTGCAGATAACCCACTAAGAACAAAAAGTATACCACCCTCCAGGGACGAAGGTTTGAAGAAAAGCTCTGGAATTTTATGCTTGCTATATAGGGACAGCAAGGGTGCCTTTTGGCAAGATGGGCTCAGTCACTGGATTGCATCTGGGACAAAAAATAATCCCCACATCCCAGCTTCACCTAGTTAAATGTCAGTGCTGACTACAAGATCCCAAAGGACCATGCTGCAATTTCACCTCTTATGTCCGTAGGCACACTCTCCTCAGATATTTACATTTTCACTTTCCAAAGAAGAACTGGAGCCATGACTAACGTGGCATGGTCAGCATTTGACCCAGCAATGGCCTGGGTCAATCACAGAAGACATAGTCCTTTTCAGTGAACAGCACAAATATAACAGGTCTCAAATACATATCCTCTGTAACACAATATGCTCATCCTGGTACAACTGATTTCTGAGCTAGAAAAACTACTCAGACTCTTGTCCTGACCTGAGAACGTACATTAGCAGACTGAGTTCTATGGCAGATTCAAGAGCTTCACCACATAAAACAAACGTTAAAAAAAAAAAAAAAAAAAACATTCACATTACCTACCTTTATTCACATTACCTACCTTGCTCCAGAGTCTAACAGTAAATCCAGCACCCTGGCCTGGGTTTGCCATCTGCTATGTTCAATACCACTTGTTTATGTAAGTGAATTGATGGATCTCAGCATAAAGAAAATCCGGTGCATTTTAAAACATATGCATTTGAGATTTTAAAACACATAGCTTGAAACACAACAAACTTCCAGAAGAAGAAGGGCACCATATTCCCAGCAGGGGAGGTAGTGTGCTTGACGAGCCCCCTGGAATGCTGTGGCTGAAGCCTTCACTCCTATCATCAGCTCAACCATCTATCCATCACACCAGTGCAGGACAGTCTCTTAAAGCTACACCAAAAGGGGCAAGACCCTTGACCCCAAAAAGCAGCCTCCTCTCCGTTAGTATCCTGGAAAACCATCGGCTGACAGATATACTGCTATAAGCAGTGACCAAACTCAAGATACAGCCCAACCTCATAGAATTACACTCCCAGGGAGCACTCCTTTTGTGTAATTTATGAAAGGCACACCCAACTGGACTTCTATCAAAACATTCTGTTAAATCCTCAAGGAGATATTTATCTAAGTGCTATGAATCTCAAACTGATCTCAGCAAAGTTGGTCTAATTACTCACTTTCATAACACCACATTTTAAACATTTCATGGGCATTTATTTAATTCTAGATCAATTTATGGTAAAACTGTAAAACACATCTCATTGTGACTGTACATATCTTCTAATTTTCACCATAGCCATTCTCTGAAATTTAAGTTCAATTACCTGAGACCAAAGGGAAATAGATTGTTAATTGATTACTTACATTAGGCAACTTAAACTGGAAATTAACCTGATGTGCACTGAAAAAAACATACAGTTCTTTTTCCGTTGGTGTCTTATTGTGTGTGTATCTGTGTGACATGCGATGATCTGACGTCTCATCGTAGATGCCCCCTGCCTAATGCCCCATGCTCAGTGCTCACATTGACCCTGTGTTGGATGAGAATATATCCTTCTAATGTAATTTTTTTCAGCCTCTCCATCACTGGTAGAAACACATCAGCAAATGTAAGAATCACACATCATGTTCTCATCCAGTAGCAATTGAAAAGACACAGACTTTATATTAACATACAGTGTAGTCTACATTCAAATACATTCCAAGTACCAAAGTAAATTATCTTCAGGGAAAACTATTCAAATATTAATGAGTATGCTGCATTTTACAAGCAAGTTTATAAAATGCTTTATAGCAGATTTTCTAGAGGAACTCAGAAAAAAGAAGAACCCACTCTGGTAATATGGGGAAAGCTGACAATTATTTCTTGACCGGATGTCATGGAAGGTCATTCAGTCAACAGCCCTAGGAAAATGTGTCTATAAATGTAGAAATCACAAATCACAAATACAATTATAGGGTGTATCTTGATCATAGCCGAAGAAGCTGAAGGGGGCTTGGCTTTTCCCAGAGGAGGAATGAAAATTTACTCTGTGAGAATATATGTTCACACAGCTTCACACCAACCTGTAATGAAATGGAAGATGGCTAAAACAGAACTTTGCAGCTTTGAAGAAAATTTTGAGGACAATGGGACTATGGGGATTCTTTGCCCCACAAGAATAGGTCTATAGCCACAGAACTGAAAATGCTTTAACAGGCGAATTTAATATTGTAGTGCCAGCATATCCTGGCATGCTTGTGGGCAATTGTAAATTTCACCTTATTGAACTGTTGTTGATAATAGTTGTATTTCCCGACTGTGGCATGTCTGTTTGCTTATGTCTTACGTGAACTGTGTCCAATCGTCACGTCTTTAGCACTGTGTAAATTACCCATCATGTGTGTCTTACAGTTCGGCGTCTGACCTTGTTGTGTTTCCCCTGTTCTAGTTGGTTTGGTGCTTGTTTGAATGCCTGTGTTACTCTTGTTAAGGGTTGCAATAAAAGGGCGTTGTTCTCCCCTTATAAAAGCCTCCTTGTCATTTGCCACCGTCGCTACAATGTCTTGGTTATTACAATATGTATACCAAAAACCTGATAAATTTCTGTATCAATGTGTGGGTTTTTCTCATTTACCTGTTTTACAAACTGGTATGATATAACAGATTATTATCATACAAAATTAGTAAACTAACAAAGAGATTCATTGATATATGTTTTAAAAATAAGCCTGTGTCACTGTTTTCGCAATTACCATAAATATTGTATTGTTTCAAAACAATAAGCAGCTGAAGTTTGACTATAAGGAAAGAATGAAGATGAAAAAGACCATTAAGACACCAAAGCATATCAAGTACATACAACATTGTTACATGCGGTAGTAGTTCAGGTGACAAGTTCATCTCCATTTAATACACCTTTACCATTGCGAAGAATGAAATCTACCACAAAACCAAGTGATGGAAGAAACAGTTGATCAATGCTCTAAACTCTTCCTTATCAAATGCAATCCATTAAGCAAAACCACACTTACAACATTTTATAGAAGGAATCAATCAGTTGTAATAGGATATGTGCTTTTTTAGTCTAATTTGAAGAGAAGGAGCTAATCGTTATTGGAATTGGAATTCTTTTCAGGTCACCTGCCTTGATATAGCATATTAGTTAATGCACATAACTGTATTACATGCTACACAGAAAAGCATCTTAATCTGTTTTTATTCAATGTGGGTGGAAGGGTGATTTTGATAAGATTGTTTCTTGATGTTTGAAGCTATAAGGGAAATAACAGGATCTTCTGTCAAACTTCAGGTCATTGTTTTGAGTGGTAATAATTGCTTTCTGGGTTCTGGTTCCCAAACCAATGGGACTGTTAAGTCAGTGCGGGCCTTGGAATGACAGGAAGTATAAACCAATTACAGCTGCCGGTGGGCATTGCCTGGACTTCAGTAACATGATAGAAGGCTTACCATTTCTAAAAGGTTTGCATGCATTTCTCCCTGCAAAACAAATGACGCATTTCCCAAGGCGGCTGAAATCTAACACGCCTCTTTCCGTGTTATTTTATCTTCTGTTTCCCCTCTTTGATCTGTGTGTGAATATGTCTTTAAACCGCACAGTTGTACTTTATGCAGAGATTAGAATTAGTGTTTGAAAGACCAAACAAAATGGTTCTCATATCTGTGGAGAATGTTCTTCTCATATCTGTCCACCACAAAGCCAAGTAAGCCTGGGAATAGGCTTTTACACTGGATTCATGGTAAGGTTATTCTTCCGATAAAACGAAATATCAGATTCGTACAGGAAATTCATGTGGTGGATGACTGTGGGAAGGCCTAGACCTAAGTGGACTATACTTGGACGGGAAAAAGATGGAAACAAAGTTAATAATTATAGTGTTCTAAGAGTGCTTATACTTGTGGGTTATTACCAAGCTTATCTTGGTACAATACATATTAAAAAGACAGAGAAAACCATGGCAGTAACTGTGGATTCAGCCTGATCTGGCTGAGCAGAAAACAGTATGTACCAGTGTCATAAGTCACTTCCCAGCACATAGCTAAAATGGTTGCCATGCACTGCAGCTTCCAGGCCCTGCTCCCCAGGAATGACCAGAAAGCAGTATTATTAGAATTAGAATTTAAATTAGAATCAGAGTGGTCATTGTTGACGCACCACAGCACAGAGTGCACAACAATGAAATATGTCCTCTGCATTTAACCCATATGTGACATCGTATTATGGAGCCATACCATAACTTGGGGAAAGAGTGGTACCCTGTCAACCTGTGGCTACCCTGCTAGAATTAATTCACCTGCATTTCATGGCGGGGCTTTTGGGAGCCAGGAACACAGATGCCCAGCTGTTGGACAGATTTCACTGGCCAGTAATGACTGGCAAAGTTAAAAAAAACTTTTGCAAATTGTGCCCCAGCTGTGAAAAACTCCTTATGTGTTGCTACCCATTCCCGCAGGCCCTCTCCCTATTATTAATATTCCTTTCAAAGGTAAAGAGCTAGCAGTTATTGGGCCCTTCACCAAGTTTGCCTGAGGGCAGGAGTACATCATAGACTGTGTCACTCAATACCAAGAGACAGTACCCAAGAATGTGGCTAGGGAGCTAGTCTTCCTTGCATAGCCAAGTAGCCAACCCAAAGGAGATCCTGACCAATCAGGGCTTAACATTCATGTCCCACAGAATTAAAGACCTGAGCACCCTATTAAAGGTGAAACATTTCCACTCCACACTATCACTCCTAAATGGATGGCCTAATCAAAGGGTTTAGCCAGACCTGAAAGCGTATGCCAAAGCAGGTGATCACTAAGTTCCTTAGCTACCCATTGCCAAGGGCTGACAATTGACAATTAGGTAAGGCGTGGTATATCTGCATTTTGGACCTGACTTTAGGGAAATGGAAGGTGGCTATAAAGAGACCGAGGTTTATGCCAGCCTTTTGCACTCCCGATGGCCACTGGCACTATACAGTTCTACTGTTTGGGGTACATGGGGGTCCAACAAATGAAGAATATCATCCTTCATTCACATCAAGCTTATGCAGCTGCCTACCTCAGCTGCAGGTTCCTCATTGGACAGGACCTACTGAAGCCATGTCCTGAATCTAAGTTTTGTAAATAATTGCATGAAACCAGAGCAAAAAATGTTTTGCTGCATTCATTTCATGGATCCCACTGTCTGCAGATGCAAGGCAATTCAGGTGAATTATGCAGTTCTTAGTAATTAGTAGTGATGCTCCGATTGATCGGCCACCGATCATGATCGGCCGATATTGGCTAAAAATAGCTTGATCGGCGA
>JAODJW010000001.1:35342696-35399398 GCA_026777045.1 Hyperopisus bebe | reverse complement strand
CAGGTTCACACAAATACAGTCCCCCCCTTCCCCCACAGTCACTCTCTGCCCCCTAGGTGGACCCCCAAGAATAACACAACAACAACATTAGGAAACTATTTACAATAAAACTCTACTGTCTTCCCGAGAGTGGGATGGCACAGATATACAACAATTAATAAAAATAATAAAACCATAAAGCCAAACTAACAATCAAGCACAATTAAAAAGCAAACTGAACAGTAATGGACATTAAGCATGCCTGCTGGGATGGTTATCCTGGAAGTACAGAGTACCAAAAATTTTATATATATGTGTGTCTCTCTTAGTTTTAAGATCATCTACATGCCCAAAACTTAATTAACATCGGAAACAGATTTAATAATTACTTTAACTTTAACCCAAAAAAGGAGTGTAACTAGCTTTAAATTAGGTATTCATTTTATGAAGTGAAACCCTTTCAGACATGAACAAATGCACGTCCTGATGACATCAAAACTGAACCTACTTTTTCCACACAATAAAAAAAAAAAAACAAGAACAACCGACCTGCTGTCAGCCTTGATAAATCACATGGAATCCTAGCATTTTGTTCCAAAAATTGCAAATCTCGAAAACACATTAAGCATCTGGCAAACAAGAAAGAAACAGATTTATTTTCTTTTTGCTTTGCATTACAACAGTGCTGCTTAATTTGCATCTCAGGTGTAGCATAAATAGGTTCTAAATTTTAAAATCATGCTTCAGGCTAATTTCTGCTACTTAAATGAAGAAAATTCCTCATTTTGATTAATTCACAAGAACAGCCAGCATGTGGCCTCCTGCAAACTAATGCAAACTAGCGCAGGACATGCCAGAGTCTTATTCAATTAACTGTGCATTACGTTTGAGTCAAAACATTTTATGCACTACTACCACTGAGCTGTTTATATACACATCATAGTCAAATGTGTATACATAAAAAAAGCAGTATGGTAAAATTGAGCTCTAACAGATGCACCCACCTTGCAGTCTTTGATCCCCTTCATTATTAATGTCACATTATTCATATTGTCAAATACCTTGTCAATTGACTAAAAGATGGACTGTACAGAGAGCTTCAGCTTGTGCCATGTAGAGATGCAGCATGTCCTATTAACTGAAAGCAACCAGGGAATGAGGAACTGCAGTTTATTAATAGCAACTTGTCTGAGTCAGCTGGGCTGCTTAGGCATAGAAACTGCCAGATTCAATTTACTGTGCTGCTCGTAGCCGGCAGATTCTGTCAGGGTTGCGTTTTTATTTTTGTGATGCCTTTTTTCTGCTGTTGTTGGACTACGCACAGAAGTAAGTGTGGTTACAGCAAAGTCATTACCAATTAAAATCAAAAGGGGCTGGTGCGTTTACCAGATAACCAAGACCTCTACAGTCTAAATTCTGTTTAGTGCTAGTGGTACTAAATACAAATGGCTCTTGAATTAAATAATTCCAGTGAAACTTCTGTTTTGTTTATTTTCTGATCTCCTCTAATTAGTGTACCAGGGAAACAGAGCAACCTTTGTTGCAGGTAGCCCAGCAAGATTACGTTTCACAAAGTGAGCCTTTTAGGTTTTGGGATTACACATATTTTGGGATCAATCTCATAGGAAAGGCCACAAATAGAACATTAAAAAATAATGTTGCTAATTCTAAATGTACCTAATTCAGTATAAGACAATAACAAAAATACTGACAATAACAATTATGAGGATGAGGACAGTGAAGATGATGACAGCGACTTCCGCAAATCAGATACGCACTTAATGGACTGTAATATATAGATGGATAGAAGTACTCCATCTTTATATTCCATGGAGAAACAAGAACTCTTATTTCAGCGGTTTGAGTCTCCAGAGCATGTCCTGGAATAAGAGACTGGCTGTCCTCTGAATCCATGCCCTACTGAGAGGGCTGTGCGCTCCGTGCTTCATTAGTCGACAGTAAATAGCTTGGATGGTTTTAAAATAGCCCAGTGATACCAATGCAGTAAACAGTGGTCACTTCACCGCCACTGTCCCATGTTTGTCACTGTGGCGCTGACTGGTTGAAATTTGCTGAAGTTGGCATGATGATGGTCCCCAATTAAATTTCCAAAGCAATTGATGAGTTTGTGCCCACATCATGCAACCCAAAAAGAGTGTTTAATGATTAAGATTATTTATGAAGAGGCAATGGGAGGTGGTGTGATGTGGGAGGATGGAGAAGGAGGACTCTTACTCAGCAGAGGCCTTGGCCAAGCTGTCGCAGGAACTGTAGCCCAGCCCGCTGAAGGCATCTTTGCAAGGTAGCGTCTGCACATTGTCCAGCCAGTCCCCAGTGGAGTGGAAGGAGGGGACGTCTGTGCTGTTACGGTCCAGCAATACGTTGCTAGGCCTGTGGACAGGAGATGATGGGCTTTTAGACAAGGGGGTTCAGCAGGACCGTTTCGGTGTTGATCAGAGAACAACACAGAGCCATTTTTTCCACTGCTATTCCTCTGGGGATATATCTGCCACTACGACCATGTAGGCTGCATATGCTGATTTTCTGGCTCAGCCATATATCTACAGACAGACACCCCAAGAGAGGTGGGTATCCCAGTCCATGTTTCACAAAAATGTTAGTATATGGAAGACATGCTCCTGAAAACCGAAGCTGCAGAGAAAAAAACACGACAAGGCTCTGATGCAGTCTCAGCACAACCCCGTGTATTGCCATTAGGAGAAACCTGTGAAGAAGTGAGACTCTCAGCAAACAGCTTCTGTTCCCCTCAGCCTCTTGCAGGGCATTTGCCTCAGCAAGTCAACCCGGAAACGTTGGTCTATGACTACAATCGGCAACCATCAGTCAAAGTGCTCCTCGCTACTGCCTTTTACTATGAAATATTTGTACTTTGTACAAATACACATAGCTTACGGAGAACTAAATTAAACCTGATTAAACCTTTAAGACCGGAAGCAGCGGGTAGTTAGAGGCACAATATCACAGTGGGTCTGTGTTCATAGTGGGATACCACAGCGTTCAATTTTAGGACCACTATTGATCCTAATTTACATTAATGTTATCGACACCAATACACTCAGTAAACTGATTTAATTTGCAGATGACACAGCAAGGTGGGTGGTGTAGCAGATACCGAACTAGCAGCACAGAGGCTACAGCAGGACCTTGGTGACTGGGTTGATACCTGGCAGATGGAATTTAACATAGATAAATGTAAGGTAATCCATGCAGGGAGCAGAAATATAGAGTACAGATATTTTATGGGTTCCACTGAAATAAAGGTAGCTGATTATGAGAAAGACCTTAGTGTGTATGTTGATGCTTCCATGTCCCACTCTCATTAATGTGGGGCAGCAATCAGCAAGGCCAATAGGATGTTGAGTTATATCTCTAGCTGTGTGGAGTTTAAGTCAAGGGAGATGATGCTAAGATTATACAATTCCTTGGTAAGACCCCACCTAGAATATTGTTTGTCACCATACCTTAAAAAGGACATTGCTGCTTTGGAAAGGGTGCAACATAGGGCTACAAGAATGATTCCTGGTCTTAGAGAAATGTCTTATGAGGAGAGGTTAGCTGAGCTGAATCTGTTCAGCCTCGAACAAAAGAGACTAAGGGGGGACATGATGCACGTATACAAGATTCTAACAGGTCTAGATGCTGTTCAGCCAAATGGCTACTTCAATATGAGTTTAAATACTAGACCTCGTGGCAATAGGTGGAAATTAGCGGAAGAACATTTTTTAAATGGATTTGAGGAAGCACTTCTTTACACAGTGTGTAGTTAGAGTATGGAATAGTCTTCCTGCAAGTGTAGTGCAGGCTAATACCCCTGTGTTCCTTTAAATCAGAGCTAGATAAGATTTTAACAATTCTGAGCTATTAGTTGAGTTCTCCCCAAATGAGCTTGATGGGCTGAATGGCCTCTTCTTGTTTGTAAATTTTTTATGTGCTTATGATATCATATGCTGTTGGATAATTAAAATTAAAAAATGAATCTAAAATAAATTAAAACCATTTTTATGTTAAACAAATCAGAAAACATTGATTATTGAATCTTCACAACTGAAAATAAATTTAAATCACCCCACAATATTAGGGAACAATTAAAGAGATACAAAAAGCAATTAGTAATTATGGTTGTGGGAAACCATTCATTTTGTGAGATAGCTTGTATCCTTAAAAATGTATTATAATTTTGAGGAAAATCAATTCTTATGGTAATTATTGTCTAATAGTAGTAAGTATCCAAATGAATAAATATTATTCTAAAAATATGTAATTGTATGCAAGATAATACTATATATACAAACTATTTCATGAACTATTTCAGTGCACCCTGACACTTCCGGCACCTTCCATCCAAGAGAACATTTCCTCTCCTCTACCAACACAGATGTGTGCCTATTAAACGCAATGCTATGAATATGTGACAAGTTGCGTCCAAAAGCAAAAGATGGACTACATGTCATATATGCAGAGCTGTGAGCATTTGATCTTACAATAAAGCTTTATTGATAACTTACAATAAAGCTCAGCAAAAGACTTTTATTTAAAAATGCATACAAAGAAACTATAATACGAGGAGAACTTGAACCATGATTTTGCGATGGAAAATTCTAGAAGCCTAGTTATTGACTGCAAACATTAAAAGCCCTGGCATAGAGATCCAGTGTGTTCTCTAGCCTAGAGAACCAGATCATTTTGCAGATACAAATGCTCTGAAGTGCTGACAGAAATACATTTTTACAACAAGGTTATACTTTAAAGAGATTTTCTGAAAGGAATAATGCAGCTGGGACACTCCTCCAGGTTTCCGTTATGGGGGGGGGGGGGTATGGGGAGGGGTGTTCCCTGCACACATGCTTGCAACTGGACCAAGAAAAAAAAGGTATGCAACAAGAAATGGAGATGATCCTCAGGTCTGAATTCCAGAAAGATGCTGGTTGATTATTGATCCCAACAACTTTCCTAGCCTACAAACTTTTGCAGTGAACGCCAGATGACCTTGTGCTTTTCTGTTATTTTTGCTCACTTGTTTTCTTTGTGCCTTTGTGTTTAAATGTAGATCCCCCTGCATATGACGCCAAGGATGGAATAAAGACCGCAATGAGTGAGAAAGCTTGCAGGGAAGCGCGCGGCGCCCTCCAGCTGGGAGCTCACTCGCCATCCCAGGGCTTGGTTTCGACAGCACAGTTTGCAGACTGTTGGGCTGAAACCTTTTGATTCTTTTGAAAGGAGCAGACTAAGGAGACAGGAAAGAGTAAACACTCTGCGCTCTTCTCGTTTTTTGTTCCCCAGCTTCCGCTTCTTTCCCGCTCGTGAGGTGACCTCTAAATAACCACGGCTGCTTAGTATCATGTTTTTCAAGTTCTCCTGGGAGAGGAGAATGGGAGAATCTGGCCCTGTACCGTCACAGGAAAGACATCTGGGCAACTTAGTCATGGACAGGAATGTGTCTCTAGCTGTGAGGAGGGTCACAGGGCCTCTGCATGGCGTCTCCTGTGCCTCTCCCCCGCACTCGTCACCCCTGCCGCTGAGAACAGGTCTGCTGTTGGGGGGGGGGGCCCTGACTGCTGTCCGCAATGTATTTTAGCCACCACTGTAGCTCACCCGGGCCGGCATCTCCATTGCTGTTAAAAGCCAATCAGGATAATTACATGCAGATTCCCAGGGACCAATACTGCCGTTCTTAAGAAATCATTAGTCACTGTTGTGCGTCTTGACGTCTTCATAATAACTGAGCCCCTCCCATCACACTGCATGGTGCCAACGCCTGCCGTAGATGAGGCTTCATGGCCCCTCCCAACAGACAGGAATATAGAGCCTGGGGGAAGGGAATAAAGGAGAGCGGGATTTTCTGGAACCGCCACGAACCGGATCATCAACACTGCAAATTCATCCCGCTTGTCTGGGAACCACTGTTTGGCACGCAGGAAGTCAGTGATTGTTTACAGCACAGACAATGCTGCTTGCCACCCGGTCATGGAAACAAACGCTTTTGGTCTCGGAAAACATGGGGAATGTAAATATGGCATTTCTTCACAAACCACTGTGTACAGCGTGACCAAACAAAAGGAAACCAACTATTTCAGGAGGTAGAGTGTTAAAATATGCTGAGTGACTAACTGATGAACTTTGGGAAAGACGTTCCTCTTGGCACGGAAGAAGGAAATTAGCCACTGATGAGCGACGCGTCAAATGCTGGGAAAGAAGCGGACTCCAGCGAGGCGTCTGTCGCTTCTCGGCACAGCGATGCTGCATACCTGGAGGCGGTGTTGGCGATGATCTTCAGGCTGCTGGGGTTGCGGATGAGCTTGTCCAGAATGCTGACAATCTGCTCAAACTTGGGCCGCTTGTTGCGGTCCTTCTGCAAGCAGTCCAGCATCAGCTGGTACAGGGCTGCAGGGCAGTCCATGGGGGGTGGCAGCCGATAGCCATCATCCACTGCTTTAATCACCTACCCCCCAAACAGAAACAGAGAGTGGGACTGAGTAGCCTTGCAAAATCCTGAGTCAAATGTCGAAGTCGACATACCAGGCTTAGTCGTTAACTGCATATTGTCGCTGTCTAATGAAAAACACATATCTCCAAAAATTATTTCAGGAGCGTGAACAAACGCATCTTCTCACAAGGTACTTTATAAAATAAATCTAAAACAATGTAATGAGATACCCATAGCACCACAAATAGAAATATGTCGTTACACTGCCACCAGGGCACGGTTTAATGTTTAAATGGACTGAAATGTTGTCAGTGAGGCAAATGTGTCAGTATCAACAAGATACAAACTAATCTCACTTTATAGTCACAATTAACAATGATGTTAGCTATCTTAATTAGCTATCAACATTGTTAAAATTAGCGATATAAAGTTGTCCATACAAATGACCGTCATTAATACAAATGTTAACTAGTACAATCATAAATACCAGTTATAGTCATAAAACATTTTTTCATGGGTCAATTAGATGCCAAATACTAGCAGTAATCAAAAGTCCCAATGATCAAAACGTGACATACGATATTTAAATTTTATTATACCCCCTATTACACCCCTACAGAATGAGCAGTTAAAAGATGGATGGATGTATTTTTAAAAATGATATACTGCTGATTTTAATAAATGTTGCTTCATTTGCCAGTATTTTAAAAAAATATATTTAAATCATTTTTTATTATGTCTTTTGACACTGTTAATCATGCTGTTCCCTCAGAAACCAAATGCCAAATCTTGTTGGGAATCCAAGAATTGATTTTACATGCTCAACAGAACCAATGTTGTAATAGAAGCAAAAATTTTATGTAAAATTTATTAATACACTGCACTATTAATGGTGCACCAATGTCTCGAAATCAAACCAATGTCTGGAAATGCCAGCCAGTCAGGTGATCACAGAGCCTGAGCGGTAAAGCAACCGCTCTGGACGTCTGCTTGCAGGTGGCAGACAGCCCTGGGTGACAGATTCTGTCTGCCACCTGGCACCTCCACGCTTCACTTCCTCTCTCCATGGGAAGCTTATCGGAACTCCTTGCCGACAGCACAGTACTCACGTCCTGATTGGACATCTCCCAGTAGGGTCTCTCCCCATAGGACATCACTTCCCACAGCACGATGCCGTAGCTCCACACGTCGCTAGCTGAGGTAAACTTGCGGTAGGCGATAGCCTCTGGCGCCGTCCACCTGATTGGAATCTTGCCACCCTGCCAAATGACAACAGAAAGAACAAGTTGGGATTCTACTGCCTCACCTGATCTGTTTTTTAAGGAATCCATAGCGTCACAATGCACAGGACACACATTTAATGATTTTCTCAGTCGAAGGTTATGACAGATACAATTTCCAGTGCCGTTGTACATAATGTAAATTGATTCTTGTAGTATGGTTTATGTCCAGCCCTTGACTGTCATTCAGCAAAAAATAAAAAAAATAAAAAATTAAAAGAAACTGCCACATCTAAATTTCGGGTCTTTACTCAAATCTCAGATCTTTCGCTACCACATTATCACACTAGTAAGTCTCACAAAATATTTCAAGGAATGTTTAAAGGAGCTGTCTGCTACTCTGTCATTACTTACAGTTTAACAATGCACATCTCTGTCATTGTATTAAATTGAAGTGGCTGTTATTACACTGCATGCCACATCAGAATGTAACCTTGATTGTGATTATTTAAAAATGTTGCCCTTAAATGATTTCATTTTTGTATATAAACTCACATATCTCCTGACCTGAGAGGAGTCTGTTTGGTTTAAATCATTTACTAAATGTCTTATGTTCCTTGAGATAATATAATAAAAGGTCTGATTTGACAAGTAAAGGGGACACTGCTTTGGAAAAGGATGTCTTTTATTATCAAGACATTCCATAGAACCAAAAAAGAACCTCCCTTGAAAATTAGCCTGGAAGGTAGTCAGCTAAGTGCTTAAGCCAAATTTATCCAGCAAAGGCCGAGGTACAAAAAGGGTCTGAAAGTAATCTGCAATAAAACAAACTCCAGACTTTAAGTAAGTCTGGGAGGGAGAACAAGTGCTTTGCATAATTTAATGGATGCACTGAACGAACGCGACGGACCTAAACATGGGCAATCCATAAAACGGAGCATTTAAATGTGCTGATTGGGGCAGCCGGCTCCACAGTGCAGGATTCCCGTGCTCCGCCTTCACGGCCTGCTCCCAGAGAGTGAGGGATGTGTTTACGCAGCTCAGCGGACAACTCCGACGGCTGCTGGAATTACCCCGGGCCCCGGCGTCATGTTTACGGGGAGGACAGAGGGGAGCCAAAGCTAACCACAGGCGCAGCCAAATAACACAGGACTGGCCCTCACCCACCCCCATCCCCCCCACCCCCCAACAGACAGGACTTCTGAAACATAAACCCACTTCTGCACGCAGAAAAACAGCTACGTTCTACATAGGTTACTGGCAATCGAATCGAAGAATCGGCCATCCATTCTGGTTACCAATACGAAAAGACAGAAGTGGGAGAAAATCCGTCTGATGTGTTTTTGGCCATGACACCAAAGAAGGTGGATAAACACAGATCTTTCAAAACACATTAAATATGCAGCACCTTCTCAGACCTACTATTGCCAACCAGAAACCGAAAAGCCCTAAACAGACTCCTGCCTCTATGTGCAGATACCCCACTAAAAATAATAATGTTAATAATGACTTATAAATATTATGTGTATGGTTGTACATAGATAAACAGCTTTTGTTAATTTCTATACACCTTACTGCTGAGCTCTAAAAATCACACATTCCAACAATCTGCTGCTAAAAATATTAAAAAAGGCAATGTAAGATTTCCATGGTCTTTTATTAAATCAGGAACTGACAGAATGAATTAACACAATATTTCAATTGTTGTATTTATTTTATGTTATCTTATCCTTTTCTGGAAGCCTCAAGATATTTGTTTAATGTGGTGCGATATTTATATAGCTCATTTTGTATCTGGGAAAATTCAGCTTAGATGTCCTTTTGATACTTCAACTGGAAATCTTAAGGTTAACTGCTACAGTAGTTATGTCCTTAAGCAGTACTACTACTATATTTTTACTTAAAGGAATTATCCTTCTAAATTTGACTGATGTGAAGAATATTGCATTGCAAGTGAGATTTTATATATTAAGTAAATATAAAAAATGAAGTAAAATACATTTCAGGAGGCTATACTCCCGGCAGTGCCACCCTACCTAGTGCGTACTGTATACTCTACGCCATGGGAAAGTACAGCATACAGTATAATTGATAAACAGTAAGAAAAAATATAAAAGACAAACTACATAATCATATACAAATCGGGCTAAAATGTCTGCTGAGTGCCTGAAATGTCTTCTGGTTTCTGGCAGTGGTATGCACAGTCTTGGGTGAAAATATGAGAGGGGTTTAAAGGAAAAAGGTACATATTCAATTACCCCTCCCCATCCCAGAACACCACCAAGACCACCCAACCCGACAAGAAGAAAACGTAAAGAATCTTAGTGTTATTAAAGATAACGGAGCAGTGTGGGCTAGTAATGTACGGCAGACTGTATATTTTGGATTCTTAAGTTATTTGGTTAGGTTAAAAACTTAAACACAATGTTTTTCATACTTTCTAATTACTAAATTATTGTATATGTTACATAAAACATAACTTTTTTGAAGCCTGGGAACCTATTTTTTCATGTCATGAAGATGGTGCACTGTACAATAGGCCTGATAAGTAATTCTGACATACAACCTGTTTGTCAGACAGGAAACCAGTAATGCGATAATCTGCACTTTTCCTTTTGTCGCAGCACATTTTCCATATTTAAACATCTTTCTTCTTTATTCCTGCCTTGTGTAGTGCATCATAATGAGCTATCTCAGATATGTCAAACAATATGTAATATGCCGCATGTAGTTAGTACATCGTGTTAATTCCTCACCCTGGTGGTGTAGGCAGCTTCTGGGTCGTCTTCCAGCACCCGCGACAGCCCGAAGTCGGACACCTTGCACACCAGGTTGCTGTTGACCAGGATGTTGCGGGCGGCCAGGTCCCGGTGGACGTAGCCCATGTCAGCCAGGTACTTCATGCCCGAGGCGATGCCGCGCAGCATGCCCACCAGCTGAATCACCGTGAACTGTGCGTCGTGCTTCTGTGACATCACAACGAACAGAAACTCCACTTATAAATGATTTACACAAGATTTTACGGCCCTTTCTCACGGACAATTGCCACATACCCCAGACTCTAGCGCATTCTAACCCCACACACAGCCTTTTTACAGCATGTGATTTACATCATTTATGTATTTTGTATCAGTTATATTTTCTATTTTTTAGTCTACATTTTAGATCTTTTAATTAAATCATCTGGCAAAAATTAAAAGCCCTTTACTACATAGTTTATTTTAAATTAATTATTATATTTGATCTGCAATGAAATAAGTTCTTGGTTTTAATGAACGAACCCTAAAAAATACAGATTACATATATTATATTCAGTATATATACACACAGATCTATTTTACAATATACAGTGGTACCTCAGTTCTCGAACTCATTAGAACTTGAATCTCAGAAGTCAAACCGTGAACGCCGATCTAAGATAACTTGTACAGGCGGGGAAATGAGTCAAGCAGCACGTCTCTCAGTGGAAACAAAGGGTAATGCTTCAATCTCAGCCGCACATTCGCTGTGATAGCATCCTGCATGTTTACACTAGCTGAATACATATATTTAGACAGTAAAAATACATTTAGATAATGATAGACAGTAACAGCAATTATTATTATTATATAATAAAATACATTTAAAAATAAAAATGTCATTATTTTAATATTAATAATAAACCATGAATACATTTAATTATAATAATATTGTTGTGCGGGGATGGAACGGAGACAAAGACGCAGATGTTAGGGTATCGGGGAATAAAGGGTTTAATTACAGGTAAGGCAGGCAAAACGCAGACGGACAATGCAATGACTGGACTGGGGAAACAAACTAAAACGCGGACGAAATACAGTGGACTAATGACAATAACCAGAAACAGCTGATCACACGGGGACTCCACACGGGGTTAACGAGGGGGCGTGGCACACGGAAGAAGTGGACCATCGGTCCAGGACACATTGTTTTTTTTTAACTTTACACATTGTTTAGCTACATTTATTTTCTTACTTTACAAATTACTTTTTATTTTGATAAATGTGCTTAGTTGTGTTTAGTACAGTAAATGCTCTTCTTGTCTTATCATTTTGCGTTTAAATGCTAAAAAATACATATTTAGATGTAATTTTTTGGGGGCCAGGAACCAATTATTTGGTTTTCCATTATTTCTTATGGGGAAAATTCGATCACAACTCGAACTTTTTAGGATTCGATCCGGAATTCTGAACGGATTAAATTCGAGTTCTGAGGTACCACTGTATTTCTGTATTTGATGTATGAACAATAGATGAGGTTTTTTGGAGAGACAAAAAGACAATAGAAACAAAGTGATGTTTGTTTCTGCAACCCATGAATAGAGAAAACAGGCGGAAAAGCACTAGACTCCTGGACCACGTCAAGGAGATAGCGGCGAGAGAGAGTACAAAGAGCACCTAATCCCAGTAAGAGGGGCAGCAGTGTGGTCCCGGTGCTACTTCATCTAGTTCAGGCTTCTCCGCAATACACTGGAAATTGCTGAAAAACTCTGCACTCCTTCTGGATCGTTCTTATTTCATTCTTTCGCTTGACAGCGCTGCATATGGAATAGATTTCTTATGGGCCCTGCGATCGCAAACTCAAGCCAATCCATGATTATTTGATGTTATGCTTTGGCTAATTTCAAGAATCCAGAAACTCAGGGTGGACTGAGGTGGTACATGGAACTGAGAGCAAGTCTGTCAGGATCTTTTCAGGCGTGTCAAAACTCCCAAAAAGCCGAATCCCTTATTAAGTGTAGTGATCACTGCTGCTTTTTTTAGTGTACGTGAATCCACAGCTATTCAAACAAAAGCATGTGGACTGATCCCATAGGCTGTGGCACCCTATTTATTTCAGCAATGGAAAATGCCAGAAGAGTCCTGTCTCTATGTGGGCTGCCTGGCAAGGGTTTCCTTTTCCTTTTCATACTGGCAACATGTGAGTATATGCTGATACTGGGTGCTTATGTGATTCAGTAAGGAGGCCTGTGTGCAAGAAGAATTTGATACCAACTTCAGTGATGTAAGGTTTGGATTCAGTTTGATAGATGATAAATGAGTAATGATACGTGCCTCTCCCTATCCCCATAACACGCCAGGAAGCAATCCATATTTGCAACTGGAAAAGTCCAGTGCTGTCTGTTTTTTAATTGCACATTTTTAACATTTGCCAGTTTATCTATCTAGCTATCTAATCTGCTTGCCCTCCCAAAAAAAACTTAATTAATATTGCATAATATTAATATTATTTACTCTCTTCTTTTTAATTTGTTTGCACTCCACTTACTTGTTTGCACTATGTGTACTGTCCTTGCACTGTGTCTGTTTTGCACTAAACGTATATTCGTCAGTGCTTGCTGCTGTACAGATGATACCCATCTCACCAGCTTCCTGCTAATGCAGGTGTCAGCACTGCTATAAAATCACAAGCTGTACTAGTGACCAAAATCACTGTAACCCTTAGGTCAACCTGAATATTTCTCCTATTTCTTTCCTGTTTCAGTACGACTCATCGTGAACCTGCAGTGTAAAGCCTGCCAGCATAGCGCCCCCGGTCCGCCCTTGTAGCCCCTGGTGAGAAGAAGCCGATTCTTCTGGTGGTGTTAAACGGAGGGCGGCGGCTCGCGGGAGGAGACAGGTGTTGGGGCCCTGCTACAGCCCATGGTCGACCCCCCCCGCACCACTGCACGCATCTCACACAGGCAGCGATCGTTTACTGCCCAGGGCGCACTCACTCGCAAGAAGCCATCCAGGGAGCCGTTCTCCATGTACTCCGTCACGATCATCACCGGCTTACCTGTGGAGTAAGAATGATAAGGCAGAGGGAGGGCATCCGTGTGAGAATCCACAGCGAGCAGCAGGGAGAGCAGACACAGGAGCCAGAGTCACCTTCCCCATGCATATTGCTGGCTCTATAACATGATATTTACTACCGTACATAGGCTTAACATCTAATAAACAGCATAATGCCCCAAAGGGCTTAAATCTCACAAAAATGGAAAACAGTGTGCTCTTTACTACAGTAATGTGGTAAAAGTACATCTAAAAATCCACACACTGCACAACCATTTTGTTTAATTTCATTTCGTTTCATTTCATCAGGTGTGCTACATTTAAAACCGAATACTGTGTGCCTTTCTGCGGCACAGAGCCGTAATGTTGACACTGATAAATTCTGAGAAACATGTTGTTGTAAAATGCTAACTGTCTATTTTGTATAAAAAATATCCCTGTCTGTGTAAAATGGCAGTGCTCTGCTTGAATGGAGAATTTATAGAGTTCAGTCCGGATGCTCACGGCTGTTATAAAAGAACCACAGCTGTACATCTGCGTTTTTACAGGGTTCCTATAGCAAGTTGGATGTGTTCTGGGAGCACAAACTGTGTTGCACCAACACACTGGACACTAACCGGGCCACTGCAACACACTAACCGGGCCACCCTTATGCACTGGTATTGTCTTGGGACACAAACCGGGCCATCCCAATGCACTGGGCTCGTCTCAGGACACAAACCAGGCCACCCCAACCCACTGGGCCTGGGGTCCCCAGCAGGCAACTTGCTGCCCCATGTGGCAAGGGGGGTTGGGTATGGTAATGACGACTGAATGCAGCCCCCCTGACAGTCATCGGGGCTCACTCTCCGCAGGGGGGAAGGAGGTGCCAATGAATTTATAGGATTGTCAAGGTCAGCAGTCCGTCCCTGGCGACTTTATTCCATCCTCACCGCTGCGCATAAATTATCCGCTTTATCTCCTATGCCTTAATTCAATCTCAGTTGATAGGTTTTGTTAAAAATTAGAGGAGAAAAATTGCCTTTAAATTACAAGCATGTGAGAGGCTGTTTGCCCATCACGGAAAAGGCGCCTGACAGACGGCTTCATTTCCCTGACTGCTCATACTCAGCGACGTTTCTGTTGATGCGGCAGAACTTGGAAACAAAAAACTGCATCCTGAGACTGCAAAACAAAGTGTGCCATTTGTAAGAGTTTCAACATCGCACATAAAATACATTTGACAGAAGAAAATACGTTTCTGTAGATACAAGCACACACTAGTTGACTTTATTTGAAAGTATGGTTTTACAATGGAAATGTTAAAATGGAGGCAACGGAACAAAATTTCAATTCATTTTAATGCATGGACTGCAGCACAGCATAAATAAATGCAGATTATCTGTTCATTATTATTATATAGTTAAACACTTCTACCCTTCAAAAGCCTTGATGGATCTACCCCCTGACTCTGGCTGAATATGATTTTTTTTTTTTTGTTTAAAGCCTCCCTTAAGCCTTCTCTCCTGCAGCTTTTGATCCTGAAAGTCGGCTTGTAATCAGTAGCCCTGCATCCTCTGCAAATGGCAAAATGCAGCTTCCAAAATCTTTGGCCAATTGCTCAGCCAAGAGCAGCAGGTTAAATGAGGTGTAAAAGTCTTTGGATTATTAGGAATTAACCGAGGGGGGGCAGTGGGTTAATAAATCAGGCGACGTCAACGGGCGTATGCTGGTCCCCACCCCTCCCCCACCCCCAACGACTCCAGACTCCAAACACTGAGGCCTGTAAGAGCTGCTTCCTTTCTATAATACACAAGGGCTAAGCATGGCCAGTCTCCCAGCCCTGACCTGGACCCTCCACCCCATCCCAAAAAAACAAAAAGGATCTGCAGTCAATTTCAATTATGTTCTCCATTATTTACAGATGAAACTTTAATTGTAAGAGTGACGCAAGATTTATTAGACAAACATAATCCCACTTTTATGAACAATTATACACATTAAAGGCAGATTAAAGGCATTCCTTCCTATATACTATTTATAACGCATTTGAAGCTGGCCACCAGCAGAAAAAAGCAGAAGCTAAACACAGACCCTGCAGTGCTGAAACAGTTCTTTTAGAGGGAGTTTTTCAAATAGCTAATCCTGTGTGGCATTTAAAACAGCAGGAAAATGAAGACTTCCAAGGCAATGGCGTAACAGCTTGCTAACCTTGCAATAAACTTAAAAGCAATCAAGCTTTATCCTATGCAAAATACGCAACAAATTAAATCTGTATTTCACAGAGGAGCATTTGATACAAATAAGCTCCATTTACTTTGCCTTCATACAGAGTACATTCTTATTTAGCTAAACTCCATGTACACTTTTATTCTTCCTACGCTGGAGAAGAAGCAGAATTGACACTGCTGCTTTATATGCCATCTATGGTACAGTGCAGTTCAAACATATTACTTAAAAAAATTGTGAAAAATTCAACTTTTCATTAACCTCTGGAGTAATGTCACCTACAGCTACAGGGCACATGGGACAGCAGGGTAATCTTTGTTCAAAAGTGATCCTGTAAGATTTATGGTTTATATGATTGTGTTCACCTTGGGCACTGGCCCATTGTCATGAGCAAAGTTTACTGCATAAAGCTGATAAAAACGTGGCTTTTATTATTTCATATTTGCCAGGTTTACAGTGTCTCTCCATGCATAACTAAAAACAGCCACTCCTAAATCACAGGTGCTTGTGAAAGAATCTGCGAGTCATATTTCAAACACGTACAATTAATTAGATTTTTAAAGAAGCCTTTGAAAATAAAAGGAGAGGAAAATAGTGCAGGATAAGTTTAATCCACTTACTGGAAATCCACAAAGTAAAAGAAAAATTGTCAACAAGTGTATTTTTGCTCAGGAAAAAAACACAATTTAACATTGTAACGTATGCCAATTACAGGTAACACATAAAAACTAGCAGGAATTTCTTCTTTCCTCCAAAAAGGTTACTGGTATCTTGTGGGCTGGCTAGATGGACGTCACAATTAATTGTATTACATCAAAAACTTGCTCACTAACTCACTCACTCAATTAATTAATTAGCCATACAAGGAGTGCTAGTGATTGAGTCAAAAAATACATGGCGGCATTGAACAGCCACTGCAAATACTGGGGTGACATTAGGAGAGGTTTTGATATGGCTAAGCTGGTATAATTTACAGTCATAATATCATACTGTAGTTTTACGCCAACATGAATATCATTTAAATGTCATTTTCTTTGGCTGTCTCAGACTTTTGCATTGTGCTGCATATGGGATTTATTCAATGTTTTTATACAGTTCAGCTCATGTTTTTGGGGGCTAAAGTGACCAAGGGAACATCAACTGAAACAAAGTGAAGTGCCATTTTGTGGTTGGCGTTTGCACTTACTGCGAGTGACCACACCCTCGAGCCTGATTATGTTGGGATGGTCAAACTGGCCCATGATGCTGGCTTCACTCAGGAAGTCCCGCCTCTGATTCTCTGTGTATCCAGCCTTCAGGGTCTTGATTGCCACGCAGATCTCCTTCTTGGAGGGCAACCGCAGTCGTCCACTGCACACCTCACCAAACTCACCTGTATAGGAATATCAGATACGGCGGGTTCAAGAATAAAAGTCAACCAGGAAATTATAAGTAATGGAATATGTATCACTGATGCCTCATTATTCATTCAGCTTTGGGGGCTTTGGCAGCTTAAGGTTCCATTTCTGAAACTGATCTTTAACCTACTGGTTGCCCTAAACCTCAGCAACTCTCATAAGCAACAGTTATCAACAGGTGGCTTCAATCCTTTCAAAATGAGTGATTTACAGTAGTATAAAAATGTACCGGAGACCCCCCCCCCCTCCCCCGAAGAACCTGTTTTAAACGCAATTATATATTGGTTTGTTGAAGGTCAAGATACTTTACTTTTACTCAGGTTACTGTATAGCCTTTATGGAGAGTAAAATCAACTGCAGTTTTGATGACATGCATATCAGTGAGCAACTCATTCTCTTCTTCCATAAAATGAAAAGAATTCATAAACAGCTTTACCAGAGTATATATGGATGTAGTAGAATATCTGAACCCTAAACCTAACCATAACCCCTTCTATACCAGAGAATAACAATTATCTGAGAATTACTTTAGTTATTATGGTTATTAGAATTCTTCACTGATTATGGAACAGTAAATTCTGACGAATTGCTTTCTGGCCTGTCAATGTGCTACATTTCCTGGAACTGTGGTTCAGCGGTAAACCCATTTCAAGCTTTGGCAGCAGACTAAAACAAATGGAGACAGGAAATTGGACAAAGGCAAAGAGGGAGGGAATTATTACACAGCTGGCCATGAAACATCCTTATATCTCTCATTATTACCTGTGATGGGTTTGAGAAACTGCCCTGATATCTGGAAAAATTTTGCGTGATTACAAGTTATTCCAATTGCAAGGATCTTCTGCTTGGCTTGTGTAAGGTAATACTGATCTGACCTTATATGAGCCCTGGTCAGGGTTGTGTCGTACCTTGCTGCAATAGCTTACTTTTATTTAGTATTATTTCCTGTGGAACAGAATAGGTATTTTACATTTTTAAACAATACAGTAACATAAATGGCAAATCCTTTATTACAGATAAGATTTATACATATTTTTAAGGTTGTAGGCAAATTATTTCAACCCATTTTTGGCTGTCCAAAGAGACTTTATGTGTTGTGAGACTGGGGGGCATGGGGTCTCATCGTGAGACATAGCAAAGTCAGGTGATGAGCCCCCTCATTCACCTGCAGCCAGTCGCTAAGAATGTAAAAGTTGTGTCATAGTTCCTCAGGCCAGACTAAAAGCTGAAGTGTGTAATCCCATCTGCAGGCCCCTTCTCCTAATGCCACAAAGATGCTTTTGTGGTTGTTTCCTCTGCCCCGTTTGTCCAACCCTAAAACGCAAAATAAGTTTTTGCTTTGTCCTAGTGTAATAGCTACACAAGGCAGCTGTAACGGACAGACCACACACCTGAAGTCACACAGTGTACACTTGCTCTGGGTAGAGAAGTAAAATGGGACAGTATGCAAATAAGATCTGTCAAGTTACCATTTCATCCTTTTGTCCCCCATGTATGGAGGCTTGTCTCCTCGCCTTACACTTTTGAGGACTGCCGTAAGGGTAGAGGGGAGGGTCCCAACGGAAGCCATGTTACTCATACCACTGCTTCCCCACCGCGTCTCCCATTAAGCTTGGTGAGGCGGCAAGGACAGATGGTGAGAGCACACCTTTCACCACCATGAGAGTTCAATAGGAACAAAACCTTTACTGAGCACAGCTACTTCCCACTGATGGTGATGATGTAAATTATTAACTTTTCAGAAATCATGTCACTAATACTAATATGAGACATTCCAATTTATTATTATTGTTATTTTTATTATCTAGCCTTTCATAATGATTTTATGTTAAACAGAACCATAAGTAGCAGTGTCTCCTACCTGCACCCACCACCTTGTCGATAGCTATCCCAGAAGCATCGAGCTCTTTGGCAAATTCGTGGACAGCCTGACTGGGGTCCTCATAGGTATGTGGGTCTATATAAGTTTTTATACCAGGAAGTCTCACTGAAAGATGGCAAAAAAAAGATATTTACATGCATGTGGAGTTCAACATATGTTTCCGCTTCCAAAACTACAAAGAGGGTCAGCATTCCTCAAACTAATTTAATCTAACCGTTACCAGATAATTTACAGATTAAAGTACATGATTTGCATATGTGAATAAATGATGATGTAGCCTGGAAAATGACTATAACAGGATTGTTCTTATAAATACTGTGTACAATACATAAATACTGTATATAAACACTGTACATAATAATCTGTAAATAATAAGCAAAAATACCAGGTAAAAAAACAATGTCATATTTTAAGATTAAATTAAAGCTTGGTCTGATTGAAGTAGGCTAACTGAAAACAAAGACAAACAAATAAAATAAAGCACTTACAGTGGCCGTTACCACAGTGAAACCTCTTTTCATCTGAATCTTTTGATTTTCTGTAACCACAAATCCTGGCAATGACATTGACAAATAGGTTTTAATATTAATCTGTGTTTATGTCGATGCCATGGATTTAACACAGCACAGCTACAAGGATCAGCACTGAGAAGAGCTGGGAGCACAGACCAGCTTCTCAGTCAGGATGAAACGCTGTTTGTGTGCCCTGCTATGGCCCTTTGATTTATACTCTCTTTGAACTGAATGGACCGTCAAGATCAGCTTTCCACATGACATGGCACTCATCTCTCCTGGTACACAGTTTTATAAAGAAAGGGACAAAAAAACATCCTCAAGCCAGCCAAGTTGGACTACATATGGGAAGCAACTGACTTCCACTCCCAAAGGCGTTTCCGATCCTTTAGGGTAGAAACACTATCACAGGTGTGTATGTATAGTGAGTATACTGATTGCCTTGAGCTGGCTTTTTCCCATGAGCACTGGCTGGTACCGACCTGTTGATGAGAACATACACCACCACCGTCAGGACAATGATGGCCACGGCACCAGAGATGGCGATCAGCACCACCTGGCTGTTTTCACCGGAAATGGAGAAAGCTGAAGGGACATGTTGGTAAGCAAGGGAGCATCAGTGTTCATGAAGGGCATGAAATTATAGCATTTTATTTAAAACCAAACATAGTTGAACTAAGATGTTTCGTCATGAGATAAAACAGAGCTTAAAGGACACACCATCGGTCATAACTCAATTTTGATAAAACATGCAGTTACGGTGTTTTGCCTTGGTACGGCAGTAAATACATCACATAAATGCAATGTAAATAAAAGTGTCACTAAAAAATACAGCTTTTACAGAAATAAGGAAAAGTGGGCTGACGGTCAAGAAAAATTATGCCCTTTGGGACAATTACAAAGTCTCAGAGTAAGGAGATTAACTTTGCTTATATATTTACAACAGATTTGAACTCCATCAGCTATGAGCAGTAGAGCATACATTCCACATTTAATGACATATCCACTCTGGCTCTCCAGAAGCTGCATCAGGACACTAAATTACTTGCTGAACAATAAACCATGGCTGCAAGTAACCGGAGCTTCCTTGCAGATATGGTTGAATACATATGGCCAAGTGGCTTTTTCTCATCTAATGTCTTGAACAGCACATAAGTAAGCGATGGATTTTTAGTATTCATATAAACTGGTTGTTATCAGTCCAGCAGAGACATCAATTTCTTAAACATCAGCATCTATGGATATTCTATAGATTCTTTCACACCAATGAGTTCAGGATGGAGGAGAACGAGGTAAGAAAGCGAAACTCACAGTCTGGGCTGGTCTCAAACTGGAAGTTGCGGCTGCTGAGTCCATAACCAGCGGCCGTGCGAGCCCGGATCTGCACCAGGTAGCTGGTGTCAGGCTTCAGGCCGCTCAGCGTCACGTTGGTGCCCTTGGATCTCAGGATGGTGTAGCTCGTCTCCTGCTCCTGCTTCAGGGAACAACGGAGGCAGCAGGGAGGGGGTGGAGAAAGAGGCCCATTAAAACCCAGCCCGGAGAGAGGGATAGTGAGAGGAACAGGATCAGGTTCCGAGTACGCTGCCTCCTGATGGCTTGTGTCGACACCACGCCTAAGACCGTCCCGTGAGCCGTAAAGCTGGGTTTGTAATCATGGTGCCCCTGAGTGCCGCAAACAGTGCCAACTGCACTTGATAAATTGCCACCTTTATTTTTTATGGCTTTTCTAAAGATCTCTGTATTGCACTGATCCTCTGACGGTGAAGGGATTTATAGGATGTCTTTACATTCATGCCATTGTTTCCAGATGTGGCTACAACTGGGAAGAATGAAAGGAGAAGTACTGGGGTTTATCACAAATGAAATATTAAGCAATTATTTCATAATATATATTAATGAAGGACCTTAAACAAAAAGGCAGGTGTCTCATTTACGGAAGAAAAAATGAAAATCTGCACCTACTGTTCTTTAAAATTTAATCAGAACTAAACACCAAAACCAGTGTAATATCATATTATGCTCAATGACTAAAAATATGTAAATGCATTCTAAAGCTGTACTAAAGGCAAAAAAACAGAAATATTAAAATTACTTGTGAGATTTAAGACTTTAAGATTTAATATTGGTGTTTAATTGTTTGAAACAGAAAAATATCAGACATAATTAATAAAATGATCCTCTGCTCAATAAAGAGTTGGAAGATGGATGGATGGAATTCAAACAGAAAATATACAATTTTATTGCTTTATACCTTTACCTGAATAATATAATGCTTGTAGCTGAATGCTCATTTTAACATCTGTAGCATGTCAATACCCTCAACACAGTGATGAGATTTACTTTTTAGACACATGTCTAACATTAACTCATGTCATATCCAAGCTGAATAATCCATGTATCCATCCACATTCCAACCATTTATCCTAGCCAGGGTTATGGCAGCCTGTGGCCTACCCCAGGCCACACGTAGGATAAAGCAGGGGAATGTACTGCATTGCATGCCAAGCTGTATAATCTTACAGGGAAAACTGTGATAGCTATTTCTACAACCATGAGTAAATAATATTGTCCTGTGATATTCCATGGAAGATTTGACATGTAGCTTTAGCCATGAATTTAGTAACTCATTTCAGAATTTGTAATATAGGAAGTACTTTCATTTGCAGACAGATGAAACCTATATCTCAACATCATGCTGTATGTTTCTTCATTTAAGTCATAAATCTTTTTGTAGGTTGTCACCTTTCGCTGCACTCGACAACATATGATCCCCGAAAATCATACACAGGTGTGCCCGAATCCTTGTTAGGAAAAGTTCTTTTTGCATGTGTATCAGAATCCTTACCCGCTCTGCACACCAGAGTTTGACAAGGCGTGCAATTGTTACTTTCTGGAGTATGTGATAGAGGAAGAACATAGTTTATGCCATGTCATGTTCTGCTTTGACAATATAAATATTGCAATCTGCACATATGTCTTTATTCTCAGCTGGAGAGGAAATGGGAAATACAAGATGCATTTCAGCTACAGTGCCCTTAATTTGAGCTCAAATATAAATAAACACTTCCAATTACCCTGTTTCTTCTTTTTCTTTTTTACATTTTCTCCAAGATGATTATAACAGGAAAAATAATCGCTGAAGCTTATTCTTACAATCAGTATTCTTTAATAAGCATATGAAAAAGAACCTCTGGAATGTCTGTTGTAATTTCTCCAATTTTAGTCTCCAGAAAATATAGTCACAAGCTGCAAGTGGCCAGTGTTTCAGAGGAACTTCAATGCATTTTTATATTTACTGAGAGTATGTCCCCTCATGTGTGCATTAAGAGTAGGCCGACATCCATCTGTAAATCAACAGATCTAAGAGAAGTGGACATCTTCTGCCATTAAGCCTGGCCAATCAGGAAGCACCTCAGAATGGACAGGGGTGTACCTCAGCCATTTTTGCTTTCCTAAACGTGCATGTTTTGTTTCAGGGCATGTCTGTGTAAAAATGACCAACTTCATAACATGATGGCTTTGCAGTCTGATGTGACACTTTGTAAACTGGACAACCCCTTGGCACTGGGAGACCTTTACAGACCATTCAATCTAAACCAAAAGCCATAGATGGAGCATCATTCACTGGAAAATGATGGCTGGCTTATGGAAATGATGAAGCATACTACAGAGATAAGATTTAGGGCTTTAATGGTTGTGCTTTAAAAGATATAGCAAAGGTTCTTTGTACAGAGCACAGCCATACAGAAGGTCATGCCAACACTTATTTTCTACAGCAGAGTGAGGACTGCTTTTACAGACTCTGGGCTGTTGAGTCGGGTAAAGCTGTGCTTATATCTTCCCTGAATGCACCCATAAAACGTGACAGAAAAAACAGCCCTGAAGATCTTTGAAAGGTCCATGTCTCTAGCTCATTAAAAATGCCTCCCTGGCTAATTTCAGTATCAAATGTCACTGATAGTTCACCCTGTAGGCCACAGAAGGCCTGTAATTTGCTCTGCTCTAATTTTCACACTGAGACCTTGAAGACACATTTATAGTTAATAATAAAACTTCACTCCATTAGACTGGGCCGTTCAGCCTCTGGAAGGTGTCCCAATACAGACATGCAAGCATTCATTGCGGAATCCCAACATTCTTAAATCCTAGCGGCCTTGTTTAAACCATTTTACAGGAAAAATGGGTTTCTGTAATTCACTCTCTACACTGATGCAATGACAAGTTTTTTTCCAGACTATTCATCATATGAAAGTAATAACCTTCCTGATTAAAGATACATAAAATAGATAATGTACTGTACTGGCTATTAACTTCAGTGTCATAGGAATTCCATTATGCACGACAATAATTCTAATTCAAATAAAGAATATTACCTGAGTTTAAATTTTTAAGATTTAAATTAAATGAATAAAGACCTTTTTTGACTGTCGTATTGTATATGCATTTGCGTAGCCATACAGTTCATTTTCTTTTTATGGGTGAACTCTAGGTGTCTGAAGAACTTCACACCCTTAAGTTCACTGCCAGCTCCATACTGTCAGGTCCTGCCAATGTTGCACGCCCACCTTCATTAGTCTGAGGAGAGGCATCGTTCGCTTAGCGTAGGAGGACCACATATCACAGGTTCTGCTGGCCCTCAGAAGAACCAAGTAACCAGCTGCATGATGACAGCTATACAGAAAGGAATGGCTCACGGTAGCTCTCCAGGGCGGAGAACAGGGGTACATCGATGCACAGAAACACGCTTCACCCGGCTTTAGCAAATCAAGTCAATCGTTACTGACTCCCTCTACACAGCATCAATCATGAAGCCGTTCAAACAGATCCAGGACAGGGCAACAGGAGAGGCTTAAAGCAAGGCAGTCCAATGCCGAAAAGTGATTCCCATGCTGAAGGAAATGGCTTCAATATGGGTATGTTTGAAACCATCCAACACCTGGCTTTCACATGATAATGTAAAGCCGAATCATTATGAAGGCTTTCAGATACAAAGACACTTCGGAACCTAAGCATTTTACTGTATTTTCAGGGAGAACAGACACAGGGGTACTCAAACAGGGATGAGCAGGGGAATTACAAAATCACACTTTTTACTTATTTATTTGCATATTATTTGTATATACTATCTACTTTGAATCTTATATTACTTTCAATTTCACAAGTGCACTGAAGGCACAGTATGCAGCAATGCTTTCATTAACAAGTGTTTCATAACCCAGTGTCTTCACATTAAAATAAGGCCCTTATCATGTGATAAATGCCTTTGTATTTGTTCACATTGAAACTGACCTCCACAACTGAAGAAAGAAGCGTTATTTTATTAAGATAGGAAACATAGCTGTGATCTAAATACTATTTTAAATCAAGGTCACAGACATGCGACTGTTATATTAATGTGAAATATGGCCCTAAGCACTCTGTGATATCTTTAAATATCCAGCACTATATGGTTTTGGGAAATAAGACTAGGAAATCATTACTAGAAATTAGTTACTGTATTCAACACAATGGCTGAATGCCTCAGCATAACCTTTACAGTCCCTAGATATCCAGTTAAAATCTCTCCCCACCTTCTCATAGTACTTGACCTCGTAGTCCAGAATAATGCCATTGGGTCTCTCTGGTTCCAGCCAGGACAGAGATATGCTATTTCGGGAAGCTCTGTCCTTCTTGATGACCGTGACAGGAGATGGTGCTGTGGAGAGACCAAAGAGGATGGTCAGAAAGATGAAAGAGGTTTGCTGTCCGCCGTGGCTACAGGAGCCTCATGGTTTCATGAGCTTCCTCTGATGTTCATTTTTTTCCCTTTTCAACATGCACCCTTGACCTGGTTTAGCACCTTCAACATTCCATTCAAGAAAGAAAGAGGCAGAATGAGAGAAGGTATTAAAAGAAATGATGACTACCCCAACATTCCTGTACCTCTGTCATAGTAAGCATGGAGCTGAGCAACACTGGCTGCAAAGCTTGGGCCAACAGAGACCATTCGCACCCTTCGAGGAGAGATAGGTCATGTGGCTGCTCAGATGGTGGCGCCGACCACTAGCTCACCACATGGTCCCAGTCTTGCCTCGTAATGGGAGGCGGGGCTGTCCTTGCTCCCCGTCTGTGCTTCGCTCATTTCTCTCTTTCACTTTTTACAGCTCTGTAATTGCAGCACAGTGCTGCACCGCTGGGCCCCCAAGCCGCCCCACATTTTAATTTTATTAGACCACAGGAAAAAACATGTTGCTCTTTGAAATGTTCAGGCCTTCCGTGATTGTGATTATATTGTTTTAAAATTCCCCTTTTAAAGTAATGAATCCAGATGAACAATCTGCTTTCACTCTGTCCTCCTGTGTGATATTTCTGTGTACGTTTACTTTATATTCACCAAAGTTAATGGCTCCCATGCTACAGTACTTATAACTCACTTTGCACTAAATTTTATGTGACATGAAAGATCTCTGATAATTGCAAATAGGTATCTCCTTTAAACACAATTCTCTTTTACAAGTCACTAACAGACTCCTAAGTTACAGCTCAGCCCTTGACTTCATAAGATATATTTGGACAATCAGAGATTGAAGATACTGAGCTATTTTTTTCAAGACAAAACCTCAAGTTCATCTGAAATGTGGACAGATTTTCTCCCAATTGGCACACCACCAACTCACCAAAGGTGCTTCGCACAGCAAAGAAAATTTCTGTTTACAAGGAAGAAACCAAACCTTACATGAAGGTTTGCCTGATTGAGTGTGCCTGATTGCCTCATTTAGTCCTTCTCAAAGCACAGAGCAGGACCCTTTAACTGAATGCATGAAGTTTGCATCTTAATATACTTCACTACAAAAGGAATCATTTTCAGTTGGCTGACATGTTATAACTGATCATGCAGAAGCTGACAGTCTGTGTCTTAGTTACATCTAAAGCTAGTTCACTTATATCTTAAAAAAAAAAATTAAAAAAACATAAAAACCAATAAAAGAAGGAAAGATTTTCAGCTATGAAAGGTAGAGACAGCACTGCACTGCAGGGGCGATGCTCTCCTCCCTTCATTCCAGGCAAAGTGCAGTTTTTGCCCAAGTCCTGATTCTTACTGGCATCTCCGCCAGCTTCTCGTAAATGCGCCCGAAAGACGGTGTGCCTGTAGGCAGGAGGATGCCAAATCGCACATTCACACATTCATCTCCTCACCTCATTTGCATTTTATTGCATCATAAAGGTGGCCAGATTATTTGTCCAAGACCAATTGAGTACTGAAGTGAAGTGGGGGGTGGCGGTGGGTGGTTTCGTGTGTCATGTTTCAGCCGCTATCGAGAGGCCTGCAGCGGCTGTAATAAAACACCCATTTACATTTGCGTGCTTATTTATGGAAGCGGATGGCCACATCAGAGAAAGCAATTTATACAACTGATGTAGCAGAGCTCTATATTAAATGTCAAGGAAGAGGTAAAGAGTGATGCTGGAAAGTGTGAAGCTGAGTGTGTGGCTGCAGATGCAGTCAGCTTCACGCCTGCCCTGCTGCACTCAGTGATCTACATGAGCTCTATCTTCCAGAGCTCAGGACGATTCTCTAACTTGTGGCTCTTTGAAGTAGAGGAAAAAACTTTAAACACCACCCTCTACTTTCTCAGATGATTGATACCATAAATTTGTCTACAATGCAATACAATTGAAATAACAATGATCAGATCCAAAGATGGTTTGCGTCCTTTTCCTCACTGATTTATTATTTGATGGAGTTGGCCATTTTTTCTTAGTTGCAGATTGCGCTGCATTCATTCTGAGCCAAAAGTAGCATTTAGGGAAAATTACAGTGGGGAACCTCCTTGATGGGCACAGGCACACTCACACTCTATGGACATCACTAATCATTAATTGCTTATCTATCCTAGAAGACCTTTAGCTTTCAGCTAGACCATTACTTATATGGAGTGTAAAATAATGTCATAAAAAAGAACAAGTCAACTGAAAAAGTCAAAACTGAAATCACCCAGTTCTTGGGGCACCCTGACACACCACTATTCATCTTTTCCCTCTGATCTGTTCTTCTACTTACTTTTCATGACATATAACTCTGGCATCTCTTAGACCTCTTTGAAATCTGTGTGCTAAATCACCCTACAGCTACTTCGCCCGTTATTCTTAAAAGACAATGAAGAATTGGCAGGGTAGTACACCCCCTGGAAGAGCAAAAAGACATTGTCGGCTGCTGGGGAAACCCAACACTAGCGGGGAGCAGATGGTCTGAGGTCTGACGTTTCAGCAATTTCAGTAACCTGGAGTTATGACTTTCTGACAGGCTCTCTGGGGTCTAAAAAGAGGTATGTGCATTGACAAATAATCTCATAAAAGGGGACGCTGTGTGGAGGAGGACATCAAGCCTAAAGTGCATTTGTACTCAAATTCGAATGGTTTCAAAGCATTAAATACCTGGGCTCCCCACAACCCTGCCAAGAATAAGTGGTTATCAAAAATTGTTGTGATGGAGTTATGAATGGTCAAATAAAAGTTTTAATTCCATATTTTTTGGCACACCTTGTTGTTACTTGATGCTCTCTCTATCACAGGTAGTGTGACAGACTTTACGGTAGAGATTAAGCATTAAAGTGCACATAAGAAGTCAGCAATGCAGGGGAACACAAAGTTTGATGGGCCATGTGAAACATCTCACCTGCTTGGTTGGTTGTTATGGTTACAGCGGCAAACTGGCGCTGGCCCGCTGCTAGATCGGAGACCCCATTGAGGGCCTCGATCTCGAAGGTGTAGTTGGTGTGCGCCAGCAGGTCGGTAACGGTCACGGTGGTGTTCCTCAGCCCAGACGAGCTGGGCAGAAAGCGGACCGCACCCCGACAGGGCTCACACTGCTGCTGGCCCCGCCCACAGCGCTTGCACACCACAGTGAAGGTCACGTCCTTCCTGCCACCTGTGTCTGCAGGCCAGCTCCATTCCAGGATCACCGACGTCTCGTTAATGACAGAGATGACGTTCCCGGGTGCAGACGGCGGCCCTGTTGACACATGCAAAAAGAGCGCATGTTTTACCAAACAGAGCTAGGGCAGAATGGGCCCAGAACGGGTCTACATTGGCAAAGAAAGACCGCCAGAAGACATAAGAGTACAAGCTTCTGTAAACAGGACAGATTCCAGATTCCAGATTCCAGACCCACCATGCCACAAAGTGGCATTATTTAACAAAGTAGAAAAACATAAAGCAAATAATTAGCGAAACCAAATCCCAAACAGCAGACAAATTACTTCCCTGTAGGAAAACAATGTCTGGAAGCAAGTCGTGTACTGTAATAGTCATGAATGTAAGAATGTATGCGTGCTTTAAAATGAAATAAAAATGAAGTTGCTGTCTGAGGTCCCAGGATTATGGTGATGCCCCTGTGTGTTTTTCTCCTGGATTTTTCTGCATTCCTGTGAAGACCTTTGACTTCTATACTGCCACTGAAGGAAATGGCATATGAATAATAGTCCCATAAAAGGCAGGTTGCACAGACGTATGAGGGAAGCACTTTGAGATACAGCAAGCCCCTTTTGAAGAGACTGCACAGAGAATAAGCAGGAACAGTGAGTGGCTCATGTGGGACCCCATCTTTCACACATTAAGCATACTGTGTGGTACAGGCATGCTAAAGGAATCACTGAAAATCTATTTTTCATCTCCATCATCTATGGTGCCGCTTCTTCTTGGCATCACTCGGCACGGCGGACAGCGTGACAGGCGCTTAACACCGGTTCTTCACACATTATCCCACACACACGAAAATATTTAAATACTGTTTGTTTCTGTTGCAGAAAACAGTTTTTTCCGATGGCAAAATGGAGGTGGCGGCCTCTGAATTTAGACAATATTTATTTATCATTTGTCATATTCCTTCTTCAGGAGCAGTGCATGCTGGGTTTCTCATTCAGAAACAAGGTGCCTGTAGGAGATGTTTCTTCCTTTCATTTCATCAAACTTCAGTTGCAGTGACTCATGAAGCTGAGTGACAGCATTTGAATTTATCACAAACACCTATTAAAACAATACAGCCACTGGGAATGTTAAGCAACTAATTTTATATCAACCTCACAACGAAGTGGTTGTAAAGTAAACATGGTTATTCTATTCTGTATATATTTCCATAGTTTAATGGGCATGATTTTTCAGATGCTACATTAAAATTTCATACCCTACTTTTGAGTAGGGAATAGCTGAGATTTCACATTAACAAATAAAAATTTGCTAGCATTTTTATGCTAAGAGAATGATTTGCACAAAATGGGGACCATTGTGCCAAACTCCAGGGAGGTTTGCTGTCATTTATCCAAAAACATACTTAAATCAGTGGATCCTGCTCGTCACCGAGAGACAAACCAAACAATGACTCTTCAGCAGGAACTGGCTACATCTAGTGGATAATATCTGGTTTAGATGATTCAGCTTGGGAAGACAATTTATGCAGTATTTTGACTCCATGATTAACTTGTTAATACATTTTAAAAATGGCACAGAGTGGGATCGATTAAGGTTTGACAGCTATGAAACAATAAAAAACTTCTACAGCTTCTAGAAGCATTGAACTAGGAAAACAGTATTTTACATTAAGTGTGTCTCTACTCCTAAGCTTTTGATTTTTCTGACCACATTAATGAATGTTTGAAATTATATGCTTTCCAGCTGGTTATATTTTCAATCTCTTTTGACTGTGGTAACATTGTATAGCATGTGGGTTATTAAAATGTTTGTTTTTACTGTAACGTACCAAACATAAAGGGTATTTCCTCACATAGTTAAAGGAACAGCCAAGAAAGTTATTCCTAAAATCTGATTTATGGTGCTTCTCCTCTAAGGCCTGGAACAATCCAGCAGAAGAGTGTAAATTACCAGGAATCTGTGAATAGCAGTTAGTGCTGTTCAATTCATAGGGAGACAAAGAGAGGGAGAGAGAACTTTCACCGGCGGGAGTGAGTGTACATATTGGCAGGGAAAGGAGGGAGAAGAAATGCCTAACAATGTGTTTCTCATTCGCTCTGCATTCTGTGTGGGTGTCAATATGAAGGCAAGAATTGGAAGAATGGGAAGGACAGAAGGAGAACTCAGCATAAAGACCATGATCCACCCTGGTAAATATTCTATCACGACCCTGCTCACGGCCCCTGTAGACTGTACACGTGCCAGCTACACACTAAAGTTTGTTTCTAGGTCTCGATAAATATCTAAGTAGTATTTTTGAGGATGAACAGCGTCAAAACAACAGTCGACTGATTTGTAGCAAACAGTGTCGAGCCTCTTGCTGCAGGAACATGTCTGTAATGATGCTTTCTGAGTATACCACTGATGCAATTCTGCCTCCGGAGTATACTCCCAATGCATTTACACTGAAGACATGAGTAGGCGTTCATAAGAAGCCTTCATAAATAAATGTAACCATAAATGTATGATTTGGTAATAGAAACTCCACTTTGTCCTTCTCGAATTACAGACCTTTTAAATCACTCATGATTATCACCAAATACAGCAATTTTATGCTAAATAAACACACAAGAAACAAAAGGCCTTGTATCAGTACACCATAATAAATGTGGATTTCATGGTTTTCTGCTGATGCATCCACCAGAAAGACATGCTGGGATTTTGGGCAAAAGCGTGACTGTACTGTGTGTCGAGCTGAAGACGTACGGGTACAGGCCATGGACTGCGGGTCCCCCTCTGAGCGGAAGTAGTCCTTTTCACAGTCACAGTGGATAGCTCCCTCCTGCTGGGAATGGCTGTGGGGGGGGCATTTGGTGCACCTCGGGCTGCCGGTGGAAGACTTGTAGAAACCGGGCCTGCAGGCTGTGAAAAAAGACAAAAGGAGCTGTGAGTCAGAGTGGGCCAATAGAGTCACAGTCACCAGTGTATTTTACTGCTTGTATTGACACAGTCAAGATTATTGAATAGTCCCTGTGGTGGTAGTGATGTTATCAGAGTGATATAGTGGAAACTCTCTGAAATCTGCAGAAGATCTACTCTTTGAAACCCATATTAACTGCATTTGGGGTCCTATTATGAAGCCGTTATGAGACCATAATGCCCATCTGTGAAAGGTCTACTTTGCCATGCGGCTGAGTACACCCACGGCAAGTCATTTTGGGAGAGAGAGCATTGTGAATTATGTAAATGCACCACTGGACAAGTGGAGGTGCTGTTTAAATGTCTCACTCATACTCTACTCAACAGTTCGTCCCTTTCTACTTAAGAGAATGAAGGCTGATAATGACAGAGAAAAAGCTATTTATGAAGGTTGGTGTCGGCGATCTCCTGGATTGGCTGCTCCTGTCTTCCAAATTTAGTGACTTGGTGCACAGAGGGAACTTAAGGAGCTAAGTCAGCTCAGTGACTGAGGAGCCAAGTGGGTAGTATAGCCTTCGTTAATGAAAGCCATTCCCTCATCAAGGTTTAATTCCTTACATATGTGTTTCCTGGGGAGAACAACTGCAAAATCAGGGCAATGTACAACCATCAGATCGCTGGATACACTGAGGATGTGGGAGATCCAAAACACTTCACGTTTACTGACTCTCCAAAGACCGATCGATTCAAACACAGGCACAGGGCAAGGGCACATCAGACACGCGAACTGTCAGGGGGATATCGTGCAACTGTGTGACATGTCGGGTTTATGTTGGTCCATGGCTGGTGGCAGACGACCAAGGAAAGGCGGGAAAAAGGCCTGACAAACAGCAGCTGTTCCTGTTACCACGTGCAACAGGAAATCAAATCCGGTGCAGCATTTCCTTGGCAAACGGGCCAGCAGCAGACCCAGATGACATAATCATGTGCTGCCGTGCACCACAGAGGTGTCAAGAAAGCGAGCATTTTGATTTAAGACAGTAAACAACTTTTGTTTATTTATTCCCCAGTTGGAATTTCAATATGTCAGAATCACAGGAAGTATTTGCATCTTTTTAAGCAAGAAAATTTGATGTGTATTAAATATTTACACATACGGCACATTTATTGGTTATTTTGGATTCAGTGCTTTTGGTGGAGTCTGTTGGAGCCTTACAGTCAGAGGCTGCACTCCTGATCCCCATTTCAGTGAATACATGCAGCTGGTCTGCCACAGGATACAGTCAAACTATATGCTGTTTGCTGATGTGTGCCAAAGCAACTTACATATGTCCATCAGTTCATATAGCTTATCAGTTTATATAACTGCCTCCTTCTCTGACGATGCGAAGCAGTCTGCTGTCCTATAACAATGTTTAGTGCATTGAAGATTTATTTTAATTTTATACTATACTATACTATACTATACTATACTATACTATACTAGATATTTCATCCATTGACCCACATTCAGCAAGTACAGAGGTGCATTGGAGAAAAAGGTGCAGGCTGGAGTGACACCCTGGGCCAGACCTCTAACTATCAAATCAGTATCAATTCCCCAGATTGTGAAATGGGGGGTGGGGAGTTTTCAAGCCCACAAATCTAGGGTTACGCTACCCCACCCCACACTCTGACATAACTGCTCTGCAAAGAACTTGCAGATAGCTCACGAAAGACAAAAAGCAGAGGCTGTTTTTATATACACTAAAAAGTGTGCAAAATCTGTCCTGGTGACCCAAAGTTTAACCTGATACACAAGTATGCTGCTAAGAAATGGTTCCCTCTGGGTCGGTCCTGAACATGTTCATTCACTGCACATGTGCAGTGTGAGGTGCCATTTATGGGATCAATGGGCAAGAAAAATATGTGTGAAAAATGCCTTTTCTGACTTCCTTGTGAACTATTATCACACCAGATGTGGGCCTGACTTTACTATCCCCAACTGGAAAAACATTTCATTCACAAGACATGTTATCCCCTGTAGTGCAATATCTGCTGACAGTTAATTTCATTATTTCCATAACATTGCAGCTAATGGTGGCCTTGTGAGCACAGGTCTCACACCGACAAAGAGAATGTTTCCCAAAGAGCGTCACACTACAGGCCCCAAGCAATCGATACCGAAATAAGTCACAACATCCAGTGAACAGTGGCAAGATTAATGTACTTCCATGTCTGTGGCTCTCTGACTTGGGGGGGGGGGGGGGGGGGGGAACAGACACATTAATTCACCAGGCCCTGTTCAGACTAATCGCAAGCGTAACTGAATCTGCCCATACTCACCGCTGCTCCCTGACCTAATGTAGAGGTTTACTCTCAGGAGAAGGTCTGGGTCAGGCGCCTGTCAATATATGAGTGGAGGCGTCTGACATATGATCTCACGTGCACCGGTCCCCTCGACTGGCTCCTAGCTGCTGGATGTGAAATTAGGGCCTTCATTTGCTCAGTCAATATGCTACAGTCACTAAATACTCTCATCTATAATTAAAGCGGGCACCGTTTGTCTCGGCAAGCTGGGCGGTGAGCCGGCTCTGCACTTCATCTGGATTGCAGCACACCGTGAGTGTGACCGTGGACTGATGTGCTGTCCTGGTGCTGACACAAGCACGCCCAATGAAATGACACAAGAGGTCTAACCGCCTGCTCCTCCAAGCACACCACACGCTTACAAGCGTGCAAACAGGGTCACGAGGTCCTCTTACTGTTTAACTAAGCATTAGAACAGCTAAGACACATGATCTAAACAATTTTGTGCATGGTGTGATGGCTGCAAGCAAACATGGTGATTCCAGCATCTCAGAATTTTTAAGCTATAGTTTACTGAGGATTATGCAATAAACAAATTGGCATACAGTCAGATGCAGTTCTGTGGATAAAAAAAGCCTTGTTAATGTGTGATGTCAGAGGTAAAAAGCCAGACTCATTAATGGCAACAGGAAGACTGAATCAAAAGCTGTGTCCCTTTTTGAACCAATATGGGATTCAATTTGTCCTGTATTTTGAGACAGCGTGATCAATCCCCGTTCCCGTTTGGGAGGGGGGGTTGTTGTCCCTTAATTCTTCAGCATGAAAATGGAAACCCTATCCATGAACACAAAACTTGTGGAAACTTGTGGAAAGCAGCATTGAAGGTCAGAGGTGGACAATTCAGGTCCAGAAAGTCAAAATCCAGACCAAGTTTTTGTTTCAACCAACTAGTTGAATACCCTTTACTGCAACTCTTTATACTCAACCGGTTGGTTGAAACAAAATCATGATCCAGTGAAGGTAAATCAGGGGTGAGGAACCTGTTCCACGGAAGGCCGGTGTGGGTGCAGGTTTTTGGGATGGAAATTGCAATTGAAAACCTCTGTTTTATTATTGGTTGATGGAGAGGCCATCCCAAAAACCCACACCAGCCCTCCATGGAGCAGGTTCCCCACCCCTGAGAAAAATGTTTGTCATGAGATGTCTGCTAACCCATTTCAAACCACCAACACTTAGGTGTGCAGAAGCATCAGCCAGAGAACCATGAAAGGTGATTTACTGGTGCCTGTGTGAGTACTACGGGCTACCTGACAGTGCTCACCCATGAGAAGATGGCTACCTCATTCCAGATCAATATGCATAGCACCAATGACACCCAAAGCAGATCTCCAAACTGATCCTCCCTCAAGACTCTTAAATCTTTACCCCTAAATACAGGAGAGGTGCACTCCCAATACGCCTAAACTAGGAAGAGGTCCAGGGTGAGCATGCAGGGCCTGACTGCTGTAGCCCAGGCTCTGCTTGGCTTGGCAACAGTGTGCATGGGAGTGCCAGTGGTAAACTAAACACCACAGGATGTTTACTAACCAAACCGTTTTCTTCCCCTTCCAGAGAAGCTCTCCATCCAGAGGATGGTGGAGGCCACTACCAGGCTGTGCCTGTAACCCCCCCCCCCCATCCACCACCACCATCATGCTGTCTCTCATGAGCTCGATAGGAGGCATCCCAGCATCCCCACACACGTCTCCCTTCCCGTCTGTGTCACTGTGACCTTGAAGGCCCTGTGGAGGCTGCTGGGATTAATGGCAGCCACTCGAAATGCCATTAGCTCGCAGTTTTGGGGAAGACTGCAATCCCACCGCTGGATCTGTTTGCTGTATAAACAGCACGGCTTTGGCCGATCATGGATACATTATTCAAAATAACATCTCCACGTGGCTTAGCAAAGCGCAGGCTATCTGCAAAACACCCAGTATATATAGACATGGATTTTATTTTAGGTATAACTGCGATATTCAATTTCAAACCAAACTAAAAATGGCTTGAAGAAGCGTCCCACTTCAGTGTCTGGTGTCTCATACTAATGAATTTTCCAGCAGGCAAAAATATGAATTCTATAAAAAAAATTCATTATGAGACAGTGTTAAAGCAGCTCTCACTATCGTGGGTCTTACCTCCCACCAGCATACTGACGCACTGATCAACTCGGAATAAAGGTCCCAGATGACAGCATCTTTGCATGTAGAATTCCTCATGCATCATCATAGTCTCTTATATAACAGTCTTGTTAAAGTTATCTTTTTATTAACCACCCCCAGCCATTAAGGGTAGTGACTGTGTTACCGCGTTCAGGTCAACTGTACTGACACACCCCCCTTCCCCCTACCTCAATGAGCCACAGGGCTCTGTTTCCCAGCTCACCGGCCGCCCACGAGCGCCACGCCGCACTGCGCCTGAGCCCACCGGCACAAGCAAAATTAATTAATCAAGCCATCAAAGGCTAATTAGAAACCGCCACTTCTGCCGCACTACCCTGAGAGAGGTGCTACACGTACCTTTGCTGAGAGGCCCCAGGTGAGCGGCTAAAAAAATCACACGGATTCCCTCTTTTCTCTAGTCTTACAGTGCAGCTTTCCATCCCTTTTAACTCATAAGATCTAACAAGGTCATGCAAAGCTGCGATATAATTGGGCCTGGATAAATTTTAAGCAGCGCTGCTAGTCATCCCTGGGAGTCTCAGAGCTTGTGGAAGGAAGAGCAACGATCGCACGCCCCCCCCCCCCCCCCCCCCCCCAACTCGGTTCGCCATCCGCTTAATCCTCCTCTGAGGAGGCTCTACCGTTCCTTCAATCCTTCCGACCCTGGCCGCTCTGGTGGCCCACACAGCGTCTGCTGCCCAGGAATGAATCACTCTGGTGGGACAAAACGGGCAGGGGGTCAGCCAGGGGCTGGCCGATTATGCAGCCTGCTTCAATGTGCAAAGCCAGCTTTGGGCAGTGACTGATAACGCTCCTTTATTTTCTGCCCGGAGCACCAGCACTAAAACCGCTGTAATCCAAACAACCTGCTCTTGACTGCCCCCTCATCGCATTCGGCCGATGCATCCTGTGTTTCGTCCACATGTGAGTGCATGCCTGTCCCCAATTGTCCCGTCAGGCAGCCAAATAAGACTGAGTCTGCAGGTGAGTCCATAAGACAAATGCATATTGAGGTGGCCCAAAAAGAACAAAGAACAAAGAAGAGATCCAACTCTGTGGACAGAGGGATCCAAGCATGCTTGTGTGTTTATGGTGACAGACAGCCACCAGAGAGCGACAGACAGGGACTGGTGAGTGACAGACAGCCACCGGAGAGCAAGAAACAGCCACCACGGCCTCATCCACATTTCTCATAGCTGCTCTGAAATGGTGTAATGTTTGAGTTGTCGCTGGAGTTCCCAGCCCTCTGCAGAGCCCAGAATTAGAGTGCTGTGACTGCCCTCATCAGAGATGCCAACCCCAGCATCATGACTCTCATCCACACCCTGTTTTCCCCATTGGAGACACTGTCCCAGCGTCAGAGTGCCGTGACTCTCATCCACACCCTGTTTTCCCCATTGGAGACACTGCCCCAGCATCAGAGTGCTGTGACTCTCATCCACACTCTGTCTCCCCTGTCAGAGACGCTGCCCCAGTAACAGAGCGCTGTGACTCCCTTCCACACCCCAAATCCCAGACCCACCACCTGCCATCTTTGAGCATTGCTTTGTCATTGGGGGTCTTTGATGAGTAATGATTATTAATGACTCTTTTGGCACCATCATTTTTCTTTGTTCATTTTCTGCACGCTACTCACAAGATTTCTGATCATTTGCATAACAAACCATTAAAATAAATCAAATGAAACCATTCTGACATGTCACATGACCAGCATGATTATTTATCTTTGCTGAAAGTCACGGTGCTGTCCCATCCTCCACGGTGCAGAATAAACTCCTGAGGACGCGTCTCTGGCACGCAGAGGAGCCGCACCAGGCCTGGAATGGGGACACCGGTGACTCGGGGGGCACGATTCAGATTTTGATGGCAGGTGTCCCAGGCAGAGCTCTGGCAGAAGGGCCCGCAAATCAATCTGCATTGACACTCCACCCGGCGGGGTGTCCACACATTTGGTGAAGGCTGGGCAGCCAGCCGGCCCCCATTCATCTCCCCACGGAGAGGAGAGGAGAGGAGAGGAGGCCCCTTCGGGGGAAGGGGGAGACGGGGGCACCTCGACGGAAGCCCCAGCAGGGTGGACGTGGGCGACGGGGGCGGCAGGGGGGACCATAAATCAGGACGGTGGACTCCAGTGCGCGGACATGGCTGTCAGGGGGGGAGACACGGCGCCGCAGGTGAGATCCAGACATGGCGGCAGGAGGTTCAGCGCATCAGCGGGCTCCCCTTACCCAGCACCCCCACCAGCCCAGACAGCTGGCCCACAGCCCCCCACACACACACACACACACACGCACACATACACACACACACACACACACAGGCACACACACAAAACACGCTCACATATGTTTGTATTCACATCTCAGTAGTCCCCATCCAATGATTTCTATGAGAAACCCAACAGGATGACATTAACCCTACTCAGACCTAACCTAATCCATAAGTAACAAAAGAAAATATGAATCTTTTGCCTATCTTAGTTTTTTGATTACAGTCATAGCTTTTTATGAAATTGGGGTTATCATTGTGGGGACCGGAAAAATATCCTCACAAGATAAAAAGTGGGGAAATCTGGTCCCCACAATGTGAAAATAAAAAAAACACACACATATACACACACAGATATGCTCTCTGACACACACACACACATACACACATGCGCACGTGCACACACACAAAGACACGCACACAGGCATACACACAGACACTCAAACACACAGACACAAACATCTTATGTCTTTATGGCTTCCGCACATCATGCTATGCAGCTCAAGCAGAGTCACAGAGGATGAGCATTTAGGCCTTAAATGCTTAGCATGGATTCTTACAAGAAAAGCAAACAACCACCATGCATCATGCTATGAGGGCGTGTGACTGTACATGTTCTACTGTGTGTTCAGGCCCTTCCCACCCCTCTATTAGCCTCCACCCTCAATTGCAGCCTGTATGTACATAATGTCCTTTATCCAGCTTCATTAAGATTCTCCATGAGCCCAGCAAACACTTGGATGCGAATGTGAACACTGATAGGTTAAAGCCTGACATTTCATGCAAAAGCTATCTGCCCCCTCCAGCGAAGTGGTCTGGGGCAATTATCAGAGCGGTTAACGCAGCCAGTGAGACAGCCACTCGCGCGAAAAGGTCAGACGATGGCTCCCCCTCCGATTCCTCTCTGGCCTCATTGATCCGTCACCCCGTCTTAGCAGCGTCCCTTCCAGGTGTCTGGCTCCCTCCCTTCACCCCAAGATCGGACACCCCCAACTCGGCTGTGATGCGTGTTCTGGGTGAACCTCCGGGGGCCACATCTGTGGCTGCCTGTTCCCCCCGCTGCACACCATGCTCTAAACAGGCACCCCCCACCCCCTCACAGACAACAACCATCTCTGTCTCTGCATCACCTCTTCAAAGATGAATTTCCACCGTGGTGGGAAACGATGACCGTCTCCTCAATTTCAGTCATTGCGAATATGAAATCTGCATTTGCACATGAACAGGTGCTTGTAATGTGCTTTTTAATGTAATGTTTTAATATGTAATGTTTGTAATGTGCTTTTTTTACATATCCCTGGTCTGCTTTCTTAAGACACACACACATATAGACCTCAGGGACGGCCATTCATCTAGTGCCCCTAGAACGTTTTTTTTTTCTTTTTGGGGGGGGGGCATTTTCAAGGACAGCGATGTGGTCACTCTGCTAAGCACGGGCGATGTTACGATCACAGATCCAGAGCCCTAACCTGCTGAGGCACACAACACCCCCCATTTTGGTGGTCACAACCACCCTCGGCCCTGGAATCACATAACCCCAGTTCACGAAAGAGACTCATTGAGGTGTCCACTGGCACGTCATGACATCGCTGAAATTCCCGCACTGTTCTCAGTAATCCCGCACAGCTGCAGGGAGCCGGTAACATCACTGTATAGGTTTTCACCCAATAGAACATGCCAATCAATAGGGCAGTATGCTTAACTGTGCAGCATGTATCACCTCCTGGGGGAGTCCAAGCAGAGCGAAAAAGGATGCTGCAATAAAAGGCTTCCTCATTTCACAGAATGTATGATGGTATATTGCGTGGTAGCTGCTCACCTCCTGGCCGCTGTCTCTCCTGCTCATTGAGGCCCACTGTCCGTCATACAGAGATATCTGTTAATACATCTAAGCAGAGACTGCAGCACACTTTAGAGTGAAAAACAATCCCCTCTTAGAAGCCCAAGCATGATCAATGGACTGAGAACCAGGGCTTGTCAGGAATCAGGGGGCGCCACAACTGGCTTGTACCTTGCAAGGGATCGCGGACAAGCTGACAGAGCACCAAGCCCCCTCGAGGTCCCCAAGGCCAGGCCTGACTCACCGTCGGCAGCATGTTACCATAGTGTCACACACAGTGACACACACACACACACGAGCGCCCATCCACAACAAACATGTGCAGACATGTCTGTTTCCATGCAGACAGACATTCACAAAGTGGTTCTTACAAAGCACACACACACAGTTATATGGAGTCACACGGCGGCACATGACATCACTACACAAAACACATGTGCTGAGATTCACACACGGACACTCACACGGACACGCCCCTAACAGCCGTCACCATTGGGAGGGCTCTATTTGTTGGTTAAAAGCCGGCATCTGGACAAAATGAAGGGACATTCACTCGATGTGCAGCGGAGCTATTCAGTGCGACTTCTGTTCATACAGTATGTTCTGGAGCCCCCACTGCGCCATTAATCAGGACCCCCCACCCGAGCCCCTCTGCTGCCGAGCCTGTTTGCACTCAAACAGAGCCGCCGTCTGAGGGTCTCCCGAGCCCAATTTCATCCCCCCTCAGACCCGACGGCTTGTGGGAATGTGTGTGGAGTGAGGGAGTGGGACAGACGAGCCGACCATACTTCCCCACGGCAGCAAGCGGCTCCAGCACGGTGCCATTCTGCACAGGTACCTCCCCACACAGGCGTATCTAATTACCACGTGCGCCTGCCATGTCTCACAAGGAAGCTTTTAAGACCTCATCTTCTAACCAAACCCAGAGAGACAGCATCAAAAGCCCAATAGGCAAGTCCGGCCAGGAATCAGGTGCTTACGGGATCCACCTCTACCCAATCTCCGTCTCCATTTCCCAGATTTCCTACTATGGGATCAGCAACCTCACCCAGGCGGTTAGATTTGATTCCCTCCGGCAAACTCTGAGCCAAAGATAATGCACTACTGTTTGTGCAAGAGTTCCCGTACTTCAGCAACCAAAACCGCAAGGACTAAAAAAGAGATCTGACAGAGTGAAATGAGGATAATTGCATGATCTAATATAAGAGCCACAGCAGCTTAACTCTATTATTCACGCAGATGACCAAAAAAACTCTTCAATATCGAAATTCTTAAAGCCTTATTGATGCTTCTGTGCCCCGTCTGTTGAGTATCATCCAGATGCCCGGTGCGTTCGGCTCAGCATAAAACAGACGCAGAGCATTAGAGCATCTGGCCTTCAGGCTCACCAATACGCTGCCGTTCCCCTTCGCTGCAAAGGCTTAAGCCGAGCCAGACCCTGCAGAGTTCACACGTTCACCTGCGATAACATAATTAAGGAGTGCACGCCAAAACAACAGCACTTCAAACAGGGGCGGCAGAGTGGATGGGAGGGTACCTCACCAGTGCACTGGAGAACAACACTAGGCTGATGCAGTTTAAGGGCGCCCCGGCGGGGTAGCAGGCAGGGGACGTGGGACTGTGGCCACAGCGTTTACATGCCACCGGCTCAGTGTCACTCAGGGAGAAAATGAAAATATAAGATACTATGTCAAGCTGCAGTAGTTTATAGTAGATCTGGATTAGAGATAAGAAAGTGGAAAATTGGGGGGGCTTTTCAGTTTTGCAGCAGTTGAAAAACTGAAAGCTCTAAATCTTCTAGAATGAACAAGCATCAGTTTCATCCACTCAAATCAGCACGAGCTGCTCCTCTATAGAGTAATATCTTCACACTCTGCTGCACGTTGGTTGCTCAGATGTGGGGGAAATCTGCATGCCTCCTCTCCGGAGTCATAAGTACACAGCCACTCCCCTTGAGCCGGACACCACAGGACAAGGCTGAAGCTGGGAGATTGGCTGGGCACTGTACCTGAAGGGCACACACCCCGCTACATGGGCCCTGAGTCTGCCAGGGTATCCATGACCCTCCAACACCCCTGAAAACAGGATCCGCAAACCATCATCTTTGGTCCTCTCTTTAGAAAACACACAAGTTTTTTAAACATGACTCCTGCGTAACTGATCCATTCTAAATATAGTCCGGCTCTAACATTCCATAATTGCCTCAATGAAAATGATTGGTAATGAGGGGTGGCAATTCTTCTTCGCACCTGGAGACAATTTCATGCAACGGAGCACACTGTGTTTCAGCAATTACCACTGATCTGTCAAGAGTTTTGACAAATAATTTGTATTTGCGTGTTGTACTTAAAGCCTGGAGCAACAACTCAGAAGGAATCCAAAGGCTTCGGAGGGAAATCTGCTCCTCCTCTACTCTCACAAAAGGACAGATGAGAGGCAGTGCAAAACAAACTCCACCTTGATTATTTAAACGTACACAATTTTACAGATACGATCAAATCACCGCTTAGGGACTTCAGTGTCACTGAAATATAATTTTTAATTCAGCAAATAATTTGACTGACAGTCCTGCGATTTAATCTATATTCAAACAAATCCTTTGGACAGAAAAAAGCAATCAAACTAAACCATGTTTAATGTATGAAATCATCATTCCACAATGGAATTAATTATATGCAGAACTATCTTATTTGGCAGTAATAATATGCAGAGCTATCAAATTCCTCAGTGTGTTACAGCTACTTGCACTATAACTACATGCAAATAGCACTTTGCATGCAGTAACCTTTTGCTGTGCATTGGAATGTAAATCAATGTTTCAACTGCTGCTCCTTTATTAACCGCAGCAACAGTAAATACAAATCACTGTAATCCACATGACACTAAAATAATGTTATATTCAGATGAAAAAAGCACCTTTTAATGCAGTAGTGGAGGAGGCAGAGGGGCATTTGCCCCCAGACGCATCATGGCAGGGGGTCCACTGCAAAATGTACCAAGGGGGACCAGAGCCCCCTCCCCCCAGTCAGCAAATTTTACCAAGTGCCCCTTCCGATAACAGCCGATCATGCAAAATTCACAATAATTTACCGATTCCCACCCCAGTTCAGTAAATTTTACCGAGCGTCCATCCACCTCCTCCCCCACCTCCCATCAGCACCCCCCTGCTGTGAGATGCTTCCTCAGTGTTTTAAACAAATCACATCATGTGATCAATAATCACATCATGTGATCAAGCTATCCAGGCCATATCAGGGACAATAATTTTAAAATCCCACATCAAAAAATATGATTATGAACATGCCCATGTTCATAGAAAGGCATGGTGCTATTTAATGTGCACAATACAACACCAAAGTGAAATGGCAACCTATGATATTAATTATGGACCTCAATGAATTTATATATTAACATAATTATCCAATAGCTATATCACCATGTTCATCTTTACTGCAGCAAATGGTGTCAAGAACAACCAGGATAAAGTAGTGACAGTCTAATAACAAATACAGTGAGTTTTCATGTTTTCATACTGGGAGATTGAAGTAATCTTGGCTATCTGCTTAGCACAGCGCTATCAGCCATTTAGAGCGAGAGAATGGAATCTTTTCACTGGAGAACAAAAGCACGTCTGTCATTGTGGTTCCCCTGCAATTTTCTGGTACTACAGGCATTTGTTTGACAATGTCATGCCGAGTGCTAAAAATAGCCACACATGGATTCAAATGTTAATTGCATGTGGTGAAATCTGGAGATGCAGCAGCGGACACTGCCAGTGGTCCTTTCATGCCTGGTTCACAGTGGACAGGTGCACACGGTCTGCAGTAGGAGATCACTGTGCTTTACCAAGTTCAAGCCTCTCCATCCACGTGATCGAAACTGGCCTCGCACCGGCACCCCGCGTGAAACTAAATAAAACACTACATGCCTGGAGATGTGACCGGCATATGAACCTCTGCTATTAAGCATACAGCTGTAGCTCTGCCTTTCAGCTCAATACAGGGTCTGCTGATTCAAAACCTCTGTAAATCATATCCCCATCCACACCTTGGATGCTGTACCAGCTGAATTTCAACATCTGAAGAAGAGGTCAGAATGCAGCCAATCGCAGCGCTCTAATACAGGGACATTCTCCACGTGGCATCTTGTGCCAACTGGGCTCTCTTAGCTTGCCGACACACCCATATCAGACCCATCTACCAGAGAGTGACTTTCATAAAGGTCACTGCTTAGCCCTGTCGGGGACTGCATGTGGCTCAGTGGGCTAAGTCTCTGTGCCTGTGACCAGGATTTTGCTGGTTCGAGCTTTTAGCCCCAGCAGAATTGTCATGTCAATAGGCCCTTGAGCCATGGCCTTACCCCCAGCTCCATGGATGCCAATGCAGGTGGCCAAGCTTGCTCTCACTTACATATGTGTCTGTGTGTTGAGGAGAGCAAGAAGGGTTGGGCAAAAAGAGAACTTCCCCACAGGGATCAATCAAGTGTCATTATTATTATTATCTCCAGACCTTTAAAGGCTGGCCCTTTTACCCCTTCTTTTTTTGCTGAACCATTCAACGGTCCATAAATCCAAACACATTCAGTGGCTTCAAGTGTAGAGAATGCAAGTTCCAATCTCCGGTAAAGACTTCAACCATCTAACCTAGAGCTCCGCCTCAAGAAAATATAACAGTTGGTCAAATCAGCAACACCTAATTTACCTGTTCATGCTGATAATAACCTAGGGTCCTCAAATACATTAATCCACCCCCGAATGCTTGTGTAGGCTACCATCTGACACTTTTCCTACAGACAGTAGAAATCTGTTTCAGTGGTGTTAAACTACCCTAAGTGAATATGAGTGAATAGAAGTTGGTACTCTATAGGACTGTCATACCATGCAGTGTTCACCTTTCATTAAGACCGATTTATATTTCTGTGTTGAGCCTACGCAGAGCTTACACCGTAGCCCGCACTGTTGCGAGCATTCCTACTTGTGCGGTCATGTGCCTATGTCGCTCCGCAATTATGCTACCAAAATGCTACTGACGGCAGTGTTTTGCTAAAACGTTTTTACTCTGTTATAGGAAACAAGACTTATCAAGCTTTGCAATTTTAATGATATTTAAAAATCATTTTAAACTTTACTGCCACTGCTTTTGTGTAAGCTCTGCATGTTAATCATAATCATTTTCATCCTTGCTGTTTAGATCACTCATAGATGGGTTTGTGAGAAATTTAATTTTGAACTCTGCTTTTGGTTCATAAACATTGCAATATATATCACAAAAAAATCACATTGCGATATCTGACTTTTTCAATAGTGTGCATCCCTAGCGTGCAAGGCTGCAACCATGTTTTTTAGCAGTGTGAATGACTGCAAATACGGCAAAAACAGCAGGTTAGCAACGAGCTAAACACAACTTGTCCTACACTAAAATACCCCCAGCTAGAAACTAACAACAACAAAACATCTGCGTAGGAGGAAGTCTGATGCTACCAAGCCATCCAATAAAAGTTCTTGTGGTCTGCATCCACGCAAAGTATAGTTACATTTCTGGGGAGTTGCACATCAGGCAACAGCGTATGCAGCAGTGCTGAATCTATGGCGTCAATTTGCAGCCTTTACGTTGCACCAGTAACTACTACCGGTACTCTCACTGGATAAGTAGTTACTGACAAAAAATGAGCGGATGTATAGATAAAGGGGTAGATGTTATGCTTATTTCAACACCAATGTATGCTGTTTTGCCTTCCCATACTAGGCCCTGGTTCTACTCTTCCATTTCCTCACTATTGCAACAGTTTCCCAAGCACATAAGAATTCATTTTGTTGTGTCTCTCTGGACAGTAGACTCACATAAGAGATCAACCTTCCTTGAGATGTTACCAGCCCCAAGCTTGTCTGTGGAGTTCAGTGGAGAGACTCTCCAGTAGCCCTGTCCGTTCCAATTCCACCTGCCAGTTACACTTTTCACTACTGAGTTCCTCTGTCTCTCGCCAGTCAGTTTGCTTGACAGAGCCGTGGAGTCGGACAAGCACAAGCATCTCTCCGTGAAACACAGTATTGTTGTCTGGAGTTGTTACCCTGTTCTCGTTCTTGGGCGGTCTCCTCGGCCCACTCTGGGGAGCCAGTGACTCCCTTTTTACGTTTCCAAAGACAAGAGAGAATGTTTAGGAAGTTGGAACATGAAGACATTGGTATATTCTCTCAGCTATAACAACATCGTCAATCACGCTCCACTAAGCCTGGACCGATGCCACATCAAGCCTTGTTGTTTTCATACTTGTGGTTTTGAGGACATTCTTGTCTATTAAAAAGCATGTGGCCTGTGATAGCCGTTTGACAGAATGAAACCTACATTCAAAGGTACTGAAACAAATTCTGTCTCCAAAACACCACACCCTTAAATTCAAAGATCAATAAAAGATGAAAGATGAAGCTAAATATTTAAGGGTCTTATTTGCACTGCACTACGGTAAACTAACAAGTATATCACTTATTCCAGTTTTCCCCTTATTTCTCTTACAAAGGGCACATATGATGCTGTACAGATCAACTTAAAAACTAATTGCCCACTAAAAATAATTAAGTGACAAGACAATTGTGATGATGATGACTAAACTAAACCAGGTCAGTTCCGATTCCTGTTAAAATCATAGTCACTATGAAACATATGACCTTTAAGGGACAGAAGATGGAGGATTTGCATTTTGGATTTGAACCTTGAGGTCGTTAGGTCAGGTACGAGGGAACACTATGCTAATTACCCATAACCTTTTCCCTTTTCCCTTAACCTGGATTTCACAGTAAATCATATCCAGTTATATAAAAGGGCAAAATGCTGACTTTGAATGAGAACCATACCAATGTAATAATAGCAAAAACAATATTAACATCAGCGGGACTTCACCATAAAAAATATTAGTCCAAGCTTTCTTCTGCTGTGTTTCCCTTCCTGGCAGGTAGGTGGAGTGCAGAGCGTCTACTTCCCCACCTACAGTAGGGTCGCACCGCGATCCCAGAGGGCTTCGCACAAACAGCCCAGAAGACTGAGCAGGAAAAACTGGCTGGCCTCCAGGATCACGCAAGGCCTGAATTCATTTGCACTGATATAAACAAACCCAGGCAGGATGATCTATAGCTGTATCTCACCCTAATTTGGGCTGCTTTTCCTAAGAATGGGCAACTCACCAATAACCAAGCATATAATAAAGTGCCATGTCCCATTTTCAAGGACAGATTATAAAGATTTTTCAGGGACAAGATTCAGTGCGCCGAAACAATGTTCACTGCAAGCATGAGAACTTCACTGAAAGCAGCGACAGGGTTTCGCAGTGCCAGGCACTAAATCTTGCCCCCACCCTGCTTTACAGTAACAATCTGTCTGCATCAACAGAGCTGTCCGGCAAGGCAGTTGAACAAATCCCCACTGAGATGATTTGGGGCTTGCTACCTGCTACACTGATTAAGACGGAGGAGCAACACAAGAACCCAGCATAGCTTCCAAAAGCAAAAGGTCAAGGTCACCAAGACTGGCTCTATGTGTTCTCTCCAGGGGCCAAGGATGTAACAGAGGGGCCTTGAGGTTGAGCTTCAACACAAATTCCAGCCTGGCATCATTTTGCTGCAAAAGATCAGTCTATGTCTCTGGGTGGTAACCCTAACCATGCAGGAGCGTGAGAGGTTGAGTAATGGCCATCTGCTTTCCGTCTTCATCAGCAAGCATCGCTCAAAATTAGATTTTAAGCATTTACCAAAATAGGCACTTTTGCTTTCTGGTTGCTATGCCAGAATAGGCCTCTGTTGCTTTCAGCCTGGTGAATGGACTACCCCCACCCTGCTGAGGAAGAGGGGGCCCAGGCATCAGCAGAGAAGTCGCTGTCAGTGGGGCCTTGTCCCGCTGTCAGGCCTGCACCACGGCCATCGATCACCGTCAGCCCCCCTCTACCCTGCACCCCCAGCAACCACCGGGGGTCCATCCCAAATAACCGGCACCTGCATCTGGAAAAAGGTCGGGGGGGGCACACATTCCTCAGCTCATGGTCGCTGTCTTTGAAGTGAAAAGCGCCGGTGCCCCAGTCTTGAGGGGGATTTTTAAGGACTGCTGCCCCTTCTCACGTCTCCGCCCGCATTGCTCTAGAAGGTGAGACCATAAAGGAACAGTTGGATAAGCAAACAGCCTTTGATGCCATGAATAGATGCTTCATACAGCAAGCCATGGGACAGGGGCAGATGCTCCAACACTTGTTCTGTCTCTGGTTTGTTTTGATTATTTTCATTATAGTAATTGATTTCTTGGGTAGGACAGGCTGTTAAAATAACTCCTCACAAGTCTTCACAGTTGACATAATGTAGTGATACTGTTACTGATTTAGATTCTAAATAATCTATTTAAATTTATCATATAAGAATGGAGTCACTGAGATTTTTGAACTCAAACAAATCCCTGAGGTGTATTCAGTGGTGCAAGGAAAATATAATCAACTGTAGGCCTGTTGAGGTAAAAGGTAACTATGAGTTGAATAGATTTAGACTCTACAGCTGCCAAAAACATAATTTTTAGAAAAATCAATGCAGTATGAGCTATACCATAAAACGTTTTTTTGCAACTTACCACCACACTGGCCAGAAAAGTGCCACCAATCCATCTGAAATCCATTTCAACCGCCCTGCCCCGCTTTTCCAAGCATGCATCCTAGTCAATGCCTGGTTGTTGCAATCACTCACAGCACTGACATCTGAAAGCACTACTGACACTTTGTAAGATCATGCTGAAATAATCTCATCCCATAATCTAGCTGCAAAAAATGTCAAGACTGGTATTTTAGAGAGAAAAAAAAGTTTTGGGGTCATACTCAAGCAAAGAGCAAAACTGATAGGAAAACCAAATGCTAGTCTAATGGGCTCCATCTGGGATGGGACCTCAGTTTATGTAGGATAATTGCTCGATTAGGCACTTGGCAAACCTGGGCATTACGGTGGCTTTGGGAACAAAATAATGATTCAGCCACAATGACCCCCAGACTTATTATCCGAAGTGACAACTGTCTCAGATCCCAAGAACAATAGCCAACTGTAGGCTCATATGTATCAGTGAATCAGCCTGCCTAGGATCTAGAGGGCACACCCACAGCCTTAAGCTATTGTCACTTATCCTTGTTGCATTAACCCAAGAGTTTACAGGCATTGTGGTCTACTGTGCCTCAGAATTATACAAACTGGTTTACCCTCCTACTTCAGACCTTTGCACCACTGTTTGAGGGAGGTGGGCGGTCACCGTTTGTCTTGAGGAACTCAGTCAAAAGCCAGTCTATGTTTGCCCTAATTTTTTATATGAGCACATGCTATTTTGTTTGTTCCTAGGACCCAGTAATGTTCATAGCAAAAATCATAACCCTGTGCTGCAGATCAGGCCTATTAAAACAGCAATTTTTCTTTGTCATCGGAGTAGTCATGCATTGTTTTATTTCCCCATCTACACACAACTAAAAGGGATCTCAGCCCTGATGAAGCTCATAACTTTTTTTAAAATCTGTTCTGAAATGGTACCCAGCTGGGAAGATGATGCTGTAAGTTTCTTTGACCAAACCCTAACATAGCAAATGCAGGCTGTTCCTCATAGAGGCAGTTCATATGGTCTTAGTGCCATCTGACTAGCACTTGTGGAGACACCCAGCTGTGGGATGGCATGTGGTACCTGGCTCCCAGCGAAGCATCTGAGTGCCGACTGGGTTCCTAACAGAGAACAGAGGGTAAAGCATTTAAGGCTGGTGGGGAATAAAATAAAACACACGGCATGCAACCGGCACAGGAGCATCCATGCAGGGATGCGATGCTGCCAAAACCCATCAGGTCCTGGCAGGGAGCGCTTCTCCTCCAATTGTATTACGTAGCCTCAGTAGGGACACAGCCATGGAAATATATGATAGTCACATTCAGTTCTAATAAAAGGCAAAAGTATTTCAACTGCCTGTTTTCACAAAGTAACAGTCAGTAAGAGTTTATGATAAGAATGTGGAGTTATTGTAGAGAAAGGAGCATTTATAATACATTGTCATAATGAAGAGTAATCATAGGCAAAGACCAAAACCTCGAATGGCACGTAACACCTTTGCATGGTAGCCATGTATTTCATAGAGTTCTGATTGTGTTAGTGGTGTTAAGCACTGGCCCGACTGGCTCATCTCCTACAGGAAGAAACTGCCTTAGTAATCAGTGACTGGGGAAATTAACGACCATCAGCAACAAACTAAAGAAACAGCACCCTAAGTCCTCCTGAGTATGCCTGATTAGCATCATACTTATTTTAATGATCATAATCATCACCATCACGCCCCAAACTATCTAAAAACACGTTTAGGAATAGAGAGAGAAAATTACCTCCAATTATAACCAGCATTATCATGTACACGTTAATTAATACTAGCTGTTCAGAGTATGAAGAAATATAAATTTTATAAGTTAGAAATTCATGGGGGCAGCTTGGTGGCTCTGGGGTCGATTCCTCCTCCTCTGTTTGGTTTACAAGTTCTCCCTGTGTTTGTTTATTTCGGGACCTTTGGCTTGCCTCCACAAGCAAAAAACTTGGACTTAGGTGAACTGGTGAGTCTGTTTTGCCCATAGTGTGTCTGTGCCTGGAGCTGGACTGGCATCCCATCCAGGGTGTCCCCAGCCCGGTGTCCTCCATTGGACTGGCATCCCATCCTGGGTGTCCCCTGCCCTGTGTCCTCCGATGGACTGGCATCTCATCCAGGGCGTCCCCTGCCCTGTGTTCTCCGATGGACTGGCATCCCATCCAGGGCGTCCCCTGACCTGTGTCCTCCGATGGACTGGCATCCCGTCCAGGGTGTCTCCTGCCTCGTGCCCAGAGCTGACCTACTTACTATAATTCTGTGCTGGACAAGCAGCTTATGGATGATGGATGGATGACAATTCATGTCTAAATTTTTAAAAGCTTCTGTAAAACTTTTGATCAGACCTCTCATTGTATACAAGGCTAATCCCATCTCTTTCGCCATAAATCTGACTTACTGCTTGCAGGATTCAGGGCAGCCAGTCCGACAGCGAGTGTTTCAGGAGCACATCAGTGCCTTGGAGATAATAATAGCGACCCACAGTGAGGTCCAGATTACTGGGGCCGTGTTTTTTTAATCTTGGAAGCCCTTGGTGGCTTCTGAACCCACCCCCCCATCACACTTTCCTTGACGGATTTAATCAGGTCTGATAAGTAATCAGGGAGGGTTTGTGCCGGAATCAGATGTCTGGGCAAATCCTGCAGGAATGCATAGCGTGGCGAGCCACTGGGAGGCAGCTGCAAGCACGGGACGCCCTGCCAGGCCCCGGCTGGCACTCGCACTCTGTTTTTGTTGTTTTTAGATCAGATGATAGCTTGTCGAATGCATGGCTGATGGCCGGGCGGTTCACCTGCCACTTCTTACTGATTCATATCTCACAGTCACATTCACAATATAAAGCTTTGATTTGGTTTGTTAAAATCACGTACCTCTAAAGCGCATGCAGAATTGCTGGAATCAGAAATGATTCTGGTCTGAAAATCAGCAAAGATGACTAATTAAATTCCAATATTCAGATGCCTGCACTTTACCTTCTCTAATTTACTCTGATTCATAACTGACTCTACATTGACAGCATATGAGGAAAAAAAGGAGTAAATAAACATTTACAATAATAACATGAGGGTGGTTCCCTGTGTCTTAGATCTGTCAGTAATCTGATTTGTGCATGCATGTACAAAATTGCCAAATTCTTTTCATCTTTATGTGGAAGTAGTAATGTAGCACTCTTACATCTCTTTAAAACCTGCAACATTAGGATTCAGCAAATCATGCCAGTTATCCTAGACGAAAAGAGATGCAGTTCAGCAGAGGGTAAACATGTCAGGCACAAAGGAAGCACTGCAAAGCCTCGGCGGAGAGACCAGACACAGAGTAAGACGAAAAGGAACAGGCCAGACGCCCCGTTGAACACAGCGCCACATGAAATATTTAACAAAGGCGCTCTGAGCACAGCGACATCACAGCCAACCAGATGACTCCCATCCAGACTCTCAGCGATGAAAAGCAGGTCCATCCTCCTTGAAATAATCTGCTTTATGAGTACAGTGCTCCTTCCCGGCGTAATCTATCCGTTAGCACTTGGGGCCTGCAGAGAGCCCGTTTTCCTGCTGGCTTTCCGTGCTGAGGTGCAGCTGTCCTGTTCTGGGTGTAACATAAGCCCTTATTAGGCTCCATTAGACCCCTCTGAAACTAATAAGAGATTGTCAAATACATCCAAACATTCACACGACTGCTCCAAAGGACACCAGCGCGGAGAGTGGCGAACTTGATGTGGAACCATCAGCTGTCGCCTCTGTTCTTCTTCCTTGTTTCCCATACTCAGGAGTCACCAAGCTTATCTGTACTGTTTCACTACTAGTAGGCGGACTGTATTGCTGACAAAGTTCGTAATGAACTGAATTTGCCAGCTACATGTTTTATTCTTTTGAAAAAGAACAATAAAATGTCTATATAGTATGTCTTTGCCTAGTCAATACTAAAACTGTGACCCTCTACCAGTTATAGAAAATGGACAATATAAAATAAGAGCCTTCATTTTGTACAGTTTCCTAGCTTCTTCTGGTCATCCAAATCTGCATTTGTTTAAAACATCCTCGTAGTTACTAACTTGATGCATGTCCAGCTGCAAAGAGTGCAGCAACAGACAGGGCAGATCGTCCTGCTGCACAGGTGAAGCTTCACCATATGTCTTTATTTTCAACGGTGAACTTATTATTAGCAATTATCTTTACTGTCTTACATCTATCATTGTGTATGAATTGTCAAACAAAGAATGCACATAGGTGTCCATTGTTCTCTTAATGAAAAGGACAGACTGCTGAAGCCTAAGATCATATCCAAAGTCATACCAAAGCCAACCCCTGATTATAATTCAATCATATAAAAATGAGAGCGTGGTCAGCAACCTCTCGGCCTCACTCCAACTGGCACTGCCTCTCTCAACTCTATTAGTCCTGCATAAGTAAATCTGAACTGTGCAACGATACACTGTCTTACAAGTTCAACATAACCAAGTGCTCAGTTTAACACCACATCAGTGACGCATGGTTACAAAACCAAACTCCCTTGCTCTGAACAGCAGCTGACTCCCAAGGACACAGCTGTGATTTCAGTGCAGGCTCATCCAGTTCCACTCAGGCCGTTTCTGGGCTGTTCCACCATCATCCTTCTGCTCAGTGACAGGCCGTCATCAGCGGTGAGGAGAGAATGGGATGAACCGGTATAAACTATGAACGCTGCAGGTCCTGCCTGGGCTTGGACAAAAGTCAAATCATCACAGAGGCTGGCCAGTGTTTCTGTGGTAGCCAGCTGCCAGGACCTTTATTAATACAGCTCCGGGTATCCAGGACTTGCACTTTTACAGAATGTCTCTGTACAGTATCCATGTCATTCAATACAAAACTCTTTACTGGCAAGAGATGCACGCAGCACAATTTCCAAATCATGGTGCCGTCAAAAGCATGTAAATGCTGTAGTGGAGGAATAGCATATAAAATCACTAGCAGTACAGGAAACAGAATAAACTAAAAAAGAATGTTTGTACTGTTAACGTAATTATCCATCCATCTTCAAAAATGTGGTCAGCCTGAGGCTTATCCCAGGTAGCACAGAGCGAAAGGACACTCAGGATGGGATGCCAGTCCCTCACATGGACAGTTAATATAATTAGCAAATAAATAAGAGAAATATACAGAAGGAACTAATGCTAAAACTAATATTTCTGTGACATTCCTTGTTATATCACATAAATTCACATTATTTTTCTACTTGCAATGTGTAATAATCTTTCTCACCCTAGTAGTGCAATTAGTAATGGCACATGGTAATACTTCTGTGCTACAGTAACTCTTTTCTGCTTTGGTGAAGTTAACCCAGCATATAAAGCCAGAAATCAGTGACTGAGCATCAGAATGGACACAGTGCCCAGCTCTACGGCATCCAGGGTCATGCAAGGCTAGCAGCCGAAAAGCCCTTGGAGTTCCCTCAAAAACTGGTCCCCTAAGTCACTTCATTACCCCAGACTCCACTGGTCGCCCCTCCCCGATTCCCTGCAATGCCCTGCCTGGCCCCCTTTACATAGTGCCCTGATGAGGTGCTGAGAGAGAGTGTTTCCATGGGCCCAAACCATTTCAAGCTGTTTTCTGCCGAGGAACTTCATCAGACCCTTCCTGGGGTCAAGCCCAGCAATCTGCTGGATGGAGCTTATCCCACCCCCCACCCCCCCTCGACAGATATGAGGAGCAACTACATTTAACATTGCCAATCCTGTTACTATTACTTATTGCTAAAATGCTTATTCTGTGATGTTTGGCCTCAGTTGAAACCTGTGACTAGAGGTGGCCGATAAATCGATTTTATCGATTAATTCGAATTTACAGTTCAGGATAATGTGTTTTTATGAAAATCGATTTCACTACGTGAGCGACAAAAGCGGAACTAATGCGACGCACCCTTCTTCAAGGGTATATTAGCGAGGCGCACCGAAACACTGTAGCGGGTTCACAAACATCATGGCAATGGTTCGGTTTTGCGCTGTCGGGCACAGACCAAACAAGTCCTCGTTGCAATGTGTGTTTAAAAACTGTTGCAACCAAAGGAAGCAGCATGACAAATTTATTCCAGCACCTAAAGCAGAGGCACCCAGCAGAGTGGGAGAAGTGCAGCTCCCAGCGAAATGAAAATAGCCGCAGTACCAGCACAACATCCAAAGTTAAGCAAGCAACCGTCCCTGACACGTTTTCGAACTGTGTGCCATATGATAAGAATGGGGCACGGTGGAAGCCGATAACAAACGCTATCGCAATGTATATTGTAAAAGACATGGTGCCCATACATACTGTGGAAAAGCCAGGATTCATTAACATTTTAATTAAGTTTTTACAAGTATCTAAAAGTGTTTACAGTGGCTTGGTCTGCCATCTCACTTGCAAGCATCTTTTTTGGCTTGTCAAGTTGCACTTTTTTTTTTTTTTTACTTTAGACTTAAACTTAAAACTAGGTTTGAACCATTTATTTGTCATCTGTAGTTTGATTTTGCGTAGGGGAGGGGAAAATCAATTAAAAACGATAATCGGATTTATTGTGAAAAAAATCGGAGATTTTATTTTTAGGTTATATCACTGAGATCTACCTGTGACCTCATCTCAAAACAGCTCCTGATTAACAAAACATTAACCATAAAACCACCTCCTGGTTCTTCCTATAATTGCTATATGAGATGGTGCAGATTTTAAAAGATGCTCCGGGTTTCACTTGTCACTAATGATAATCGTCACTCCATATGTAATTGCACTGCTCTCTCCTTGCCCTCCAGCATTGCTTATAATGTACTGGAAGGTATGATTGTCTCAACACTATGCTGTCACTACATTGTTAGTCACTCCTCTGCTTACAAATTGCTGTTTTTATTTTTTTTTCTTCTATGCAATTATACCTTTGAAAGTTTAATTGCCATCAGCTTATCTGCCAAGAATTTCAGTAACGATAAAACCACAGATTGTTTATGTAGCATAGTGTAGCATTTTCTTTATTTTTTAGGGATTCATCCATGTTTTTCATGTTTTTAATCATCTGCCAACCTGCTGCAATTGTGTGGCCTAAGTTACATTCCTAGGAAAGAAAGCATGAAGGTCGAGAGCCTACCTTGGCAGGAAAGCCCTCGTTCCTCGTAGCCAATGTTACACAGACACTTCCCAATGGGCACCAGCCATTCCCCCTCAGGGCTACAGTACATCTTTGGGGGATCCTCCTGCTTGGAGTTGTTGACACAGGAGCCCAGAACTTCCACCAGAGACTGGAACTCCATATGCACTGTGTCAGGGAACATGGCCAGGTTGCGCACTATAGAGGGGCACTTCTTATAGTAGACCCGCACTGACACCAGGGCCACACAGGCCCCCACGTCCTGGAAGGCCAGGTAGAAGCCTTTCCTGGTGATGGGTCCCACCTCCCGCACCTCCGTGTTAAGCTTGAGGATCCGGTCACCCAGGTCCGTTTGTGTAAAACTCTCATCGGCTGCAATGGTGTCGATCTTGACGTACTGGTGCTCCCCGAACTTGACACCCTGGTCCTCATCTGTCTCTAGGTAGTAAAGGTTAAAGGTCTCTTTGCAGGTGCCCAGGACCAGGGGGATACTGTTGCAATCTCTCAGAGTAAACTTGAGTTCTACATAAATCTTCTGTGCGGAGTTGCGAGGGATCCAGTTGGTCCTCAACCAGTTGTTCTGGTTGTACTCCATGACGTTGCACACCTGGAAGGTCCGGATGGGCGTGTAGTGTTCATCCACACCACTGATCTCTTCCCACTGGAAAAAAAAAATAAAATTAATCCAACCTGGGTTTGTCCATTATTTTCAGCAATTTAAACTGCAGACATATTGGAACGCCCTTCCATTATGAACAATATGTGACACACATAAATCACTCCCGATTTAGCTTAAGATAAAAGCCTTACTACAGCAATCATCAAACGAACTACTCTGCTTTAAACCAGGGTGAGCAAGTGTGTCCCAGACATTACAATTAACTACATAGGCTACATTTTTGAATTTATTTAATGAAACATCTTTCTTCTTATTTAGATGTTGAAATGTTAGTCCTTCTTTAAGAACAGGACAGTAATAGGATTATTTAGAAATTATAAAAAATTGTTTTTTTTCAAATGGTCAGACATCTTCTTATTTGGAGTACGGTGGTACCTCGGTTCTCAAACTTAATCTGTTCCGGACTCCGGACCGAATCCTAAAAAGTTCGAGTTCTGATCGAATTTTTCCCATAAGAAATAATGGAAAACCAATTAATTGGTTCCCAGC
>JAODJW010000001.1:35326317-35342596 GCA_026777045.1 Hyperopisus bebe | reverse complement strand
TTCTAGGTCAAACTGGCTTGTTCGACTTTCAAGAAATTCGAGTTCTAGTGAGTTCGAGAACCGAGGTACCACTGTATTATTATCTTAATTTTGAGTACGTGCTATACTAACATCTATTAGTTTATTAGCTTTTGACAACAGATCTGAATGTTGTTTTTTCTGGCTACTGCTGACTCTGACTACTGCCCTCCAGCCTTGACTCACACACATATCGGAGCATCATCACTGCAATGCCCTGCACATCCTTCCCAAAGCTTAACACAGCACATATCAGAGCATCGTCACTGCAATGACCTGCACATTCCTCCCAAAGCTTAACACAGCACATATCAGAGCATCGTTACTGCAATGCCCTGTACATCCCTCCCAGAGCTTAGCACAGCACTGGAAGCCTGGCTGCATTTTCTCCTGGCTCCTAGCTTTCTGAGCAATGAGACCTTTTGGCTACAGCTAAAGGTCTGATGAGGAGGCACCTACGTCTAAAGCAGAACTGCTACCACCCCGCCCCCCCCTCCTCAACCTACAGCACGGAGCCTTTTCTGGTCCATTCCCGGATACCCACCCACCCCCTCCAAGCTGGATCTCCGGGAATGAAATCCAGGTGCTGGCGCCATAGCACATGCTCAGATTGCAGGCGGCGTCGATGAGATGCGGCAGATGAGGTGCGCGCAGCACGGCACAGAGCATCAGGATAGCCGTCCGCTGTCATGCATGACATCACTGCGGCGAGCCCCCCCACCCTGAGCATTCCCCCGCCTGCTAAGAAAGCCAGGCACCTCCTCATGAAAGACTGCGTTCAACACGCTATCTGGTGTCTCCGGACAACTTCCGCGGCACTCATAAAGGGGCAAGCAGTTGCCCCATTTACTGAAGGGCTGACAGAGTGGAAAGGTCGCCTCTCGGTGACGAGAGTTGAGAGAGACAGAGCTCCTCATGCCAAGGCCACCCAGGCCACATCTCCCAGACCGGCTTCAGAAAACGGCACCTTTGAATCTTGCAATCGAATACAACCATGGGCTGAGGACGACTGTCATTTTTTCAGAATATCACTTTACCACGGTAATCCCCTCGAGCAGGGAAAAGCTGCATATATGGAAATGGGAAAACGGGCCCTTGGTGCATCTGGCAGAAGCCCGGCCTGTGCGCGCACCCTGAAGGCGGGCCAACTGGTAAATGCTTTCAACTAATAGAGTTGCTGGCACAAGGCAACTATCATAAGAAGTGCTTGTGTTTCAGAAAGATATGTAATGAAATTATAATCCTCTACTTACTCATATTACAGCAGAATTACATTAGTGCTAGAAAAGTTAGACTTAGACCTCAGCCACATGGCAGAATCGTGTGCATGACTCAAATAAATACATCGTTTACTTTATTTCCACCATTATTCTCCAGAAGCAGACCAGAGGCTTCTTCTTCAATTTTTAGCAGAATTGTTGCATCGTGTAGAGTCTCGCCAGGGCCGCCCAGAGAAATGAACACAGTGATAGTGCAAACCCAGGAACATGATTAAGGCTGTGCTTGTGCAAGGCGACAGCCAGCCTGTCCCACACCAAAGTTAGCTTGGCCGAAGGTCACAGCTGTGAGCACGTCACTTGAAGGCAGAGATCAAAGGGGGGTCATGATGTAAGGTGACACTTCACACTGGGCCATTCATTCAAACTGTTATGTTTGTCCCCAATTTGAAAATGCTTACGCATATATTACTTTTATATCACAGGCTTATTTTACCATCTATTTTAATATATTTTCAGAAGCATTATTTCTAGAAATTATATACAGTGCTGTGCATTGGTCTTAGGCAGTCAAAGAAAATGTTTAAAACTATCTGGGTGGTATATTTGCTCAGAGAAAAAATATAATTTAACATTAAAACATAAACAATAATTTATTCTGTTCTCCAAAAAGTTACTCATATTTAGCTGGATGGCTAGAAAAACACACCTTAAGTTCCCAAACTTCTCCTCAAGAGCACCTCACCACCTCCTCCATTAATTACCTAATTAAATTAGTTGAAAAACCCAATGAGCTATTGAATAGTCAAATAGGATGTGATATCGGTCGAGTTAAAGAAATACATTGGTGGTTTTTACAGCAAGTGCAAATCCTGGGCATGTTGAAATGGCTAAGCTGACATAATATCATGGTTTGACATCAACATGAAGATCATTTAAACATCATTTCCTTTGACTCCCTAGGGCTTTTGCAGTGCTGTTTTCTGCATAAGAAATTTAGCAATGTGATGTAAAATGAATTATCTATGGTCAAGAGAAAACATAATCTATGATGTGCCTTTAGAAGATGCTCATTAATATGTGCAGCCTTTTCAGGGCCCCAAGTTAGACAGAAAGGAACACAGATGAAGTGATTTATCCCAGAGACAAATGGCGCGCCTCCACCTGGCATTCCCACACCTCTGCCAGAAACCCAAGATCCGACACCTAGCGTCGACTGAGCTTACATTTCCAGCAGCGGGCCGCCGTAGACAAGTGGGCTCTATCAGTCAGCAGCTTCTCATGGAGGGAGAAAAGCATAACACACTGCGCTCTTCCCATTTAGCCCACTCAGGCCCTGAGGAGTGCTAATCCCCATTTTATAGAGAGGTTTTCATTTTTCTTTGTACAGCTGGGGACCCCTCAGCCTGCTTTCAGACCAAATTCCAGCCTGATTTTGCGGTAACTGCCTCTCTGTAACCAGAAGGTTTGGTACATCGTTCCTCCACAATTATCCATAAAAAGTATGAGGCAATACCTTTATACTTAAGGTTTATCCTTTTTAAACTGGCATGCATGCTGAGCAAGAGTATTTTTCCTTATTTGGACAGATTTTGCAACAATCACATTAAACTGAATGAATGTTGTGGATGCTTTGAGCTCATTTTAGGGAGCTCATCATGAATATACATAACAGCATTCATCAGAGTGACCAGTAGGATTGTGATAAATTTCAGGTCAAGAGGCAAGCAAATCAAAAGGCCCAGAATAAAGTCAGCCATAGCCAGCAACCCCTTAACAGGAATATTTATATCTGGGATGGATGTCAGAGCACGCTCCACAGACACGCCATCCAATGGGCTTTGCTCTTGATTTGTTTAAACCTATGCTATTTGTGCTTACACAGGCGGGAGGTGGGAGGCCCATCCGTCAGTGTCAGCACCATGCTGGCACATTATACGAAATAATTTCTGAGGGCACAGCTTTTGGGGCGAAGTGCTAAGAAGCCTAAAGCAGGGGGAGCTGTGAGTAATTACACATAATTCACCTTGAGGACTTGCCCCTTTGTGCCATGTGTCTCACATAGGGAATCACTGCAATTTGAAATTAATTTGAAAAAGACGTTCCCCTGCCTTTGATATGGATCCTAATTCTTATATTCATCCCATATATCACAGTATGAAAAAAATCAAGTAAAGTTTTCGTTTTTCTTCCCCAAAAAGACTTTTGTTATGCTCTCACTTCTCAAACGCTGGCCCTTTAAATAGCCCAATTTTTATGGGTTCGGAAATGCACAGCACTGGGAAACCAGCTTTGGCAGCTATATGGAGCAAATGATTGAATTAGCTTTAACAAGTGCCAACAGGTAATTCAAACACTTAATAAAGTTTTTAAAGTGGCTTTGTTAGAATAGCCCGTATAGCCAAGTGCCCCCAAGTGGGACGAACAAACAATGCCATTACCTGCAAGTGAGAAAATGTGACTTTTGGTCTCCATAGCTGATGGTAAATAAAATACAGTTTTTAAAAATCCCGTTTATCTCTCCTTGTTTGAGTCTCTCACAAAACAGAAACTCTAATATGTGCTGATAACTTACAAAATGGTCTGGGTATTATTACACTCTATCATATGCTCTGACCATCCAAGTGACTTCTTAAACCCTGAGCAACCGCAGCATTACTGCTACTCAGAGGAAGAATAAAACCAAAGTCCCCAAGAACAATGCCGTCAGTTGAGCTTGATCCTCCCAGATCCCTTTTCCCCAGGACCCCCCAGGCACACTTACCCCATGTGACGGGTAGGAAATCCAGCCTAGTTCTCCTTGGCCTGCTTTAGAATCCAGTATGTTCACTGCATGTAAAGACAAAAACAAAGATTCAGAGACAACTCCCCCAGTCAAGCAAAGGGGGTCCTTTGTCAGGTATCCAAATCGGCCAGGCCATCTGAGTGCTGTTCTACGGATATCATCTATAGCGCGGCAAGAAAACTGCATATTACTCCTAACCCTGGTCCATATCTTTGGAGCAAAATCCAAAACTTGTATGTAGTGAGGTCATTAGCTTCACAGAGATCTAAGCTCTGATTGTATGCAAAAGTGATAATCTTGAAGGGGCATGTGCCACATTTTTAGAATCATTCACTATTTTCCACTCTGTACTTTGATGATAAATAGGGGTTGCAGTGTTGTAAATTTTTTGCTGTTTTTAACTCAGGGAAGCTAAAAGTTGAAAGCATAAGAAAGATAAAGAAGCGGCCATACGCATCAGTGACAATTGCTAAGTGCTTACTTGTTTGCTACTTTAAATGTTGCAAACACCCAAATATTAAGATTTTGAGTAACTGCATATCTGCATGAAATATAAGATAAACAACAGGATGTAATCCAAAAGTAGTGTTCAGGGTGACCAGGTACTTTCAAGATTCCCATAATGCTTTGGGGCTTGTCACACTTTTCAACTCCTATCTGTTGCTAATAACTTGTAATTTATTTTACAGCCGCTTTGTTTCTATTTTCCATCAAATTAACCTAAATAATTCCTTCCAAATCAAATAAAATCAACTCAAAGTTTATTTATGAAAAGCACAACAGTACAGCAAACAGCAGTAGATGCAGGCAATGAAATGTTTCCCAGAGAGCTCCCTGTAGTAAGTGATAATAAAATATTAAAGAGATAAATAAATCAAATAGTAAATAGGAACAGTAAAACAGTAAAAACATCTGAAATAAAAAATGGACAGTGTAGTTGATAAAGCCATTCTAAAAAAGATATATAGTTACATTTTACATTTAGCATACATTTTCTATTATGATGAAGAGTTTCCTAATGAGTTTACAGTCAATTGCAAGCTTCCACAGGCCTTATAAAAAAAAACATATATATATAGATAGATAGATAGATAGATAGATAGATAGATAGATAGATAGATAGATAGATAGATAGATAGGCAGTTTAGCAAATCTATTCATCAGTGAATTAATCTCTCTGATGGGTCTCTAACTGTGCCTTGCACCACAACTGGCGACGTCCCCTCAGCACCGGCACCGCCTCCCGCTAACGGGCTTCTGAGGCCTGAGGAAGGGCCTCTTCTGACACACAGCGTCATACACCGGGTCCCCGGGACATGCGAGTGACGTTAGCAAGCAGGGCGCCATGGGAAGAATGAGTCTGCAGCATGTCAGATCACACCCCCAGCAGCCCAGCCTGCATTCTGCCTCTGTACGCTTTACACATGCTCTTCATGCCTATATATGACTCTGATCTTTGTCAATATAACACTTCATTTCTTTTTCTGCCTTTTTAAAAAAAAATTTACAAGTACGTATTAAAGGGCTGCTCTACTTTACGTTTTCTTACAGCTTAAGCCACAACAATCCTTTATTGAAGGTTTACTAATCATTCTCGACATAGAACTTTGCAATATGTATTTCTTCAAAAAGTGTCCCTTTTAATAATATTACAGAGCATTTCAGAAGTATTGTGGCCTACTTTAAATCAAACAAGACTGAAAGTGAAAACAGACAAACAGACACACAAAAACAGGTGCCTCAGAGGAGGGTGTCTCGAGGGGGTGGGCCAGGAGGACACCTACGCAATTATAGTTTGGAAAATCCTGAAGTCAGCCTCACCTGAGAGCTGGTGAAACAGCTGGTAGGCAGCTCACATGTAGCCAAAAGATTTCCACTAGCTGCAATAAAGCTAATGTCAGATAAAAACCAGGGTTTGGTTCCAATTTAAACTTCTCAATGAGCCGAACCAAATCTTGAATTGGGTGGGTCGAGGGAATTAGGGAGCATAAATGAGGCAACTGTACTGGCGGGTAAAATCTCCAGCTGCAGAAGACCAGCAGTTGTAATCTGGCATCTGTATCCCACTACGACCAGCACTCCGTACCAGAAAGAGTGGATAGAGATAAAATCGCTGATAGAGATATGGCTGCTTATCTCTGGGATCGAGAAAGCACAAGGATAGAAGTAGGTGGTTCTATATGGGAAGAAGACAATAGGCAAGGACCCAAGTTGGCCCACAGACAGATCTTGCAGATTGCTGCACCATGGTTACTGTTCTACCTTTCGTCATGGTGTACCTCATCCCCACACAGGAAAAGGAACAGTGAAGATCCAGCTCTTCACAAATGTGTACAGAACTTCAGCGATAACCGACATCAGCACTAAAGCCAGAAAAATGAATACCTTCGATAATCAAATTTAGTTTTTATTGTATTAACCCAGAAAGTTGTTCTGCAATATTTATGATGCAGAAAAGCATAAACATGTGGTTTCTTGTGCATGGCAGAGATCGAGACTTTGGCACCTATCCCTGCCAGAAACAGCAGATTAAGGGGCTTTAAAGTAACATTCGGGGATCTGGCCAGAAACATTAATGCAGCCCAGCCAAGAAGAGGACGAGGCGACTCACCAGCGGCACCATGAGATCCGCAGATAAGAGAGCTGATGCGCCAGGGTGCTGGCATCCCTGAGACCCTATGGGGCCAGCCTTCTAAAGGCAGCCGTCCAAGCTGAGTCTCCATCAAACCCAGCTGAACTCAGAGCATGGATCCGGTCCCTTCACTCCCACGGTCCCCATGATGGACCCTCTCCTGCAGCTGGTGCTGTTAAATCTGGTACGCAAAGCCTGCTGGGAGACCTCCAACATCCATCTTGACCAGCACATTACACCAAGCCTTCTTTCCGAAAGAAACACAAAACCATCTGATCGGCTGTAGAGGTGACAGCCAGTCCTGCATGCAAAGGCTCTTTTAATCTTTTAATATTTAGATAATTAAATCCCAATAACATATTAAATTATTTATAAGCGCTATTTTAGAGTGATCTCCTAGCTTATAATGTAGTACAAGTTTTTTTTAAATAAGTAATAATCAATAACATTAAAAAAACAGAATTTTTCTTGAGAATTTTTTTTTTTTAATGATTTTGATGAAGTTTTCTTGTTTTAAACTTTTTTGATCTTGGTTAAGCTGTTGGTTTTCTAGATACCTTGTGATCCGGGGTCACAAGGTATAGTTTTCACTCTTGCAGTAAGAGTCTTTAAAAAAAAGATAGCATTTTTCAATCAATTTTTATATGTTGGGATAAAATAAAAAATTTCAAAACGCCTTTAAGCTTTTACGGCACTGCTGTAAATTAATTTTGATAATTAATGCATACTTCACAGAAGCATATTTAGTCTGCAATTTTTCTAATTAAATTTAGAATAAAATATAAAAACACAGAACAGTGAATGTATTATATTTTCTATATTGAATCAAACACATATAGTACTTATTTAAAAGCTTCTTTGTTAATGTTTGTTTTATTTCTGGACAATTATTTTTTTGTTTTGAAGAGTTTGAAAACTTGTTTTGAAAAATGTGGTAATTTACTGTCTATCAATTTGGAATTCTTTTATTTTTTTCTCAAATTTTGCACCTTTTTTTTTTTTAAAAAAAAAGCATGCATAAATAAATTAATAAATAAATAAATAAATAAATGAACAAATAATCATATCCCTAAGCTCCCTTAATATCAACAGAGAAGCGCCTTAAATGTGTGCAGTGTGCCTATGTCCAGACACCCCAGTTCCCAAGGTCTTCCGGACTTTCAGGACACGTCCCTCAGTCACCAACTCCACCGGCAAACAGCCCAGCCCGGTGGGTCGACACCAGGGAAGCCGGAGGCCTATGGGGGCCTACTTTTTCCAAGGAGATGTGAATAGGCACGTTCCCCAGCCTCCCGAAAGGCACCATCGCTCACAAAAGCCCAGCCCTGTCCCAGTGGGAGCCCATGGCTCTGGGGTCCGTCTCTCTAAAAATACAAGCTAGCACCATTTCCAGGGCAGGAACTGGAAAGCATGCCATGTTCCAGGACCAAAAAATGCACATTTATATGTTCAGCATGTAAAATATCACAGCTTCTCTTATGGTCTGAGTGCTATTCAGAAAGTAGGGGACTAACTTTCTAGTCATTACATGAAAATGGCCTTTAGTGTTATATTACCATAATATTTTCTAAAGAGATATGCACCGAGTGTTTTTACCATTTGCTGAACATTTTGAGTGCGACTAGGCAGGCTTTGTTCCTCACTGATTTTAAAACCAATTAAAGCATAAATACCACACCAAATGAAAAAAGGAAATACCCCAGTGTCTATATAAAACTTTACACCACAGGATGGGTCAATCTCTTTGCCCACCATGTTCGCTCAGGACCAACTCTACTTATATAAACACTGCTAAATGGCAGAGAAATTCATTTGCTTCTTTAAACAGAAGCATATTTCACTAGGCAGTCTGCCCATTTAAAAAACAAGATGGGACTTTTAACAGTTGTGCATGTGTTATTTTAATTTTAATCAACAATTTGCATTTATAAGTATTGAATCAATTATTATCACTCCTTTGTATCATGTATTGCAATCGTTTTAACTTTCCACTGAATTCAAGATTTTAAAAATCGCTCCTGAACTTTCCGAACGCTATAGTTTATAGGGGGTATAAATGAGTTCACTGGCGGAAGTGTGACGACATTTAATAGAAAATCAAACAGGACGCTATAGAGCAACGAATACATACTGTATGCACGTACTTACAATTAAGTCACTTGCATGCCTAGCAGTTTTCAGCACCTGAAAGTTACTCCAACCCCAGCCCAGTCAAAATGTTTTCCGGACGCTCTTTCAGGAATTTTCTTATGCTAAAATTCAACACTTTCCCTTCAGACATATGGATTCGGGTTTTTGGAATGGCACGGAAAAATGGTCTAATGATAACTAATTGCAGATTCAATACAGTAATAGCTAAAAGCTGAAATAATATATTGCTGGCAGGTTAGAAGGGGATGAGGACTTCAGATTCACGGAACATTAATTCACTTTATAGGAAAATAATATGAGCTTTCCCGAGATAGCCTATTCACGAATTATACTGCTGCATTTAAATTCCACAAATAACTGTTTTATTTCATCCATCTCCTAAATACAGATACATACGTGGAAAGTTATCTAATTTTCCTTGCAAATTAATCAGCCTCTGCCGTGCGCCTTTATTTCATTTACCTCCGCTATAATAAAAAAGAAAGGGACGTGGTGAAGAATACCTAAACGGATTGCTGTAGGACGTGGCACTCCAACAACATCACTCACAGCGGATTTCAGCGGGCTGAACTCGGAACGGCCGCTGCACGTCGATTTGACCTAGGCGAAGTCTGTTACCTTCTCAGGATTAACCTGTGCGTGTTAATCAAACCACAAAGCGAGAATTTGCACGTGGAACATTGATGCTTTGTCTGTATGAATATTTCAAATACTTATATTTTACAAAGAAGTTAAACTGCGCTTATTTGTTCTTACCCATGCCCTACACGATAGGTTCAAATAATTTGCAAAATAAAGATGCAAACCTGGACTCAGGCAGTCACACTTCCAAATGAAATACTAAATAAACTGCTATTAAAGGAAACAATAGCAATCTACACTTGTACATAACAGGTACAGATCCAGTAGGTTATATTGATTTAATTACAAGTAAATTATAGTGAAAGGTAGGAAATTTATAATATTGCTTGATCATGTTAAACATTTTAATCTTTGAAAAAATAACAACACGCTAAATTCGGTAGAACATATTACACAACTCCAGGCAAAGAAAATTTCAGACCAGGTGATCTATGGATTTCTAATTGCAACAACGGCAGCAGTCGTAGTAGTAGTAGTAGTACTAGTAGTAGTAGTAGTAGTAATAAAAATAATAATAATAATAATAATAATAATAATAATAATAATAATACATATTATACTTTAGTAAATAGCGTATGTTATTATCTAATTGCTATAAATGGATATAAGTTATGATTACAGTTACAGAAAATAATTAGAAGGTGAAGGTAAAATGTAAAAAGGAGGAACGTAAACTAGACATATTTTAAATGCCCCCAAATGTTCATCATTTTAAAATAATGCTCAACTATAACAACAACGTTCAGGTTAACTACCTTTTGCGAAGCGAAAACGGTCACTGCTGTATGATTGCTGCGATACCATAGAGGCAAAACAACATAACTAAATTAGCCGGCTAAATTATGATGGTGGCATAGAAAAAGTTGGTTAAATCAGGTCTGCTTGGGCAAAACAAACCTGTTAACTGTATGTGTGAAACATGGAAACTTGTAGCAGTATATAACTAATATGTAAACTTTTAATATTTGGTAATTAAATATAAACAAAGTAGACCTATAAACTGTCGTTTTGAAATGGTATTTAATGCTTTGTCAAAGAAATATTGTATTAATAGCATATGTTTGTTATACAGCTTGTTATACTTCGTCATAATTTGTACGTTAGTTTGAGTTGTTAAAACAGGCAACCCGTTCATATACCCTGTCTTCACTTCAACTGTAGCAGCTCGATACTGACGCTTACTGGTGGTAGGCCCTATTCCTTCAAGATTTAATAAGAATAAAATCGGGGCGGCAAATTAAAAGAATCAAGGGCGATTCTTATTCAAGTTAAATAAAAGCTTAGATGCATAAACAAACAAATGAAGTAAAAGCAAATAAAAATCTGTCAGGTCTAGGTGCCACTTGAGCATTTAAAAAATAATACATTTAGTAAATGCGGTAATACAATAGTGACCTTGCATTTAGTTTGATATATTATAATATATGTCTTACACACAATAGAAGAATAATTACATGTTAAAATGCCATATTTGGCAAAAAAATTACAAATTAGTTCAGATCATTATTGTTTGGTTAGTAGGATAAACTTGAATCGATATTCAGCCTCAGTCACAATTTTGGAACACGTGGGTCACAGTTAATTTGCAGCTCAGTTTTAGTATGATAAATGACTGGATATCGGCTTCTAATATTTCTTGTAGATTCGGTTTGTAGCTCCTTTACATATTTTCTTCATTTTTCTCACATTTGTTTTATATTAAGTCACTTTAGAATGCAAAATAGTGAACTCCGGCTGAGCGTTTTTCATATAAATCACTGTAACCTGCAATTAATTATAAAGGCTGTCACTTCCGTAAAATCGAAAATTTAAATATGGAACTATGGAAATCGTGGTCATAATATTTTAGGCACGAGTTCGGTTTTTAACTTGCAATACATGACATTAACATTTGTGTTCAAATAGGCCTAAATGACATTACCATTTGTAACAAACAGCATATTGTAGGCTGTACTCCCAGAATTGAATGAATTATTTTTTATATCCTGGTATATTTATTTGTTCACTCTTTACTCTGTACACTAATTTTGCACCACCTGCATTCACCAATAGGCTAATAGTTCATATGCAACGGTGGTGAACTGGGGACCACTTTTTTGCATGAGATTGTATACAGAGCTTTATATCATATGTTAAATTGTATTTTTCTTATTTCTACTCTCCGACTATTTTCTGTAAGTAATCAGAGAAGTTCAAACTTCTTTCGAGGTTTACTAGATGTGTGTAAAATATCCTGCCAACGACTAAAATGGCCTGTACGAAATACGCCCGTACTCCGTTAATCTCAGTCAAAAAAATAGGACTATAAAAATAGATCTCAAAGATTTGGTTTCTTTGCATTTGAATAATTTATTAGTCGTAGTACACTAACAATTATATTGTCCATAAAACGTACTAATTTAAAATATTTCTGTAATATTTTGACTCACAATTGTATTTGCATGGATATCTTCGCTGTACATATGTCAATGTGTGTTAAATCATGTTTTTGCATTTTGTCACCATCGGTGTATGACATCACTGACAAAAGTCTTTTGGTTCATTCACCTTAGATGAGACATGACTTTGATATTTTCATTCCTCTGTGTCAATTTTCATTCATTTTCACCAATCGATCATGCTTACACAAGAGATACATGCATTAAAAGGGAAAACTTTTGTTAGCATACTTAATATACTTAAAGGCGTTGTTCATTGGTGGTGGTACTGTTTCTACATCCATCTTTGCACGATTTTGTCACAGAAATGAAAGAATAATGTAGGCCTACTAAATCAAGCGGAAGACATCCATGACAGTTGTTTTAATTATTTGTTGAGCATCGACTCTTTCTCACCAGACACAATAGACGAATGATTTCACATGCAATGTGAGGTGCAATGATAGATTTTGATCACCGATCTTGTGATCACCTTTGGTGAGAACAGTACACTCTCCAAAATATCAACACTGATACGGGTGTGAATAAAGCTGTGTAGAAAGCTGTGTCCGGAAGAAAAGTAATAAAACTCAAATGTTAGCGATTTTAAGTCAGTAATACGTATATTCGGGCGCTATGGACGTTGCATTGTCTAATACCGAAACATCGCAATATTGTTACAGGAGATCAAAACAGGTCGCTATCACAAGACCGTCTCTTCCTTTTCTGACACGTTATCTTCAATTTTGATAGAATAAGCATGATAATACAGTAAATAGGCTGCATTTACTTTTACCTAATCTATAAACCGTGTCGTTTTATTAGTATATCGCCATGTAGAAAAGGACTGTCAAAAACGCAATTCAAAGCGAGGCGGACCTGAATTTAAATTTTGCACGCTTCGGGTTGTGAAGATTCAGAGCATCACTTAAACTTCAGCCGTAACAGACTCCGAAGCACCGACACCGCGAAAAGTAGCGCAAGACTGCCTCTGCCTTTCGTTTCATCCCAAACGTTACCTTACCTTCATTGGAGACATTGCTAGTCAGTTGTCCTCTGCAAAGAAACGAGAAGAAGACGAGAAAAAGTACAGGGGGGCTGCAATCCATGACGGCAGTTCAGAGGGCAACAAGAGGTACATAACTCCACGAAGCATGCCACTGATGTGAGGGCTCCGATTCCGACACAAGTTACCATTCTCGGCTCAGGGGCTGATGTCAAGTTTGACACCGGAGATGAGGAGGAGTCTGCGCGCTCTCTCTAGCTCCTCCAGCGAGAATGGATCTGAAGGACGGCTTCCCTTTTCCGCTGGGTCCTACTTACAAGAACGGTGGGATTCTAGCTTGGTTTGCCAGGCTGTTTCCCTTTTTCTCAGCACGTTCCTTCCAAGTTCAAAAAGGGACACACTCACACCTTAACTAAACATTAAACTTTTGTGAAAAGGTGGACTGTTTACTAAAAAAAAGATGGGCTGATAAAACAATACTTTAAAAGTCACATTTTTTTTCTGAAAAAGATGTTATTTGTTGTCCTTAATCTTACTTATTAAGCTCAGTTCCGTAAATGGACAAAAGTCGTAAGGCAAATGTACTAATATATTTAATCATATTACTTTATAAAACTAAACATTGTTATATAATATATATGCCTTGTAAAAACCCTGTTAATGTCTATATTTTTATTTAATTTATAAACAGCTGAGACGAAAATGGCATTCTCTACAGTTTCTTTTTGTTTTGTTTTTTTTTAACGAATAGCTACTTTGTGTTATTCTGACCTACTGGTTACATTTGAAGTTGGTTGTTGTTTGTGTTACATTGTATGTTATTGAGATTTTTTTGCTGTATTGTTTCATTTATATTGAAAAGATATTATTTATCATTTTAAATTATTTGTAACCAGAAGTCTTTAAGATATACAAAGATCTTTTTTGTGTGTGCAGATGTCAGTTGCTTGCAGCTAGACTTTTGCAAATAATTAGTATTTGGTAATGAAAGCAACCAGCAGCAGCACCACCGTCAAATGTCACGGCATAGATCCAATAAACAGCCAGATCCACAGTGACAGGATGGCAATGATGTCATATATCCTCAGAAAACAATTCTAGCCAGCTGCTGGGTGGAGCAGCCGATGCTGGATTGAGCCTGGGAGTGGAGCACCACACAAATCCACTTTAACAGCTATAACCAGGGCAATTTAACGACAACTTGCTTATAGTAAACAACTCTTCCTACTTTGGTTGCTATGTTCTTAAAGTAGCCTATTCAGTAACATAAAGGTGGCATAATGAGGTGCCTTTTTGTTGTTAAAGGGAATTGCTGGTAATTACAATGAACATTGTAGTTTGAGTTAGGCATGTTGATCTACTATTGAAAAAGTATGAGACTGCACCAAATGGCCTGCGAAGAAATAAAATGCACATATGTACAACGCCAAAAACTTCATAATTCTCATGGTACCACACACAATTTAAGGAAATTGTTATTTCATACAATCTTTATTAATAAACAGAAAAAGATACAGATAAAATCAAGCAAGAAAACAAAATAATTATTTCATGCTAAATTCTGGTATGTATGCTAACATTCACCAGTGTGGGTGAATTTTGATTTTTTTATTATTATTATTGTTTATTTTATTATTTTTTTATGACTTCATTCCAGCCTTTCTCCCCACATACTTAATGTACACCGTTTGACTTTAATGTTACACATAACGTAAAAAATATCCAGGATCCATATCTATATGAAATAAATGTAGACAATGTACTGTAAGTGTCATGTGACATCCAGACAGTGCCAATGCATCGTCATAATTTTTCAAAATAATTATGCAGAGTAATTATATATTTTAACATATCTGACATTTTTGGCAATAACTGCATGTCAAGTATTGTGTATTGTTTCTATTGACTAAAAACAATGGACTAGAAAAATGCATTCTCAGTATTATTTAATCACTTACTTTACCTGGACATTTTGTGGTTTATTATCATATCATTTATCATTATTTCAGATTCACAAAGTTAACTGATATGCATAATTATAATAAAAAAGCAAAATATACTAATCTATTCTATGTAAATCTATGATGTACGATAATGGAATAAGTAAAACAAGTTACTCTGTAATCTCAAAGGCATTTAAAAATATGTGTGTATTTTTATTAGTCAGTTGGATGGAGTATGTTGCACAATTTCCTTGAAATCTTTTGGAATTGTCCCTATACATTCTTTCAACATAAATACAGTATGTGCCATGTGTTAAAACATTACATGTGGAATAATTTCTGACAACTTGAAAAAACTGGAAACTGGAAAAAAGTGACAGATGATGCTATTAATATCTTTTAAAATAAATATTATCGATTACCATTCAACAAGGTTTTCTCCCAAAACAATACCCTATTATACGATGCTATACAAATATCAAATATGTAAAAGTATCTGAATCAGTTTTCTCCACTGACCTCTGCATACACCAGACCATGTCTACATTTTATCAGGGTTATTAATCTATGGAATCATTTTTTTCAACATTTACATCCTCTGTAGTGCTACTGTGCCAACCACTAGACGCTGTGCAGAAAACAGACTGAATGATTCGGAATGGTAATATAAATACACCCAGAATGGTAATATAAGTACATCCAGAATGCTGCTCAAAGCTGCGGCAAGTGCAGAGCCAGAGCTGTTTCCCTACAGAGATCTGGAGGGAGGCTTTAAGAAAGCGGCTGAGGCTGGGGCCCAGACAGCCCTTGGGGATGGTGGCAGGCTTCGCAGAAGCTCCACACAAGCCTGGCAGCAGACTTCACAGCCGCACGTCAGACCCCATGTCTAAGGGAAGCTTGCTTGCCGGATTCAGCAATCTGTCAAGGAAGTAAACACGTCTGAGGCGTGATTTATTGGATGTGCGGGAAAGGGGGGAGGCAAACCAACTCGAATCACAGAGAGAGGGAGGGAAGCGATGTTTGGTTCTCGTGACGGCACTGAGGTTTCTTCTCGAGGCATACGTTCCCCCAAAGGGCCACGTGTAGTACTTTTTGTAGTGTGTGAAAGTCACCCAAGATCATTCTGTAGTGAACATCTAAAAGAAGAGCACAGTGTCTGTTATTGAGCTACTGTATTACAACATGCTGATTTTATTGTTCTTTAAAATGAACAAATATAAAGCTTTGTTTTCAGAAGACAATTTACTGGTGACTGGCTTAGTTGGTAGAAATGACGTATATGTGAGGGATGATCTAGAAGATTTGGGGCTTGGGGCTTGGCCTATTGTTTTCTGGAAATAAAACTGGCACCACATCAAAAAAAATGTAGCGGTCCATGGGTAATCTGAATATACCATTTCAGATGATTCCATGCACATAAAATAAAATGAATCAAATGAAGAAGTTGCCCATATCGCACACATATATA
>JAODJW010000001.1:35298494-35326311 GCA_026777045.1 Hyperopisus bebe | reverse complement strand
GTCAAAGAAAAAAATGTATATGTATGTATTTCCCAATATTTGTATTTTATATAAACAAGGGATATCTTCTTATATATTCTTTGAAATTTCTTGGTAGTTGACCACCTTTTAACCACTTTTACTTATAATGAAATTATGAGTCATCAATCAATCAATGCCCAGAGATGACATTTTAATTGATGCAGTGGCAAGTCTAATGGTGGATTTCTAGTTTTTCATACATTAGTTTCCTACTTGGGCCTTCTACATTAGCTTTAGCGTTCGTTGACTTCTGTGTGTGCGGAAGTGTCGCCCTCTCTGGGTGTACCAACCTTGTCTTGAACACCATCGCTTCTCCATCTGCTCTCAGAATATGCCAGAGATAGTGACAATGGCAGCTCCAATCCATATGCCAAAGTAGCTCAGTGGCAGTGCTTCAATTGATGAGAAACCTGTTACTTTTCTGGAAGAGTTTCACCAGGCCACACCCACAGTGTTCATCTTCTATGTTGGGCAGCAATTGGGTTCAGGAATTTTTTTCCCACAATCATTTTCCACTGAACTGATAAGGTTAATGTAATGCCTATCACAGACAGACTTCATCTGTACAAATCCCTAAAATTCTTCAGATGAAAAACATTTGCTCAGACTATTTATGACAAAAAATTGTATGTAAACAAAGTATAAATTTGCAAAAAATGTGTAAAATATTTCACAAATAGGCATTTTCTTATTAATCCAGGTGATACCTCTTTACCGAATGATTCTTTGTTGTATTGCTTGGGCTTTGCTTTGTCTTTGGCTCACACTGGATCAGTTCTCACTCAACAGTAGCATTTTGGGGACATTTCTATGTAATTTGTGTCTATGTTAACATTTCATTGCAGTGAAGTGCCTAGTAACAATGACATACTGGAATCAACGTGAGGCAATAAACCAGGATTCATTTAAACTGTATTTTTATGTGAAATTAAAAAGGTTAATGCGGAACCATAGAGGAAGCCACTTATAACAAACACAGAGACCTTTCGGAAACAATTAACTGCTTCCACTTCTCATTAAAAGCTGAGTGTAATTGCTCCCTTAATTAGACATGGTAACCTGCCACAGTGCATGTTTGTTAAAGTAATATAGGGTACAACTGGCTGGAAAAGAACCACTTTGAATTCCTAAGGGGAAAGACTTTCATAAAGAAAAGGCTTCATACATATTCAGCAAAACATATATTTTAGCTATAGCTTCCAACGATAACCCTGGCTATCCTGACTTACCATGCATACTTTTTCTGCAATTTCAGCCTTAACAAATACAGGAAAATAACATGTGAATTTAAGAGACTTGTTTATGCAAAATTTAAAGCAATATTTAATTCACCATCATGCAGCCAAAATTTATTACTCAAAAAAAATTCATTACAATTAAATTAAAAATTAAGATAGATATGGTAAAATACTAACATTGTAATATTCTAATCTTTTAAATTATTCAGTTTTGATGGGAAACAGAAGAAAATCTAATAAAATTTTCATATCAGCACAATAACAACATAATTAAGGCTGTGGAAATTAAAAAAATAAATTTGCATGTACTATTCAATGCAGCCAAATACTTTACATTTTAAATGCTCAACCTTATGTTTTAACAGCTGATATAGAGAAGATATGGAGACTCTGGACATATGAATTAAAAGTTAGCCTCACAAGCAATTTGATATGTGTTGGCAAGGGAACAATCTGAATTCACTGGAAACTAATCTTATCAGCAAATAATGAGCGGTTGTCAGCAGTTTAATTACAGGATGTTCGCTTGATGACATATAGGTTCTGGAATGGCAGCATGGGTTTGCACAGGACCAGCCTGCTTCATAAAACTTCTTTTGTGAAAGTCAACGGAGTACCAAACATTTCTTTCTTCCTTCATGTGGAAAAAAAGTTCCTTTGTCTCTTTGTCTCTCTGTGTCTCTCTTTCTACATCTCTCTTCATGTTTGTATTTGTCTTGGACATTGTCTCTCCTTTTCGACATCAGAGAAGAGGAGCACTTGAAAACCTATACAGGATAGTTAATTACAACAGAGGACCATCTGCATATTCAAGGAGACCTTTGCTAAAGATGTGGGTTTTAGGGATGGGGGTGGGGGTAATTAACTCCAGGCACTATAATTACAGCTGTCTTCCTCTGTTCCTTGGGTTAGGCTGACGGTGCAGAGAATGTCAGGCTGTGACAGCCTTTTTCTCCACGAACCCGCTCCAATGACAGGATACTTTAATAAGTCAGAGTACACCAGAAATAAGGACTCCCCCCAGGTTTTGTAATCGCTTTAGCTTTTAGCACATTCAAGTTCACATTTCCCATGAAACCCCAGAGAAATGATGGAATGCTGTCATCTTCTCTTGTGTATCTCAGAGGCTGGAATGTGTAATGAATAAGAGGTGTTACAATTTCCCAAAAACCCATCACCAGCTGTTTTATTTGTAGAAAAATAATAATGGAAAGTCAAAATAATAATAGAAAGAACTGCAAAAGTTTACCTCTCTGAATTAAATGAAACATATGTGTTTGTAGAGCCACAATTTCTCACACAAGGCAGAAATGTTGAAAGGAGATGTTTATTTACAATGTGTACAAATATACAAAAATATACAATTTTAGAGTGGTGAACCCTTTTACAAGTATCCACTTTAAACTCTTAGTGTTATGACGGTTTCTTACATCTGAAAGTCAGCAGCTCAGGCAGGAGTTTTGTCTAGTAACAGTTAGAGGACCATGTTTGTTTATGAGTGTTTATGTGTCTGAAACAGGTCTCAGAGCTCCGTGAATCTAACTCCCTGCTGAAGCCAGCACTGCTGTTGCGCAAATATTAGAACTGCCCCACCGTCCACTCAATAACGTTGCGTTTCGACAGGGAGGAGATTACCAGTATTTATCTTCATTACCATATTAGCTCACTGGCCCTTTCATCAGAACCCAGGGGAGGCTGCAGTAATTGCTAAAAGCCTAGATAGCCTGGAAATGAAATACAGAAAAGGAAATTGAAGTTCTAGAGCAAGGCTTCACCTTGAGTTTTGTCATGATCCTTTGAGAGCTGCAGACTCAGCTGAAGGAAAACAAGACAGCATAGAAAAAGCATGTTTCAGGATGCCAGACAAGCCATGTCAAGCCAATCAGCAATAGCCATTCTTATTTATACTTCACTCACTCTAACGTGAAAGATTTCCAATATTTCTTGGCACTTTGGTGTAAATCAAGCATATAATTCAGGCAGATATTTTTTTTGTTAACAAATGATGAAGTGCACACGCCTGTACATCAAGGCAGCGACAATGGAGAACTGTGAATGGGTTCACTGCAGGAGGCTACAACAGCTAATTATTAAGATGACAGGGTTTATATATGATCATTTATGCTAAAGAAAGTCCACACAAACAATAAATAAAAATAAGCAGAGTGTATCTTAATTATAATTTAGGGCAGTTACTCTATGCTGCAGGACTAAGTCTAATTAAAGTGGAAGCCAGAGGGACTGGACAGCACGAAATAGTCATAATAAACCCAATTCTAGTGGGACATAGAACAAAAGCATGTAGTAAGCAGTTATAATTCAGCTCAAGTTTTGTTTTATGTCATTTTTGCTCACAAGCAATTCTCTAAAAGCAGGAGTCAAGATTTAAAATTTAAGAAGATTGAATATTTAGAATCTTCAAATGCAGGTTGAATCTGCAAGATCCTGCATCTCGGATTTATTTCGGTTTGGGACAGAAACAGGTCTAGCTATGGATCTGAGAAGTAAGAATGTGGCGCAGTGAGTCTTTGAAGCAAGGGTGTGACACTGGGTACTGAAACACTACTCTATTTTTCTGTCTTACATAATGTACACCCCAGGAGATGGTGGCATGCTGGGGGAGGTAACACCATGACCCCAGAAACCACCACTACCCACAGGTCATTAAAAACTTCTGTAAAACCCAAAAGATCCTCACCTTACAAAGCAGAGCTAAAGTGTCAAAACCCAACTATTTGACACACAACCAGCAGGCAGAACAAGCAGTCAAGGAAATAGGGTTGAAATTGAGCATCTCCACTTTCAGATCCCACCAGGGGCTTTGCTGTTGTACCCTTGAGCAAGATTCTAACCTAAAAAGCATTAGGTAACTAATTCAGCTTTCTCACTGAGGGCAACACTGCGAGATTAATTGCTTTGGGGCAATACGCACTAAATAATGGTCATTTACCATTCAGAGTGGTTTAAAACCCTCTAGGCTAATGGGGTTGCATGACTCTTTTTTTCCCCAGTCTCCAGAACAGATGCAGGAAAAGGAGACGATCCGTAGCCTGTCTCTGAGGCCTGCGGCATAACAGATGCCCCTGCCATGCCACCCAGCCGATCAGCGGACTTCGGCCGCTGCTTAGACTTTTCCCTCGTCCCTCCTCTCCTGTCCAGGAAAATACCCCAGGCTTGAGGTGCCAGAGTCAGTTAGTGCAGAACCTCAGCACCTGAAAGCACTGGGCATCTATGCTGACAGCTTGGCGTATGGCCGCATGAGTAAGGCCAGACCATACGATGTTTTAGAATATACATTTAATCAAGAAAGGTTTGTTATTAGGCTAATGATTACTGCTGCTCTTAATAAAAAAAAAAAAAAAAACAAAAAACCCAGCTCCATCCAAAAGTGGGACCTCTGCATAAATATGTGTGCTTTGAAATTTTATGTGTTTATTGTCCAATCCCGCCACCCATCCCCCTTTCTGTGGTTTTAATTAACACAATAATTAGGATGTTTTCATGGCTCGTTTAATGTTTACAAACTGCATTTGACAAATTTACATAAAGGACACCACGTACAAATGATTTGAGAGACAAGTTTGTCACATGATTTTCTGCCAGAAAAGTTTAGTGTGTCGCAGACAATGGACACATAACTGATCTGATTGGCTGTCTTGGCACGTCAGCTGCAGAGACAGCTTTGGCTCCCCAGAGTAGTCATTTCATTAATTTACCACCCAAGCGCACTGCAAAGCCCCTCGTGTGTCTGAAGCCCAGGGCCTGTGATTTCACACATGGGAGGCACCATGATCTAGGGGCCCACATGGTTCTATTGATGGCCAACAATAAAGGCCCAGCCCCTCCAATCTGAGCCATTAATGATGAACATGCCTCGCTAGCGCTGTGCCCCCACCCCACAACATGTGACCCTGTGCATCTGTCTCTCAGATCTCCCAATTAACCGAGAAAGAGATGGGCAGGCCAGGGAGGAAGTGCTGGGAAAAGCAGAAGACGCAGAAAAACAGGAGCCTAGAGCCCAGCATGGTTTTCTCCTATGACCCCTCATGAAACAAAATAATAAATCATTTTGACTTTATTTCAGGACTCCGACATCAGGACTGCTGGATGGGAAGGAAGTTGATCAGAGGCAGCCTGTGTCCACAGAGAAGGCACCTGGATGTGGTGCTGTTTCAGGTTTAAAAAGCTATCATCTCTTACTGAGAGTTTGAAAAGAGAGCCTTTGTTCATTGTGTTGTGTTCACTGAAATCTTTGGTATCAACTTCAGGCAAGAGAATCTCAATTGCTACCAAGTGTAATGTCTGCCTATTCTGGCACCAGCAATGGAAAAAGCATCACTGCTGTGTTTGGGCTTGTGTCGTCTTCATTTCAATGTGCAATTAGCTCAGAAGGTACTTGGGAGAGTCCTACCCAGGGCAGAGTAAAGCCTTTTTGGCACAGCGGGAGTACGGGAATGGGTGTGAGGGGAGCCCAGGGGCTTTTTATTGCTCACTATCCCATTGTGCGCTTTTGCGGAAACCCAACATGAACCTGGCTGTGATGCTGGACATATTGTCTGACATGTGGCCTAGTACAGTGCAATGGCTTGAAGCAGTCGGGCTCTAACGAAATTTCGATTGCCCTGTTACTCACTCCGAACCCCCCCTGCCCCTGCCACAATACCAGGTTGTTTACTTATCCCTCCAGTACATTCACGTATGGCAGTTACTGACCACTGTGTACAGATCACTATCATCGTGACAGCAAACGGCACCTCCATATTCTCGAAAATCATGTGAAAATCACGAGGCCACAGGACACCATGTGGACACCCCGTCTGTCTGCTCAGGGAAATTCCCCCTGTGTCTCGGTGATAAAATCCTGCATTTTCAGAAACCACAGAACGGTCAAGTGAATCATCCGGATTGAAAATCGTCGGTGGTGTGCTTCAAGCCTGTGGTTATGTCGTGCCTGACTGAGTGACGGTCGACATTCTCCTGCATCCTCAGATAATGTTCAAGTCGCACTTTTGGCTTGCAGGATATTTATTTTCAGGACACGGTGCATTTTCAGAGACAGCATGATAAAAACCATGTCAGTGTGCTGTAGACAGGCCAAATAAAGTTTGGAGATTTTTTTTTTGTTGACCTGCAAGCTGTGGAACAATTGTCCAACAATGTTGAATAGGAATAGTTTTGTATCACCAGTACGGTACTGTGTACCATCTGATATACACTCACTGACAAAAAAACGTTAAGCACCCAGACGGAGTGGTGGAAATAAAATAAATCTACACATAGTAAAAGGTCATGTGACTGTATTGCAATGATTATAATATCCGAACAAACGGACAACAGAGTTGGTTGTATGGGCACACTGCTGGTCCCATGTCAGTAGGGTGTGGCACCCCCCCCCCAGGCCTGGATACTCATACATGTGGCAATACAGTGTGGAAGGGAGTCATACAGCCACTGTATCCTCTCCCGCGGCAAGTCGGCCCACAGCTGTTGTAACTAGCCCTCAAGATCCTGGCACTGGGTCTGAGCTGATGTCTGAGCTGATCCCATGCATGTTTGACTGGGACCCGGAGCACCTCTACATAACACAGGCAGTCCAGAGACACATGTTCTTGTGTGTGGACAGGCGTTGGCTTGTTGAGTCACTATATCAGGGTGCTGTCTCAGGAGGGGTAAGACATGCGGACTCAGATGTCACTGACATAGCGCTGTGCCGTCAGGGTCCCCTGAATCACTACCAGAGATGACCTGAAGCCATACCCTTACTATTGTCATACTTGTCCACCTCATGATGAATTTTTTCTTAGAAAATCTACAATCATACCAATTTATAAATATAACTGTGTACATAAAACAGCAGCTCAGGTACCCAGGGCAATGCATACTCACTTCTGGACAACTGAAATAGCACTTTGGGACAGTTGCAGGACAGTACTGAAAAAGTACATTTACGGGCTGGGCTACATACAACCTTAACACCCATGGTGCCTAGCTTGAATGACAAGTGAATACACACCCATGGTGCCTAGCTTGAATGAATTCTTGCAGACAGCACAATAGGCTTCTAGGTCATTTACAGTTACTGGTTACAACCATGTTTGGAAATATTAGTTTTCGAACCATTTTCAACAAATTCCACATTTCCACGTCGCATTCACTGTAGCCTACAGTGAGCGCTGTACAAAGCTAAATACCATGATGAAGTTAGCTTTATATTCACAAATCTATTATCTTTCAACATGAGCAAGCCAGATGTGCTTTAAACACAAGTTAGACATGCGTAACCAATACATCGATACACATTTATTAATATTTACACCATGTCCATCTATAGTGCAATGAAATAAATGGGCCAATAACTAAACATTAAAATGAGACAAACATGTCCAGGAAAGTGTGCTTTACAGGTAAGTAGTGGAGCATAAAAGACAAAACATGCCACTTGTTTTTCAGATTGTGTATTTTATGCATATTTCTTTAGAAATTCTGCTGTGTCCATTTACCAACAGTGACTGTGAGTTAGTGACAGCAACTGAAAAGCACACATTTAAACATTTAATAAAGGTATCAACTAAAAATGCTGAACCAATATCTCATGACAGCAAGATCACCTCTTTTCATAGATATTAACAAGACTTAGCTCACATAGTGAAAGGACTTGAAATACAAAATGTGATTACAAACCACCTGGCTTGCATTTTATTGTTGAAAGATTTTACAGCCAGTTTCAAATATAAAACTGTCGCATCCTTCCCATGCTGTCAACCTGATCCTCCCATCTTCTGGAGGTAGCTTAACCAGCCATACCTGACTCCTGTTAGCCCTACTTCTCATTCCTGCCCCTCTGTTAATTACCTTGAGCTGTTTCCTCTTTACCTCTTGTTGCCTCTATATTTAAATGCTCCCTCATACAATGTTCCTTAGTCTAGTCATTGTTGAATGACAAGTGAATACACACAAACGGAAGGAACCAAAATGAACAAAATGAATCAATATAGGCAATTTTGTTTCTGAATTTAAGTATTTTGATTGAATAGTAAAATTAAAAGAAAAAAATTAATACCCACAGGAATTGCTTTTAAGACGTTTTAATGCAATGTAAGCTTTAATTTTTGTTAAATTGATTTAATGCTTTTTAATGACCCTCGGAAACCCTGTATATTCACCAGCACAGCCTGTAATTTAATGTAGATTCCTAAACAAAATAAAAACGTCAGGTGGTATTGAACTAGTTTGTGGTAAATGGAACCTGAAGGAGGAACTCAGCATCCTCTGGAGACCAAACATCGTCCCTGAGTCAGGGTAGTTAGGGTCATTAGCAAGTTGGCCAACCTGTTTTCATTTGTCAAAAAGCTGGGGGGGGGGGTCAATTGCTGCTAAATTACTGACCAGTCCTGGGAAAATATCGAACAGATAATTGGCTTATTTGCTCTGTTGAGACGATTAGCCATGTTCAAAGGTGTTTGAATGCCCCAGCTACCACTATTGTAATTAGTTCAATATGTAGGTAGAGAAGGTGGCTGAGGTAGAAAGTGATTCTATTGTTTTGCTGCAATAGTGCCACCCCCTGCTCCCCACCACCACTGGGGGGCTTTTTTAAGGGAAACAGATGGAACCTGATTTCACAGGTGCTCCAAAAATGGTAAGGAACCATATGGGGAACAAGGGCCACAATTTATATTAGAGCATCAGACTTTACACATCAATGTACCTGTCGAGTATTGTGTATAGGAATAAGGTGAGATGTCTATGTAATGTTCATCCTGAAAACTCCGAAATATTAGTCAAGGTGAAGTTCTGCAGCATGCTGCTAATAATATAGATAGATTAATAAGTATATGTATCTGTGGCTCAGTGGGAAGCACTTCGGAATTATGCTTCTAAGCAGCAGTTTGAATCATATCCTTGAGTCTGCAGTGTCTCCAGTCCAAAATACATGTGACAAATTGTGTTTGTGTGTGTATGTGTACCCTGTGACGGGCTGGCATAGATTGCAGGGTGTCTCTTCCCTGTACCTTTTGCTTCCAGGAATTGACTGAAGTCCTCCTCTGTAACCCTATAAGTTTGTGAGAAGACCCATACTCCCCCTTGAAGCACACCACCCAATGTAACTCATGTTCACATGCAAGATAGACCTACCTTCCACATTAGGCACTGATTAGTGGGGTTTTCCCATATGCTTAGGACTAGAAACCCAAGAAAGGGGGAACAGAACTATAAGAAAGTCCCTGGTTTTCTTCTTATATTTTTGTTCATATCCCCAAGCTGGAGATAATCAAACTTCAGAATTTCAAAGAGGTATTTTGCCTTGGATTTCCACATCAGTAATGTCGCCATACCTCCCCCATGCAGACTGGACCAAATCTTCATCTTATAGTGGACCTCTAGTTTGCAGAGCCACATTTGTTTTTCATAACAAGATACTCAGCGTAACTATAAGGAAATACACGTTTAAGGGTATAAATCCCACAGTTCAATTCAGATAATTACATTGGCTCTTATTCCACTTAATTGAGGACAGTGACTTTAACAGCACTTCCTGAAGATATAACTACTGGAAAGCCTTTCATGTATATTTGATGTATATTCTTTAGTTATTAAATTACATATAAATTACATGTACTTTTTGCATAGGTATCACATTGTTTCCTCACTCAAGGTGATTTAAAGATCTGGACACAATCAATGTGAGCTGATCAAATGAACCATTTTCCTATATATTTTTATTGGCCATACCCATAAATCTACATTTTAATTTTCAGAATTAAGATAAAATTTAACCATTGCAGGTGAACAAAATTATAAGGATAGATGACTGAACATCAAGATGTATGGTATCATTGATTCTTTCAATACTACCATTCATCAAATGCTCTAGGACCAAGAGGAGTTTTAGAAAGGACTTGAAAAAGGACACATTTTAACAGTGGGTTCAGAACAAAAGTACCAGAAGGTAGAGGGACATCTCAGAAAAACAGAGGAGAAAAATGTAGGCTTCTTCATATGGTAGTGAGGGTAGATTTACAGTACAGAAGAAGGAGAGACATAAAACTTTTGAGTATGACAATGAGAGAGAATCACACATTCTGTGCTACTGAGGAAAAAGGAAGCAATATTTATGGCTTTGACTTTCCACTGGGAGTGACTGAGTATCAATCAGGAGCCCATCAGACTGGAGGTAAACAGGAGGTTCGGGCCACCTTGTCAGTGTGCAGTCAGGGCTACCGTGGCTGTCTCAGCCATCTAACACCTCACCATTCTACTAATGTCCATCATTCAGAGTTGTCTCTCAGCCCCTAGCACCCCCACGTTCTGTCAGACCTCCCCACACACACACTCGCACAATCCCCCCTTTCTAACACTGCATATTTTTCACCCTAGCTCTATGCCTAACACATTGCTACCCTGACGCTCATTCATTTTTTAATCAAACTCACTGGAGGACCTTCTTGTTTCACACACACACAGACACACAGAATATTTAATTTTATTAATTATTATTATATTATAATACACATACTCCCCAGGTTACGATGGTCCATGTTATGATATTTCAACTTCATGATGGGTAAATGTTTTTCGCTTTCAGCACATTGCTAAATAAATTACACTTAAATAAATTTTACATTAAATAACAATTTATTATGAAATAGGCTTTGTGTTGATGATTTTGCCCAACTATAGGCTAATGTAAGTGTTCTAAGCATGTTTAAGGTAGGCTAGGCTGTGATGCTTGTTAGGATAGTGTACTCTATTAAAATTTTCACCTTCAGATCATTTTCAGATCAGAACGTAACCCCATCGTAACTGTATTATAAAATATTTATTATATTGTTTTATATTAAATTGTGCATCCAGTAAAATTTTATAAAGTACCAGTCAGTCTCATAAGAGTTTAATAAATGTATAGCAGATTAAAAGAACAAAAACTAAAACGAGAGCAAGAAATTAAACGTAACAAATATAATAGGGATTCCCTATTGTCTAGCTGTGCAGCAGAGGGACAAGCAGCCTTATCTAACATCGACCACTCCGGCTGAAGGCCCCCCCCCCCACAGTCCGCGATGACCCTGGCGACGTGCATCAGCACCTGCACGCTGTGCGGCCTATCTCACCCTGCAGGCTCCGGCGGCCAAGAGGACAAACAGCTGAGCCGTTATCACAAGCAGTGACCCGGGTGCTGGTGTGGCTGTGATAGCAACCCCCCCGGGAAGGCAGCCATGCACTCCCAAAGGGATACGCAGGACAGGACAGTCCGGAGGCCCTGAGGACTCCCCAAACTCATCTGGCATAACGTAGGAGCAGGCTGTTGCTGAGGTCAAGCTGCCAACAATCCCGCTACCATCCCATAATTATAGCAGGGTGACCTTGTGCTTCAGTGCCCTGGAGGACTAATGTAGAAATACCATAGATGCTCTCTAACCAACTTCTGGTCGCATTAAACGCATGCGAAGGTCAAACAGTGAAACCAAGGCAACTAAACTTTTTGTGCTTGCCTTGTCCAAGCTGTTTTTAATTTGGTATTATTCTGCATGCTTTTTGCATTTCTTTGTCTAGCCCAAAAGAAATATCCACACACTGGTGAGAGCACTGGTCTCTCCTAGTACTTGGTGCCTTAGAAATTCTGCACTTCTGAGTTTTGCAGCTTATGAGTGAAAAACCCGCAAGTGTTCCCATTGCTCATTCTCCAGCCATCTCTGCAAAAGTCCCTGAATGACCTATAGGACCATTCAAAAGATGGGAATGCATTTTTAAGGATGGTTCATTTTCCATGCATTAGGAAGACATCCATTTAGGATGTCTCTGTACAAAATATGGCTGCCATTGAATTCTGTGCACAAGTAATGAGAAACAACTGGGAAAAGATAACACAAAATGTGTAGTAAATTATTACACCAAAGTGTAGCCAGAGAAGTAAATATGATGTGATTCTTACAGCCATACTGTAAATTCATACAGTAAATCAATTCTTTTTCCTTCTGCAATTTTCTCCACACTTTCTGTGTTTATCTGCCTGACATGTGTTTTTTTGTTTAGGAGATCCTGATAAGGGCTGAAGGTCTCCGGACACTTCTGTTGCTGCAGTTGGGTTTGAATTAATGCTGCTCTTTCCCCTTGTGGGAAGCCTGTCCATCAGGGCAGCAGACCTGGTCACCACAGGTGAGCCTCTCCTCTGTTACCTAGGAAACAGCAGGTGTGGGTGGGGGGGGGCCTTTGGAGATAAGGTTCTCTTGAGACCCCTGTGGAATGTGCCACAATTGGAGGTAAGTGAACAGTAAATGGCTACACCAGTGTCACAGTAGGATCACTGCTGAACCAAAACTTCTGTACAGATAGAGATGGATTTCACTGGCAGGTGGTATGTAAGGAACCCCCAAGGTTAAAAAAAAAGAAATGGAAATGTTGCTGTCTGTACAGCAACACTTACAGCAATGAGATACCTATTGTGCACAGGCATCATGGGTTGTCTTACAGCATCACACATTAACTGAGGAATGTATTTGCAGAACGTGTCCATAGCAAAAAATGCAGTGTTACCCGTCACAGTATAACAATTGGAGCCAAGTGCTGCTTTATAGTGACACAAAGGAGCATGCAAAATGGCTTGCGTGTGAGTGTCTGGGAACCCTTCTGAGAAGGTGGGAGCCCTGCTCTCTGTTTTCACGGCACTGTGCGGCCACTGTTGGCTTAATAGTGCTAACATTGGGTGTGAAGAAGAACCCAAAACACTGTTTTAGCATGCTGATCTGTGGGATTCAAACTAGAATTCAAACATGTGACGCTACACAAGAACACAATACAGGTGCATCCTCTTTCAAACTAATCTCTCATTCAGGTCTAATTTTCTTTTCCTCATTTGTTTCCATTAGGATCCCATTTCTAATTCTTTAGTTTTTTCCTTTGTGTGTTTATTATAGAACAGAGGAGAGAATATGAAATAGATTTCAGACAGTGATTCGGGTGCACTTTTCATCACTACAGAGGAATGTGGAAGTTTCTTTTCATGGACACTGGAACAGATGGGTTTATGAGTGCTCAGGGTACAAAATTCCTTATTCTCGGCAGTTCTGTCCTCAGGACGTTGAGCTATATGGATGCCATTATAAGCAGCCTTATGTGAACAACCCAACTTGGGCATCATGCTTTTCCTTTCTCTGCGCTTTTAAAACACACACAGCTGCTGTATTTTTGAAGGAACAAGTGGCAGAAAACAACACGTCTTTGCATTCATAAAAATACTGTATGAGATGCAATCTGTTATCTTTGGAATCAGTGACCCTAAAGACACTGGGATTCAGACCTCAACATCCACCCCTGCTATGCCATTTGTCTGCTACAGTACAACATATAAAAATGTGTCTGTTAAATATTTAACATAATCCACTCTCTTATTGTTATTCCAACGAGCTCCTGCCTTTCTCTAGCAGGGTGGGAAAATCTGAAAGTGTTCAACAAAAGACATTACCAAAATAACAAAATGACTATTCAAACAGTGTGGGTACAACACAATTTCAGGAACAGATAAATATAAAGATTAAAATAGTAGGTAATTGTTCATTAGTGACTGTTTTGGCAGATGAGTGAATTACTTTACCACCTCAGAAGAGAGAAATTAAATGCAGTGGATTAAAAAAAAGATCACTAGGCTAAGAACGGTAGCTTTTTTGCTGAGTTAAAAATATACCTGACACTGACATAATTGAACCTCCCTTGAATGCAGCTGGTAACATTTTGAATTTATTATATAGCTATATTTAGCATTGATAACATAAGTTGAATAATGGAGTCCTGAGGTAGATTCATTACAAAACGCATTATGATTTAATCAAACTGCAAAAAATTATATTCATTATTCTCTGACAAAAGGCTAATTTGTTTAATCCTCCTTTGTCTCTCTGTCAGGGGGGTGGTGAAACTGCTCCCTTTGGCACAAAGCATGGCCGGTGTGAGAAGGTGCTCTGTGACAAGTTCTGAGGGTGAACTGCCATCGAAGGTTACTAGCAGAAGGGAACCATATAATGATATGCTTCTGTTTCAGTTCTAACATGATGGGATTATTATAACCAATGACAAAAGATTACACAAGAAAAAATATTACAAATCCATCCATCCATCCATCCATCCAACCATAACAGCTTATATGGAACTTGGTGATGGTGAACTGCGAGCCTGCCTTGGAAGGATGTATGTACGTTGTATTATGTAAATTAAAAAGTCTTTTTGACAATAAATCAACTTCATAATTTTTGCTGCATACATATACATACATATATCACACCAGCTGCCTGCAGTCAGCCAGACAGAGCAATTGTGATGAGAGTCAGTCGAGTCTCAGCAAATGGCATGATTAAAAGAACAGTTAAGGGACAACCACAACTCTCAGTGACCACTGACGCATCGTTTTGGCATTCATCTCTGGTTAAACCCATAAAGGTACGAGTACAGTGCTGAGAGAGCTTGTAATTAACAACAAAGGGAAGATCTCCTTGGGGAAAATGATTTAATTTGTTGCTTTCAAACAGAGTTTGCTGCAGAGTTTAATCTGAAGCAGCTGGTCTCTCTTCCGCCACATTGGGGCTTGAAATTGCATCTAACTCCAGGGGGAGTCCAGGAGGGGGCGCTGGGGAGTGCAGATCCCTTCTGTCCACTTTAGTCCAAGCCACATATATCAAGAAAAGGTTGTCACATCATGCCATACCTCATTTGTGTACTTATTTGTAACTGATTGTAAATCTGAGATTTAGGTCAATTTCTGAAAAGTGGAAAAAGAACAAACCTCACTGTTAATAGAACAGGCATTACAGTATAACTGGACTTTTGGATGGTGAGGAAAGCATAATTACAGAAACAACACTCACCTGTGAATGTGTTTAAATGCTTTCAGTTTTACCTTATTTCTCCTCACGATTCTAAAATGTCTGGTAAATTATCAGTAAAAAACCAACTCATTGAAAGAACCCAGGAATGGTTGTGCTATTAGTTTAAGTGTTCCAATACCAGCAGGGCAGCACCAGCAATGTGGAACACAGTCAGCGTAACATTCCTGTGAACAATTTCACATCCAGTGTCAGCTTTGTTGGAAATAGCGCCCAATGACGTTTCTTTTTGGTACTCCCTGGAACATTCGATCCTCTAAAGATGAGCCTAGGGAGAGAATGGCACTACAGTAAGTGTGAGGAGTTATTGTCAGATCTGTAACCCCCCCCCCCAAAAAAATTTCACCTGCTTCCTGTGGCACAGGTCTGTTGTCTTCTGGATGTACTCGTCTAAGCGGCACAAGCCTCTGGGTGAGAACGGCATGCCTGCGGATCTGGGGGGACCTGGGGGTGCAGGACCTGATTGCTGGCAGTTCCGCAAGAGTAATGTGAGTGCCCCCCCAACCCCCCAGCGAAGGTTTACACAACCCCTAGTGAGATTAACAGGAAACCCAGAGCTACCGAAAAACGTCCTATTCTTATGCATACTTAGGAAGGTAAATAACATTTAAATCATAATAAATTAGTTAATCCAGAAGCAACCATTCCTCTTCAGCTCTGTGACTCAGGGCCCAATGTGAAAACAGACACACCTACTCCTTTATGTTAATTTGGACTTTGACTGCCAAACTGGGAATAGGAAACACATGTTCAACTCAGGGCAGACAGCACAAATCACTCTTTCACTGGGTGGCATCAGCCCCATGTGAAACTGCAGTCAGGGCCCAGTTGTTAAAATAATAGGCCAAGGACCCTTCCATGCTCTCAGATACTTAATGGGAAGGAGACCTTTTCACCCTGGTTCCCATTGGTCATTCTTGGCCCATTAGACAAGCTCAGGAATAATGAACATGTTGTGAAGTAAGCTGTTCACTAGGCAGAGTGTGCTATGGCAGGCAAGCCTCGCAAGCATTGAGCCCAATGTGTCCTTCATGCAGCACTGGGAGCGGCGTCCTCTGGGACATCTCCCTCTCCTTCGCTGGGAGAGAAAACAGTGAGGCACCAAAACTGCACACAGTGCTGAGCGTGCCACAACACTGATCACATGACCTCCGCCTCAGTGTCCTCAACTTTGCATAAGTAATCTTGCAAAAGAATGTGATCCCAGGTCTGTTGAAGGGTTATTTTTGGAATTGCTGCTGGTCTACCGTTTGCTATTCTCTGGCTGGACAGAATTCGATCGCCCCACAGATGCGAACGTCTGACAGACTGGAGTAACCTAATTCTATAAGTGTTTTACTATCAGAATAAATCATCAAGATGTATTAGTACACCGTGCATCTGTATCAATAAATAGTGTGCATGCAGGACTAACGTGAAGCTGTGAGTCGACAATTTTAAATGAGAAGTTTTCTGCCACAGCAATAATGTGTTGCAGTCTATCCCATTGAAGTGTCTGCCAGAGTGTTTTATGTGCAAAAGCTTTAATGAGTTATTGTGCTTGGGGTTCGATTTGCAGGGAGTTTGTCTATTCCAGAAATCACTGTCTGCGTGGCCAATGTTCCCACATGGTGTTATATTAATTAAATTTATAGATTAGAATAATTGTTTCATCTATTGTTTCAAACTTCAAGTTATTTATCATCCATGTACAGCAAGGTTCAATTCACTCTCAATAATTGAAAGATTTCCTGGAAAAATTCCAGACTTTAATGTATTTTTGTGTTTATTCTGATGCTTGGATGTGCTTGGTGATTATTTATACAAACTTTATTTTTCTATGTTTTGAATCAAATTTCTCTGTGGGTTTTAATTCAATGCATGAATTAATTATAATTTCACAATCCAAATTGCCTATTCCTTTGGCAGTCAGGGAATAGTAATGTACCCTGTTATTGAGAAATGCCAAGCATAAATAGTATTATTAAACATAGGAGAGGTCTATAAATGTGTCACTAAAACATTTTGTAGTGCATGGATTACTGTCCACTTGTCTTTCCTAATTTTCTCCTTCAGCTGATGAAATGTCTTGGAATTCCATGACCTGTTTGTCTATGAACTAGAAGCAAGTCCATGGAATTATTCGGGTCTTCTGGGGTGATGACATCTAGATGTAACTTTAGCCTGGGCCGATGCCCCTTTGGTCCTTAATGCAATAGTCCATTTAATTAGGGCACACCTCCTACTCATCACCCAATGATGAAGCGCCGGGGGAAATTGGCCATTAACCATGAAAGATTCATTTTCCCTGCGCAATGCACCTGGAGGTCATTGATTTACAGATTGAGAGACCACTAGAAATCAATACCACTTCCTGTCACCCGGTATAAAATATAACACAAAATCCATTGTGAGAGAGCATGCTTCTCTGAACTTTTCTGAAATGAAAATTTGCAGATGTGATTCAGGGTAGTGAATGAATGACTTTTATAATCACAGTTCTATTAATCTTTGGAGCTCATATTCTAATTGAGGCAATGATACCCTGGAAAACATCATAACATACAAACCAAAGTAATTAATTAAAGGATTCCTCTATTTTATGTCCAGGCTTAGGCCATTTTATCCCACATATGTACTGACCTTTTCATAGACATAAATTTTCTGGAAATCTTCTTTGTTACGGAAAAGAGGCCTTTGTACTATGCAAAAGTTGTACCTGGATTTTGGGACCCCATTTAAACTGCTCATCTTCGAGAAGTGGCAAAGACACTTTTTCGTACAAGACTTAGAGAGGGAGAGGAAACCCTGCCCACTCTGTCACATTTCGCTACTAACAGAGATAAACCTTCCAGTAGTAAAGTATGAAAAACATGTTATTTGTTTTTTGAATGAATTTATCCTCTCCACATTGAGAAGGTTATTTAGATACTTCAAGGCATAAAACACCAGCTTTCTCAAACTATCCGAGATTTATTGTGGATAGCAGTAGCGTAAAGTGCAAGACTGCTGTTCCAGTGAAACCCAATCATGTGATCTAATGGAATGAGTCAGAGGAAAGAGCAGCAGGGCTCTGATATAGACAAGTGTGTGTCAGACATTCTCATGTGTTAACATGATAGCACTGAATGTTGATGTTAATGCCAACCTTCTTCAGTCTCCCAAGAAGCACATGGGCTGTTCTATCCTCTCTAGTAAAGTAGCATCATAACTGAAATTTAAAAGAACACACAGAACAAAGCAGTAATAATTAATATACATATGTGAACTTACAGTATATATTAGTAATAATAGTTTTCATACACAACTGCTTTAAATGAACAATTCTTTTGACATTTAAGCATCTGCTGAGAGTGGGGAGAGAATGAGGGCCACGCAGCACAGACAGACTTGAATCCTGAGCTGAGTTTCGCTTCACTCCTGAATCCGCACCTCATCAGGCCTTGTCCCATGGCCTTGTTAGCAGTAATTAGCAGCAGTAGGTTTCATTGTGTGGCTCAGTCATTTCTCGTATTAAATACCAACATGGCATCCTTGAGCCTTTCAGCTCCGCCTGTTGCCTCCTAAAAGCTCCTTTAAGTTGGTGAATTTTCCCATGATGCTACAGTGGGCCGTGACATGACAGGGCCAAGACAGGCTTGGCAATGAAGGGTTCAGCCACAGGGTCAAGCCTACGAAAAGCCTTTCAAAACCAGGAACCTGAACCCCATTACAGATGCAAATCCAATCTCTTATTGAGGATTGTTTCAAGGGCATGGCGGAGCTGCTAAATAGACCCCTGCCCGCCCCGCCCCCCTACCAAATCTCCATCGCCTTCTAGATCATAGCTGCCTTTATTTTTGTTTAAGCCAGTGTTTACCGCCTGTTTAAATGCTCACTATTATCTCCAGTGATTTCTTTCCCTGCAAAAGTTGGACACTGGCTTCATACGAATGACTTTGGTACTGTTGTCGGACAGTATATCATATGAGAATTAGACCTATGTAGCGCACTATTGCCCTATTGTGGGATTTACATCTCATTTTCCTCATATTTTTTCTTTACAGCTCATGAATACCTTTCGTGCTACAAAATCTGTTTATAAGGAAAAAGCATGACAAAATGGGAACAGATTTAAATGTACACTGACAGCTTCATAAACTGGATGCAACCATTTTTTTTATAAGGGAGTTAAAAAGACAGTCTCATCCCTTGAAAAGGTGCCAAAAAGTGCTTGAATTAATCAAGGTGGGTTTTTTTTAAATCTATGGACAGCAACTGGCCTCACACAGCATCTTTTCTCAGTGTATCTGCTTATAAGTAATCGTTTGACTAATGCAGTGAATGATGGAACTGCTTGCAAAGAAGAAAAAAAAAACATGGTGTACACTACAAAGAAATGCAAGTTGTGTCTACATTTAATAAACACGTGAATATATGCATGTATTTGTACTGTGTTATTACCACTTATCCATATGGCAAGCACAGAAATGTATTTTCAAATGGGACATTTTTAAAGCTTGAACTATGCAACCCGTCTGGTCAAAAATGTCTTATAATGTGTTAAAAAAAAATGCACTGAGCCTGACATCGCTGATGAACTGACAGCCCTTGTGACCTCATCCTAATCCTGTTAGTGACCGGGCACATCACCCCTACATCCTTTCCCCTTTATATCTTTATCCAGCATCTATTCTGCCCCCATCTCACTGCTGTTTTTTTTTTTCCTTTTATTTCTGGACTCTCTGGGGCCCCGTTTCTGCGACATGCAGCTTGACGTTTTCTTTTCATTCATTAAATTTCAAATGAGGCTTGTCTTGGGAGAGAAAGGGCAGGCCCCACTACCCATGCTGCTTCGTCACACACAGGGCCAGCTTGTGTGCTTTTCTTCCCCGTTTGTCCAAGTAGATGCCTTCCCGTAAGCTGCAGGATTTACATAAATTCAGGAAGCATGGGGGTCATGTTCTTTGTCAGGCACCATTATTTGAGAAATCTGCAGGATTGTCATTCTCTATTGTTTCTTAAATGTCTCTTCGTTTTCCCTCCTGCAGTAGAGCATGCAGTGAGGTGCTCTCTAAATGCACTTCTGTGCTGCCTGCTCCGTCCAACGTCTCTATTAGCCAGCCCAATAGAATATTTCACAAGGAGGCGCTGGGGTCAGGAAGCTTTACAGGGCAAACCCCAATTTTGACCACAGGGTATGGCTTCACATTTCAAGAATAATACATTTACCACAATGAAAGTGAACTAGTCTGGTTAGGCTGTGAACAGCTGCCATGATTGACTGCTTTGCAACTTCAACAAACTGCCACTAGGTATAGACATCACAAATATAGATATAAGATATAATCCTCTATTATTCATTATTGTAACTAATTTGTCTATATTCTTTTGTCTTATAATAAGCTTAATTGAGCTAGAATTTCATCCCTGCCTTCACAGACCAGCAGATTTTTTCATGCATCAGATGGGTTCAGGCTCGGCTAGGGCTGCCAACTCTCCTGGATTAGCTGGGAGACTCAACATGAACCGTCAAGACAAGCAAATTCGATCTGAGCAAAAAAATCAGAATTGGACAATCAAGCTTGTAATGTGCATACAGCCTTTATTGTGTATCTGACGTGCTAAGACACTAATTGGCTGGTTATGCTTTTAATGATTTGTGTTTCTTGGTGATTTATGTGTAAGATAAGCTCGAAGGATGTCCCAAACAACTTTTTTGCAGGGATGCACAAAAGCACACCAAGTCTGTTCTGTACAAGAAATAATGTGTTACTTTCATTTTGATGGCCTACTTGTTGTAGAGACTTAAAACAAGATCAGCAACATTTGATTAATTGATTTTAAGTAAAACACCAACAGTAAAACTGTAAGAGTAAAACTAAGCTCCATACGGCATTTTCTGTGAGCCACAAACAGCACTGTAACAACCCAATGACAGAGAGCTCTCTATTGCAAAAAATAAAAATATTCCACCTTTTTTTAAGTAACGTACATTTTCAGATGGTAATGTTAAACAAGTGTTGTTTTATTCCTCCTGTATCACTGGTGCTTTAAAAGCATTGCAAATGGCAACTTCGTTATCTGTTTCAGACACAGTCTGCCCTCTGTATGTGTCGAGGATTGGTTCTCCCGCTTGGACACCAAAATCAGAGGATGCATAAGTCTCTTGTTTAAAATGGCAAAATATTTGCATATAACAAACATCTATCCTCCAGTATACTTTAAATAGTTTCTAGATTACTTATAATATGCTGTAAATGCTATATAAATAGTTGTTAAACTGCACACCTGTTACGCCTGATTGAGTCATACCTGATCAAATTTACGTCCAAGGTCCATATATCCTGATTGAGAGATGCCTGAAAGCAAACCAAATTCAGGAAACACTTTCATCAAAATGAAAACACATGCGAACTATATTTTACAAACAAGCTGCACATTCACAGATGTGCTGCGAATACAGAAAACAACTGCACCTTCGGAAATGCACTGCAAATAGCCACAACACAACAGAAATGTTTCTGGGTGATACTTTTTCTGGTGTACTATCCTATAGAGCCAATGGCGATAATTTACAGGTGAAAAATAAAGTTACAGTGGAAACTGCTAGTGATTATGGTTATAGTGATCAACCGCTTATATGGATCGAACAGCTTGGGACTCAATCATTCCTGTACAAATAATTTAAATAATTCACTTAAGGGTACAAGTAGTCCACTTACAGTGTTCATTTTAGATATTTTTAAACATCACAACATATGGAAAAAATTAAAACCGCTTTACTTTGATAGCCCTGCTTTGCCTTGCTGTAGCCCATCTGATTCTGGCTAGCTACCTGAGGCTAATGCGACATGCACAGAAATCTTATGATAATTCATCAAAACAAGCCACCAAGATGCAGCTATGAAACTAGAAGAAGTTATATTTTTCGTACAGTACTGTATTACAGTGCATTTGAATTATACACAGTTCAGTAATTTAATTTGTACAATAATGTAATTTGAAAAAGGTTTGAAATGGTTGCACTATACTTTGAAGTCAAAATTAAGTAAGTCGCGTTTGGGATGAGAGATTCTGTTAATATTCAGGCTTGAGTCAGGTCAGCCCTGAATCCCATAGGCCTGGGCCAGGTTCAGGATGACCTTTTTGGCTTGGTGTAGGACTCTACTGCCTTCGTCTTGTTCTTTCTTGGATAGTCTGGGTGTTTGGATGTCCAAGGACATTTTAAACTATTTTTCCCAGGAAGGTGTATTCAACTTGTATGTGTGTACTGTTATGCAGGACAACAGAGTAGTAGGGAATACTCCATGGAAATTGCATGAGTTACATGCTTCTTTTCACATACATACTGATATCTCTTTAGAGGTTAAATTTATGTGTTTTTTCCTCTCTTACCATGAGTGTCAAGCATTCTGGCAATAATATTAGTGTGGCGAGTAGGCAGAGTGATTGACAGCTGCAGTTTTTAGTTCCTGCTGGAATGTATCTCTCACTTTCAGGCCACCCCGTTGAAGGGTTTTAGTTACCATAATAAAAACATCACCATCACTTTTGAATCTGTATCTGGAGACCTTCATTCACTTTTTATTATTATTTTTGCAACCATGAAAATCAACATGACATTCTAAAAAGCCATGTCTTTTCCAAGGCTTAAATGCCAACACGTGCCGTAAAGGTAATTATCTTGACAGAAAGAATACAAATAAAGTGTCATACTGTGGAATATTTTAAGCATTTGGAGAATAATGCAAAATTGTGAAGAATTCCAGGACACTCAAGTCCTGAGGAAAGGTCAAACCAGCTGCACTGAGCGCTATAGTGCACAATGATTGGTCCAACATATAGGTAAACACTCCCTACTGTGATTGTGGTCCAGTTCCTACCAGAATGGAACTCACAGCTCCTCCTGACAGTATGGAATCTGATTTGTCTTTGAAGCCCTGTACAGTATGAAATGAGACACTAAGTAAAAACACATATACAGATATTCTCCTGAAAATTCTCCACCGCATGCACAGATAACACTCATACCACATTTTGCTAACTGACAATCCCTCTACTTCTGTTAAAAGTGTCAATACCAATAAAAATTGCTTTGCTACTATGTGTTTTCTACTCCCCACAGCTGGCTTAATGAGATTCAGGGGCTTTCATAACAGGGCTCTATTTAAACACCTTTCTAAGTGCAGTGATAGTCTACTGCAATCCCAATAAGATTCCTTCTGAGTCTTTGGCTAAGGGGGCTCTCCAAAGCACCAGCAGAAACAGTAAGTACACAGAGTTCACACAATCTTGTTTTCCTAGGGACAACTAGATTATACTAAAGAAGTTTTTTATTAAGTCTGACATTTACACATCTGGGCCTGGGGAAACTGAGATGGGTTATGTGGATCGCTGAAAATGCTTTGGACATCTGTTGCAAGATACACAAACCATGCATATTGAAGAAATGAATGCTCAGAGCTCACAGGACACCCAGGACAAGGGGTGTATTAACCTTTCCCTCCTGTTATTTCAACTAAGCCTGCATCTCATATAAACAGTGATTTGTCTCAGCCAAATTTTGAGGCAAGCTGGTGAGATCAAGTATCCCAGATCTGATTCTGAGCTTATTGGACGTACTGTATAGTGGCATATAAAGTGGTGTGAATGCCAGAAATATGTTTATAGTTTTCGCTAAAGTGCGTAAAAATATTTTCACTCCCATTTTACATAAAGTATATCAGGATGCAGATGTGCCAGATGCTCTGGCTGAGCCCAACATGGAGCTGGAGCTGTGGGTGAGCTGAGGTTCTGAGGTTGGTGAAGCCTTAGAGACAGAACTGAGCTCTGGGTTAAATGTGTGGTTTGGATAAGAATGACACTGGCCGTCAGTGGAGGAGATGGAAGGATCCATCTCTTCAGTTTTTTTTTCCTCTGTTTTAGCTTGTTATAGTTGCATTTTAGAATATTGTCAGAAATTTTGTTGCAAAATTACTAAAACCATGTTAATACATGGTTTATCACGGAGGAAAACAGCTCATTTAATGTTAAAGCTTATATCATGGTGTTTATATTATGACCATAATCAAACATCCGTAACATCCTCTGGTTTTGTTTTTTTATGTTAATGTTTTTTTTTTTTTTTTGCTGGAGTAGATTACAGATTTTTACTCAGTGGTCCTTTTATTTCTAGTACTGTATAGCATCTAGTTTATTAGGTATACCTAGCTAGAACTCCATAGGAGCCACTTTTTAAGTTAACCTAGCCAGTCCCGCATAGGGATGCTTTAACGGCATGAAAAATTAGACATTGCTCATCCCTAGTTCAGAGAATTCTTTCCGCAAACCATTATACTGAGCTGTAAGTTTTGCACTTGTGGTCTTTATTTTGGCTTTAACAATGAAAACTGAAAGCTTTTTGTTCCACAGACTATTCTCAATAAACTCGAAATAATGACGTGCATGAGAAGCCCTATTAGTTGACTTTTCCGAGATGCCATCACATCTGGCCTCAACAATGATGGCATGTTCAAACTCATTTCTAAGTTTACATCTCTTAGCCATTCTAATGCTCAGTTGAACAATAACTGGAGCTCCTGACCCAGTTTATGTGCTGCATATGTTGAGTTGCAGTCACATGATTCGCTGTTTGGAGGAGCAGTCTGTGTGCACTAACTGTAGGTGTGCCTAATAAATTGGCCATTGAGTACAGATGCAGCTGCAATAAGCAGTTCATGATGAAAAGTAGACAAAAAGTATTGGGACACCTGGCCATTACACCTACAGGATTTTTTTTGACATCCCATTCAATTTCCATAGGCACCAATAGGAAGTTTGATGCAGTGTAACAATTGCCACTCTTCTGGGAAAGCTTTCCACATGATATTGAGGAAAAGTGTATTAATGGGAATTTTTGCCCATTAATCCAAAAGAGCATTTGTGATTTCAGGTACTGATGTAGGACGTGAAGGCCTAGCGTATAATCTCCATTCTAGTTCATCCCAAAGGTGTTGAGGTCAAGGCTTTCTGCAGGCCAGTCAAGTTCTAACACACCAAATTCACCTAACCATGTATTTAAGGACCTTGCTTTGTGCACTGGGGTACAGTCATGCAGGAATATAAAAGGGCCCACTCCAACCTGTTCTCATAGTGTTGGAAGCATAGAATGTGCAACATGTCTTGGTATGCTGAAGCATTAACAGTTCCCTTCATTTCAACTAAGGGGCCGAGCCCAGCCCCTGAAAAACAACCGTATACCTTTATCCCTCCTCCAGCCAACTTTACAGTTGACAAAATGCAGTCATACAGGTAACTTTCTCCTGGCATTCACCAAACACAGACTTGTCCATTAGACTATCAGACAGAGAAGTGTGATTTGTCACTCCACAGAACACACTTCCACTGATCCAGAGTCCAGTGGTGGAGTGCTTTACACTATTCCATTTGACACTTGGCATTGCACTTGGTTTGCATGCAGCTGCTTGGCTAGGGAAGTCCATTTCATGAAGCTCCTGGTGCACAGATATTGTGCTGGGGGTTAATGGCAGAGGAAGTTTTAATCTCTGCAATTACTGAGCCAACAGAGTATTGACAACTTACGCAATATGCGCCTCAGCACTCCGCATCCCCCGCTCTGTTACTTTACATGGTCTGCCACTTGATAGTTGAGCTTTAATGATGCAAGTACCATGCTTGAATTCACTAAAATGAATCATTCAAAATCATTCAAAATGAATCATTGTTTCGCAAATGTTTACAAACCTGACTACAGTTCATACAGTAGGTCCTTGATTTTATAAGGGACTTAATGAAACACCTGAATTCAGTGATTAAGAGGTGTGCCCCAATACTTTTTCCATGTAGTCTAAGTCAGGAAAATAACTGTGGCTTCAAGGGCTGGATTTCCAATGCCACTGTCCACTGAAAAATATCAGAGATCAAAGCAGAAATCCTTATAATGGGCTCCCAGTTGTCTTGCTGTGAAGCAATTGGCTTAAATTAAGCAAAATAATTAAAAACACCAGCCAGGCTTAACCCAACGTCGAGCAAATTTCCTTTACTCTTCTGTTCGTTCCCCATCAGTGTCAGAAATGCACCTTTCGCCAAAGTGAAGAGGGTGGGCCCGTGGCAAACCATAACTGAAACTCTGTTTACAAAGACTCCGGAGAACATCCAAACAGATTAAATGACTGAGCGTTTTAAAAGTAAATACACTGAAATATTCTGATTCACATTTTTTTATATGGATTAAACCTCAGAATGCCCAAGCGGTTTTATAGATTAGTACTAGTGGAGGCTGCCAAGACCCTCTAAGAGCTGGAATGAATGGCATTCATTGAGAGTCATGACTCTGTAGCTGTGTATTGTCAGAAAATTGCTTATGAAATGCTTGTCAAAGTAACAAATTCACCACAAACACTTTGAAGTCTAATTGAGTTTTTAAATCAAATCTAAAAAGCTCGGAATTATTCAGCACTTATTAACCAGTTTTAAGAACTGTATATATTTTCTGTGTGTGTGTATGTGTGTGTGTGGGTGGGTGAAGGAGTCAGGGACATCTTTGCAAAACACAAAGTGAAAGTAGCTTGATATTTGTGCTGTTCATCACCTCAGCACTATTTGACATGTCTTTACTAATACATCAATGGAACAACTAATGGAAATGGAAATCAATGGGCATCACATAAATTTCCCTGAGAGAAGCCATGTTCCATGGGATCCCAGAGACTGTGATAGGACCTGAGCTGTCTCATTACTGCAGCCTAATGGAAATATTATGAACAAACTGCATTCTGGTTCATTTGCAGATTAATTAACTTGTTCAGTCTTCATTTAAGCACAATGTGCAATAAGACATGGGTGGCGCCTTTGTTTTGCTTTTGCTGAAACAGATTGATTAAAACTGAGGAGGGGTGCATATTTTATTAAAATTCAAATCAGATGGTAAGAGGTAGCAAAGGCACATGCTGCCAGACAGGCACGTGCAGGGGGGAGAGGGCTGGGGGTGGCTGAGCACCTGCCTGTTTCACCTGAACGTATGAAAGTGCCTCTCCTTTGAAGTGTCTTTTTTCAATATGACAACAATTGCCCCCCATTAAAAAATTTACCAAGGGGGACTCATTCGGGCTACTGACATTCACTCCTAATTGCTTGGATTCTTACTGTAGCAGCCGAGTCAGAGATACACTCAATAGGTACAAGGAGATATGATCATGCCTTTGTAAGGAAACCTGCATGGTGTGAGATGGTGCAGTTCATGACATACCACTGTTTTCAGCTCACTGAAGAACTGCAGGAATATTTTTATTTTCATATCAGCTATTAAATATGAAGAGGACAAAGAAAAAATGAAAAGTGAAAATAAAATGGGTTCCAGCAATGTGAATATTCATGCATGAATGTTTTTGAATCTTATATAAATCCTGGTCTGTGTTATAACAAATACACACTTTCCTATAGAAACAGGTTTAACCAGTCCCCATTCTGAGGCATATTGGATGCCCATTTTTAAGGGCATCTGATGCTACATCCTACTGAGACTCCTGGTAGAACATGAAAAAATCAGAAACGTAACCTTTGCATTGGGATGTGATTATTCTTTGACAAAACAAGTCTTCAGTGTTTTTAGATTGACTGCTGTCATTAATGGCCAATTTATAATGCATAATATACACTCACCTAAAGGATTATTAGGAACACCATACTAATACGGTGTTTGACCCCCTTTCGCCTTCAGAACTG
>JAODJW010000001.1:35284511-35297827 GCA_026777045.1 Hyperopisus bebe | reverse complement strand
TGTGATTGGTTGATTAGATAATTGCATTAATGAGAAATTGAACAGGTGTTCCTAATAATCCTTTAGGTGAGTGTAGGGTTAAAGCATCATTAGGTAATGTACTCACTTACACTAGACATAGCTAGTAAGTAATTTCAGTAAGACTATGGGAGGGATTTCATCTACACTTAAAGTATATTCTGCAAGATGAATGGTAATACATCCTCAAAGGAACAATTTGACACTGTTAGAGCATTTCACGAATTAAAGCCCAAGTGCTGGAGGGCATGGCCAAGAATGAGGTTTGCTGTGAAAAACGCAAGAGAAGAGCCCTTTTGCGAGCAAGCTTTACAGCTTTTTGTTCAGCTCTAGAAAAATAAGATAGATCTCTGGTTTTCATCCTTTTCAGCATCATTGGATAGCTTGAAACACAGAATTTATTCTATTTATTCTATAGAAGAAGGTACAAGGAAGGTAATTTAATCTATTAGCAGTTATCTGTGGTGGAGTTGAATGTGGAGGTTGATTATGCTTGTAACTGTGCAAGTGGGTGAGGAGGGGGTGTGCAGTATGAAGTATGGTGATGGAACAGAATTGTATCATTGTTGGAAAAGATTCATGTATTTCACCTCTCATGCTCACTCATCCCACTCCTTCAAAAGAATCACCTCAAGGGTGTAACTACCTTCAGTTAATTACTGTGTTTCAGTTTTAATGAGGCATTTTTTTCAATAATGAATACTGAATTGACTTTAATGTTCAAGTAAAAATCCTGGACTGAAGCCTTTCCAGGGTGACAGAAATGTTGCAGTACATTTTTGCAACAGAAATATGTTTTGTTCATTCAGTAGGCCAAACAAGACAAAAAAATTAAAATCATTGCAAGGCTAATGTCTGGGTATAGAAGTTGTCCGGTTCCTGGTACAAGGAAATCACCTCTCATTTCCATGCCTAAAAAAAGTAGATACTGACATTTGTGCATTTAAAATGGAGATTGGAGACAGTTTTCACAGCAAACCTCACAAACACATTAATGTTGATGCCCATCCATATTAACAGTGATTTTTTTGTATTTGAAATAAAACAGAACTATGATAGACTCAGTTCTTCCAAACTGCATCCTGAAGGATCTAAAAAAGTATACATAGGGATTGAACAGTAGCAAAAATAGGTTAGAGTAAGAGTCGTATCCTTATATAATCTTATACAATATTTTATGAAAATAGATAATATTTGTTGATTCGTTTTAGGGGATATAGATGAATAAATAAAACTGGAATATGTAGGACAATCAAATAATCAAATTTTAAACAAAAATCAACCTAATGTCAGAATAAAATAACTGGCTACAATTCACATTTTAATCAAACTATTCCTGGTGTATTATTAGAATTAAAAGAGAGGAGTGTGATATGATTCAAAAAACACACCTACATGCACAGATACAGACTCCTATTGTTCCCCATTCCTTGTCCAATGTGTGTCTTTGGGACCAGGCAATTTCCCTTGTGCCCAGCATGCAGATCCAGCTGCATCTCATCAATGGCCAGTGACACAAGAAAGGCAATGAGGGCGAGGAGATATTGGCCTTTCAGGGCTTTTTTGTGAGGGCCATCCACAATTAAATATGCACCATCTCCACCGTGTTCCATTTTGTTTTTGTTCCTGGTTACAGGAGTATGAATTACGCAGCTGAAGTGAAGCATTACTATCCATCCAGGGGCAGTATTCTTTGGGCAGCCACATCTCTTTCAGTCTCCTGAGAGGTTGAATGAGGTTAGATTGAAAAGTAATGAGCCTATTAATTAAAGGACTTTCAGAAGGGCCAACCTGGCACCATGTTCACTAGAGCTGCATGATATCACATTATGATAGGATCACAATTACATAGGGAATGCTGAATAATCCCCAGGGCTCCAGATGACAGGTGTAAGCCTTTGTCCAGACACGGCTCTTTCGATACTATACAGATTTTTACTTGGGTCCACAATATGGTAAGCAGATTAGTAGTTCGATTAAAATATTAATGAGAGGCGTATTGTGACACCCAAAAGTTAGCAATCTGTATATATTTGGCTTTTCATTATGTTTATTAAATTCGGTTAGCGAAGCACACCATATATTGCTGTTTTGGTATATCAGGGAAGTGATAAGCACTGAAGTGGGGCTGAAGAAAGGACAGCTCAGCAGCCATAACATCTTTTAAAAGAAGAGATATTGTGAATAAGTAAGGTAAAAAAGACATCGGTGGCGTGAAAGTACTTTTTGCAGTTTAAAGTCTGACACGATTATCAAACATGAGGATACTCTGAATGTATACCGATTACTAACTTTTGGGTGTCACAATACACTTCTCATTAAAATTTTAGGCATACTAGTAATCTGTTTACCAAATTGGGGGTGTAAGTAAATGCCCATATACAGGGTCCCTAACTTTAGTTAGCTGGCTGGCGTAAGATTTTCAATTCGAAACAAGTCTGTACACTTATTTACCTGTATGTAACAGTTAATTACCTTGTAAATAATTTGTGGAGTTTGCATACTACCCCAACACTTATGATGTAGCTAATTTGAGGTTTATAATGAAATAATATAGATTTGCTGTAAGGTTTCTTGCGTGAGAGTCATGCCAGTTGAGTGAGAGTTGGCAATCCTGCTATATATAAGGCACCATGTAAGGTCCTGACATGTAAGGTCCAGACCAACTACTAGATGGAACAATCCATAGTTTTGTCATATACTTAAACATGAAAAGGAATGATTTAATTTGATAATTTAACACAATACAATTCTTAGTCTAAGGGCTATTTTGGAAGAATACTTCTGTTTTACCTAAGGATAGTTCTGGATCCTCCAAATCAGTATGGGATGATGCCAAATGTTTTGTGTTATGCTGGGCTCTCCATTTTCATTCTCCAGTAAGTGACATACACTAAACAAAACTATAACCTGGAAGGTTTTTGTCTCAGCAGAAACTCCAGGTACCTCTTTTCTCAGCATTCTGTCATCCGCTGTTAGATCCAGAGCCTCCAGGGTCAACTACTTATTGCTATAATGACCACTATATACTTGAAGGTAAGTGTTCGTAATTGTTTCCCTCAAGGTTGGAATGTTATCACTGTTCTAAAGTGTAGCGCAACCTGCCATTTCAGGACAACACGTTACTTTCCCTCAGTGCTACAGAGTTCATTTATTTCTTATTATTGCATTGTGCTGTGGATTAGGATATCACATTCTGAGATGGCAGTACTAGCCATTTTTCCATGGATCACCTACAGTAGCTCTAGTGAATGAAAGAAAAACAGCTGAGTAACAGCTACATGGTGAAGTCTGACATCCAATTCAAGGTCGAGAGAAATTACATCAAATTTACCAGGATTAAAAGAAGGCAGTGTCATGCTGTAGACACATTCTACAGGAACACGGTTATGAGGATACTTTGATTAGACCCATAGCTGTTGTCTTCACTTTTCATGGGAGAGCCCTTTGCCTTAGTTATCCTGTCAACCACCGGTTTTGACTCCTATCATAGCCTAAGACCTTTCTTAGATACTCCAGTCATAGGCAGAGACCAAAGTTTCGACACAAAGGTTCTTCAAGCTTTGAGAAATTCAGTATGCATATTTCACTGGTCACCAACTAACAGAACAAGTGTAGATTTCAGATAGAAGGTTGCTGTGTGTAGATTTATTTTTATACAAGGCAAACTTGGACCAGAACCAGTATTTCACAAGCTTTGGACAGTTGTGCCATGCTTGACTGGGCCCAGTAACTCCCAGGGACATGAAAGTCATTCCACTGTTCGGCAGATACTTACCTTTGCTCCTCTCTATCATAACAGCTCTCCGTTCTTGGTTTTATTTCACTGTTGCTTGACCTGTCTCAAGGGAGTGGTTCCGTCCCCAGTGGCATTTTTCATACAAATATATTCTTAGCCCAGTAATAAGGATCCTTTTACTGACTCTCTACAGTGAACACTGGTCATGTTTATCTGTGGTTTTAAAACTTTGCTGACACAAAAGTTTTGTGTTGAATTGGAAAGACTAACATGATAAGTGAGGGAATGAAGGCTGTAGCAGAATAACTGAGCACCCTATCGTAACACCGCATTTAGGATGACTTCAGAGACACGTGCATCCCATTTTAAAAAGCTGCACATACAGATCTTTGGCATAGTTTCCCCAGGACTTACAGTCACGAGCACATTCCATGGTAAACTCTGACTGACACATTTATGAAGGGTGTTGTAAATGTATGTTGAAGAATGCCAGCAAACTGACAAGCAGAATCCAAAAGAGTGTAGCTAGCTTTGTGCAAGAACTTGGGCTTCAAATGTTGGAATTGTGTTTGCTCTCCTAAATCACTCTGCCAACAGAAGGAAAAGTGGACAACGGGAGACAAGCCAGTGGCATCCTTTTTAAGAATCCTTTGATTACAGAAGTCAGCTTGCTGGCAGAAACTTGGTGCATATCCAATGCAATCCACAAAACTTAATTTTAATAATTTTATTCAGGTCAGTACTAATCTAGTACTTCTGTGAAACAGCACATTTGTTCTATAACCACTGCACCACCTGTTACACCTTTGCCAGCATTGACCGTTCTGATTGTCCTCTGCTTATGAATTACAGAACAAAATGCTAAACAAAGTAAAAGTAAAATTGAATTTAATTTCACTGTGTATTTGTGCATTACCTTGAATCCCAAACGAGCTTGATGGACCGAATGGCCTCCTCTCGTTTGTAAATTTCTTATGTTCTTATGTTCTAAAGATGAAAGAAAATTAAATAAAATTAAGAAATACATTAGAATTCAATTCAATTCAATTTATTTTTATATAGCACCTTTCACAACAGAGCCATCCAAAAGCACTTTATGTGGATCTGTTGTGATACATTAAACATCATTAGCAGAGAGTAACACAGAACGAGAAAAAGGAAGAAAATTAAATGAAGAAAGCCAGATGACTACGGAGGAGCGGAACCAAAAACACCCAAGTAAGGAGAAAAAAACCTCTAAGGGTTCAAGATCAACTGGATACCCAACCCCCCTGGGCATGCTAACATTACTGAAAGCAGAAAAGAGTTGACTTGCTTGCTAAAAGTCAGGTATATCAAACACACACTAACAAATACACACATCCAATACACCATGGTAGTTTCTATTTGTGATATTTCTATTTATTCTATTTCTATATTTTAATATTTCTATTTATATTATACATTTATATTTTTCAGTACACTCATCCATATTTATATTTCCAGATTGTTTGTATAGTGTACTTTTTATACTGTACTGTTGGTATAGTTTTTATTCTATTGTTTTTAATTTTTGCTGCTCTTATCTTGTACTGTCCACTAATAAAGGATTATCTTATCTTATAATTCCTGTGATTGACGATCAAGACAAATTCTATCGATGAGTCTGTTATCCACATTGGCCTGTGTAAGGTGGCCAAAGTCCATCCATAAGTTTGTTCTCCGCGCTGAGCTCTGTCAGGTGGCACTGAAGGTTGCACCAGTGATAATACAGTACATAGGTCCCATTTGCAATGTCACCCCTCTGTGGAACTAGGACTCTAGCTCAGATGGTGCACCATCCGGACATGTGGGAAGGCAGAGAGCATGGATGGTCAGAACATGCATTGACACATAAATTGACAAGCGTAGTAGATAAAAAATGACATGTTCAGCAGCACCAGCAGCCATAGTTATGGTGTGTTAGGTTGTGGGTAAGCTAAATTGAAGAAATGGGTCTTCAGTCGAGACTTAATGACTGAGACCAAATCGGCATCCTGAACATAGGCTGGTAAACCATTTGTTTTACCATAAATAATTGTATTATTAAACCGAAGTTGATAATCCTAAAAAACAGAACACCTGCTAAATTAACATTATTCTTAAGAATATTGTAAATCTTTGTGTATGTGTTGTATGTGATGTTCATGAATGTGGCACATGAATCAGGAAAATCTTGGGAAAAATATACTGCCAATTCTGTGTGATACTGTCAAAAGCTGGAGGCTCAACTAATATGGAATCAAAGAGAACATATCTTTGCAGTTAAGTTTAACCATCAAACATAAAACAAAGATCAACTAAACTGCATTAAAAACACTGAAAGCCACGCATTTAAAAGGATCTCATTCATATATAATACATCCAAGTTTTTTCTAAACATGACATGTAAATGAAGTGAATGAATAATAATTTAACGTGAACCAAGGCTTTCATCTTTTCGAGATATTTGAATGAGTATTATAAATTGCCAGATGGCTTGATCAAATTTGTTAAAAGTATAAATACCTGGATTAACTAAAAATAGGGCCCTAGCCATTAGAAAGACATCAGCTAGTGTACACATCCATGGAAAGAGCTTGCAAGCAATGCAAAAACTCTGAATTCTCAAAAATGCTTGCCTGGTTAATACAGGAATAGAGAGCACATGTTTCTATAATAAAAGTGCTTCTTTACTCCTCATCTCTTGTTGTTACATATTTGCTTAGCAAGGGCTTATTTGGAGCAACTTGCATAGCTTAAACAACTATTTATAAAGCCAGATACTCAGTGAAGGAAACAAGTACCAGTCTCACTTCTGCGACAGGGATTTGTACCCAAATCCTTTTGATTACCACTCCATTACATAGCTCAAAGAAACCTGTAATGGTCTAGGTTTGGGCATTATGTAAAAAAATATTTTCAGAACATGATTAGCAGTAAGAACATGATTAGTAGCATTGCTAACTTAGCATGATCATTAAACATACAGATGAAAGATCAGATGTATGGCATCAGACAAATTTAGTACATATAGATGCCTTCTCTGCTAGTTCTTATTATTCTAATGGTCAAAGGACACCATACCCATATGCGTGTGCCTAAATGAATTTTCCTAGGCATTTGCCTAAGGTTGCAGTGCATTCCGGTTAACATGCTCCATGGGGTCACTGTGCAAAAACACTATCCTGTTTTGTTAAGAGCTTAGCAATTATCACTCTGCATTAGCTCAGCCAATGGCAGACTAGCATTTTCTGAGAATAAAGATAGACAAAACGATCATACAGGTTGGGAACTAGTCTCAAAAAGCACATTTGGTAGGCATTAGATAAATCTGTGTTGAGAAATCTAAACACATCCAAATATTTTAGATAACTGTCAGGCAGCTCCTATTCCAGAGCAGTGGGCAATGAAGTCTTTCACTGCTTATTTTTTCAAGAGATGAAAAATGTCGTTTGCAGCACTAATACTATTCAAAGTCTCAGCACGACGGTGGATATAGGTGCTGAGAGGCATTTCAGCTGCTTCCCCATGTTTCACTGAGCCTTAATGGGCCACCAGTTCAGGATTATTTTACAGGGAAATGGATAGTTAATGTCTAACTTACTGCTGATCATGCCTGGGTAAATCTAAAGGAAGAAAAATGTACTGTAACGTTATGAAGTCTTGCACCGTATGTGTCTTCATGTAAGAAATACATTGGTCATCTTTGCACTACGGCACTGTAATGGCTCCCAGCATGTGACCATGTGTCATCCCCCAGAGCATGCAACTAACAGAAAGCAGCACTGCTGCGCTGCCTGAAAAGCACATGACACCAACCACAATAGATACCACTGTACATCTATGTCATGGGGTGAACAAATTTCTGAATAGAAGGAAATACAGAAGAGCCAAGCCTACCACAGTGGTTTAAAAGCAGCCTATGATCTATGAAAATCATAAAACAAGATAGCAGAGATAAAATAGCAACTGTACTATAATTTATGATCAACATGAAAGATTAAAACGAAGGAAATGCATAGGTAAAAGTGTTTATAATCAATTTGCTGGAATGGCAGTTTCAAAATGTGCTAATTAAATCTCCCAGGCACAGCTTAAACTTCATTATAAAATGGTTTAGGAAATGGACTGAAGGAAATATTCTGTGTTGAGTCTTTTCACACAAAGGTTCTTGAATTAATGAATCACAGATAATTCATCCACAAATTTGGCACAATTATTTGTGATCATCTGATGTACTGATTTGTGTTTCACATTGGTTATTTGTACATAGCACATAAAATTTTTAAACAAATGTTTGTTCTGTCTCTAGTATGCTGTTTTCTATCACCACATTTGCTTCTCTATCAGTGTAAATTGTGTGCTAATATCTCTATTGTCTCTATTTTTACATGTATCTTTTTTTTTCTTTTATGCATGGTGTATCATATATTATATTTGCAAAACTAAATTGTCTCTGTCTGTGGGGCTCAGATATTTCCATGTGTGCCAGGGCTCCTTGGAAAGGTACCAGGTAAAGAAGATGCCCTTATCAGTCAATCGAAATTTTGTTAAATAATTCTGAGTTCGTTATTCATCATAGTTTAAAAACTGGCACCAGGTGGTTCTCTGGGAAAGGAAAATCTCTAAAGAAATGTTAAAGTTGCTTTGCTGCAAAACATAAGGTATGACATCATAAATAGTGGGGGTTTTTTGGCCATATTGAAAAACGGAAGACAATTGCATGAAGAATAGTTATGTTCTCTACAGAAGTATTTTCAGAGGCAATACTAGAAGTGACAGTGCCTGTCTAAAAGCATCAGGTAATAATGCATCCTGGATTAATTTCTGTTCAAGGCATAAGCTATGAGCAGTGCTTAGTGTCCAAAAGTAAGAAATTCAATGACACATTCTTATCTGGCAAATGAAAATCACATTATCATGAAAAGGATTTGAGCCTACATGTTCTGGTTGCCTTGGAGTTTTCCACGAAAAAAAATCAGTGAAGAGCTCAGACACTAAATATTTAGAGTATGCTAAATGTAAATTCTGAGGTGAAGTAGAAATTAAGAAACTATTTAACAGGACAACCCACTGAAAGTTTATTGTAAATATTAAAGACCATTAAATGTACATCTAACGGCTGTAAGTTTAAGAATACAACTAATGCATGCTTAGTATAAATGGAGAAGCACAGTTTGTTCAATTCAAAGTACAAATCCTCCTTTGTCTCTTATGTACTGTGAGATGCAGCATCTTCTGCATACAGTGGCAAAAACTGTGTCAGTTTTGCTTCTTTTTAGTTAGGATTTTTTGTTGCATTGTTTTAGTGTGCTGTTATGAATATGTCAGTGTAAAAAACTTTGCTTGAAAAATTACTTAAATGACAATGTGTGGTTTGCTCTTGTCGGCAATGATCCCATTGGTTAACAAAGGAAATGATGAAAACACGCCTTTAACAGCTCAACCCTATGATCCAAATAAAACCCTTTAGGGTCAGCAATGAGTTTGACGTATTTCTGCTTGGATAATGAGCAGTGTGTAACCAACGAGGCCAGAGGGAAAAAATGAATAAAAACATGGGAGAAACTGCAGGAGAAAAAGGCTTCACGCCCAGCTGTTCAGTGCAGCGGGGCACCGTTTCCTGTTGAGATAAGATCTCGTGTGAAGAGCGAAGGATAAGCCATGCAAATCTCTTCATCACGCAAATGACATGATTCAAGTAATATAAATGGAAATAACTTAGCACCAAGATGCTGGTGATATGCCTCCCCTGGGAGGCATCTAAGTAATTCTGGCAGCTCCGGAGGAGGCCTCACATTCCATTAACCCAGTAGATCTACTTTAGATGGGTAGCCAATTAACCACAACTACAAACGAGGTGAAAAAATTGCAGCATTAATGTATAAATATATTATGCTAACTGTATTTCTCTTTCACCAGTACAAAAATCATTTTAATGTATTTGTGCATTTTCCGTCAATAGGTGGCATGTAGAAATATGGAAATGTCAGAACAGTCTAGTCAGTCTTATAGTTAAATCTCAAATTAGTTCAGGATCTATTGCTAAAAGGGATAATGATAATTCATACCTCTGTATTTCACTATACTTCTTAATACTTTTGGAGCATATAACACAATGAAGCATACCACAGCAGAATCACATCTTTTTAAAATACTGTAACATCTTCAGATCTAAAACAAGGAGGAAGAATGCCCCAGATTTACTCATTTAAGCAATTGTGAAACCTTGTATAACAGTCTTCCTGATTGTTGTCTTAATACGCTGGATTACAGGCTCTGGACACTGGCCTACTTAATAACATACAGAATGAATTACTTTGCTGTCTGAAGATCTGCTCAAGAGATATGAGATTACTGGCACTTAACTCCCAGATAAATTGCTTGCAGATGATCCTGTAAGGCTGCAGATGAGTTGAGCTGTAACCACAGAAAATGGAGAGTCTTTGTGGGGAAGAAACCATCCCATGCAGCAGTCAGTCATTGTGAGGCACTTCCTGTTGACTTGGACTTCTCTCTTATATGCGTTCAGGATAGAAGAAACCAAACATCAAGCTTTGGAGTGCATTACTGTACCATAATTAAATGACAAGCGGAAAATAATATTTAAGTCTTAAAAATATATCTATCTATTCATTTCATCTTTCAGTGTGTGCCAGGTGATTGAAGTAATCTGCCAAGATACCACACATTTCAACAACCATAAAAGCAGTTTGCAGATGACTGAGAAGCAGAACAATTATTCGCTCAAAATTAAGACATGATTTTTAATCAAGGAGAATAAAGGGGATGAAAAAGTGAGCAGCTCTGATTAGCAATGGCAGCAGAGGAGCTGTGCTGATTTAGTAACGGCAGACTCGCAGCTTGCTGACAGTGTTATTCAGTATAGTGCAGGGATCAACTCACGGCCAAGGGTCGAGGAGGGGGCTGCTCCATCTCTTGTTGGGACTTAGAGCTGCTTAAAAGAGAGGCTTTAATGCTGCAGTCCACAACATCATGTAGACACGAGCTCACTTTCTAAATGATGCCAGGGCAGAAGCACAGAAGCAGGGTTGGGGGACCGGGGACCATTTGACTGCCCATGGTGAAATACCCACATTCAGCAACCTGAACTGTGAGCTATTCTATTGCTTTATGCAAGTAACAGGAATAAAATCTGGGATCACAAATGTAGTATGCCCTCCCCCAACCCCCAGTATTGCAGTGGGTTACATTTTACAGTAATATGTACAATGTCCTCTATAATATTTGGGACAAAGGCATACAGTGGTACCTCAGTTCTCGAACTCATTAGAACTCGAATTTCTTAAAAGTCGAACCAACCAGTTAAAAAAAAAATTAGCTAGAACTCCATCTGAATCTCAGAAGTCAAACCGTGAACCAGAGGCAGCGCTACCATTAGGCAAAAGTAGGCGAGCGCCTAGAGCCCCGAACTGCCAGGGCCCCATGACTTAAGTCATACTAAGTATTTTTAGCAAGCACATACAACTAACGTCTGAAATTATTAAAAATCCACTTGCTAAAAAGCACTAGAATGCCATTCTAGAATGCCACACGAGTTGCTGAAGAGTTTTAGTCACCCCCTCACCCCGCCAACACACACTACAATGGTACATTCCGTGTGACGAAAGCGGAATGTTATTCACTGCAGTTTGATTAAGGAGCGGGAGACGTACTACTACAACCATGAAATGGAGTTACCCAAGTGGTGCAGAAAAACTGAAAAAACGGGAGGAGAACAGACAATTGATAGAGTCCTTGACAAAGGTAACAGCATTTTTTTACACCAGTGCAGCAGATAGGTACTAACAACCCTAATAATGGTGATAGAAACAAAGTCGGGCAAGACGACACTGCTGTCACTAGCAGCACTACTTCTGTTGATGAGCAAATGTTACCACAATCAGCAGCAACAAGTGATGCAGCTGCTATGCCACTCTCGGAGCCTGTATCTTCTTGTGGAAATGCTGAAACAGAAAAGCAAATATCCTCTGTTGTATTAAGTGACAGTGCCAATGCTGTTAGTGTAGTGCAGGAGCCTATTGCTGGTTGTTCAAGCTATGCTGATAGAGAGAGCTCTAATGCACACATATATAGCGGATCACAACAAGCTGGTTCCTCCACCCATCCTAATGAATGTGTTATACTTCAAGATGACCCAGAATTATGGCCCAATGAGCTTACAGACAAGGAGTGCTGCTCATTGGGGCTGAAAGGACCAGTTCAGGTAAAGAACAGAATATTTCCTAAGAATAAAGAGGGGCACAGATTTACTAATAGTAACTACTACATACAATTGAAGAATGGAGAAGAGATAACCAGATCCTGGCTAGTGTACAGTGAAAGAAAATGATTGTGTTGTGTGCTTTTGTTGCTGCTTGTTTGGAGACAGACAAAAAAATGTTCTTAGTGGGGAAGGATATAATTCTTGGAAAATCTTGCAGCCCACTTGAAACACCACGAGCGGTCCCCTGAACATATCATAAACATGGAGAGCTGGCACACTCTATCACACAGACTAAAACATGCACAGCTATAGATCAGCTGAATCAAGATAGAATTGCTCTAGAGGTAAACCGCTGGAAAGAGATTCTACGAAGAATACTTGCAATTGTGTACCATCTAGCAGAACATTGTATTGCATTTCGTGGACACTCAGAGAAGTTATTTGAGGCTGGCAATGGGAATTTTCTTGGTCAAGTGGAATTGATGGCTCAGTTCGACCCTGTTATGCGTGAATATTTGAGAAAAATTCAGGCTAAAGAGGTCAGTCACTTATTTTAGCAAAGACATTCAAAATGAACTTATCTCCCTTGTAGTAAAAAGTACAACTGATGCAATTGTCCAAAGAGTTAAGAAAGCCAAATACTATGCAGTAATTATGGACTGCACCCCAGACCTTAGTCACAATGAGCAGCTGTCTGTTGTTCTAAGGATCGTAAATTGTGAGGCCTCAAAAGGTATCTCCATTCATGAACATTTTGTTGGATTCCTTCAGGCACATGACACAACTGGCAAAGGCTTATGTGAGTCATTTTTAGGACACTTAGAAACACTTGGTTTGGACCTTTCCAACTGTCGGGGCCAGTCATATGATAACGGGAGTAATATGCAGGGAAAAATGCAATGGGTCCAAAAGAGAGTGCTGGAACTAAACAACAAAGCATCTGTGATACCAGAGATGTGATCTGTGATATCAGATATGTGAACTGACAATGAGGTACTTTCTAATTGTAGAAAAAACATTTGGTTGTGAAAAGATTTTAAAGGTAATGCATTAGTTACCCTGTTAATATGTTTAGTTGTTTTTTTTCTAAAGGGCTGTTCTAGACATCTGTATAAGATTACTCTGGGATGACGAGTGAAGAGAAGTTTAAGGTAGGCTTTAAAAAAAGCACTTAATGCAAAGGGCCCCATATCCATGTTCGCCTTGAGCCCCAAAATTGCTAAATCCGCCACTGAAGGCAACATCAGACTTAACTGAAACCTTGTATACATGTGTCACGCCCGGCTCGTCCGATCCTCGTGTGTGCCACGCCCCCCTCGTTACCTCGTGTTA
>JAODJW010000001.1:35271192-35284411 GCA_026777045.1 Hyperopisus bebe | reverse complement strand
GGAGCTGGTAGAGGTAGCTGAGGAGAGGGAGGTCTGGGTATCCCTCCTGAAGCTGCTACCCCCGCGACCCGAACCCCAGACAAGCGGAAGGTGATGGATGGATGGATGGATGGAAATTACAAACTTAACAAAAATCTGACATATTTACAATATACATTAAAATAAAGACGAGTGTAATGGCAAGACAAATATATAAGAAATCATTTATTTCCCATGAATTAAGTAAGGTATTTGAAGAAATGTGTGATCATGCCCCAGTCAGTGAAAGTGTGTTTCCTACACCTGGGCTCCAGAGGGTTAAGGAAGGTGGGGTGCTGTACAGGAGGGCCAATCGTAGGGACCAGCTGCATCTCCCCACAGAACACCACAACGCAGCAATGCAAGGGTTCTGCAATGTAAGCATAATCTTTAATGAATCGTCTGTAATAGTAGCAGAGACCCAAAAACGCCCGTATGTGGGTGGCAGAGTGAGGAATTAGCCATGTGGAGGGGTCAGGCTCCACTCCAGCACTGGACACGCGATGTCCCAGGAATGTGACGGATGAGCACGCCAGACAACACTTTGATGGCTTAAGTTTCAGACCCGTGGTGCGCAAACGGTCAAAGACCTCCCGGAGGTGCTTGAGGTGTTCTTCAAAACTGACACTGTAGACAATTATATCATCCAAGTATATCAAGCAAATGCTCCAGTGTAAACCACGCAGCACTAACTCCATAAGCCTCTGGAAGCTTAGGGGAGCGTTTGAAATCCCCATAGGCATAACACGAAACTGGAATAAACCAGTGCCCGTCGAAAAAGCTGTTTTCTCCTTATCACTGGGGTCAAGAGGTATCTGCCAATATCCAGCTGTCAAATCAATGGTGCTAAAAATTTGGGCACCAGCCACACAATCCAGCGTGTCATCAATATGTGGAAGAGTGTGAGAGTCTTTAATAGTGACAGTGTTCAGGTGAGGATAGTCCACACAAAAACAGTATGTGCCGTCTGTCTTCCGCACCAGTACGACTATTAGACTCTTCAATAACACCCTGCTCCAAAAGCTTCTGTGTCTCCCGTTGAAGGAGATCCTGGGTGGCTGGGGATGTACGATATGGCCATAGCCTTATAGGCGGGGCTGTGCCAGTATCAATCCTGTGATGGACCAGATCTGTACGACCATAATCGTAAGGATGGGCACTAAAAATATCGGCATATCCGGCCAGTAAAGCCTCCAGCTGAAGTTGTTCCTCGACCTCAAGGCACGTCTTAGTCAGATCAACCTGTGATGGGGGCTCATGAGGAGCCTCATGAGCATCTACTGCTGAAACCAGCGTATACTCTTCCTGTGGGCGGCCAGTGATGGAGAACACTAGCCCCAGGGGGCAGTTTTGTGCCAAGGTAACTGGTGCCGGGGACAGGTTTACTACCCTGACTAAACCCTGGCCTTGGGTCACAGATGTCAATGTTCGAGTGAACGCAAGTGTCGTGGTCGAGGATCCCCACATAAGAGTCATACTGAGGGGTTGCCAGGCTATCACTAATCACTGAGACCAAAACTACCATTTCCGACAAAAAGGGCACTGTGATACAATCGGCGATAACAGCCAAGCATTGAACCGGAATGAACTGTTGGGGCGATGCAAAAGACACAATTGTATCTTACAGCTGGAGGTGCGCGTCAGACACTGAGACAGTCGCATCATGCTGACTGAGGAAGTCCCAACCTATAATTATAGGGTGGCATGAGGCATGCACAACATGAAATACATGGGTAAGGGTCAAATTACCCAAGCGTAATGGGGCATTGACAGTACCCACCATATCCAGAAAATGACTTGTAACAGAAGAAGCAAGGACACACGGCTTAGCTATGGGCTGCGAGGCTAGGGATGGTATGGCCTTCAAGCAGTCGTGTGTAATAAGAGATAAACCAGAGCCGGTGTCCACCAGAGCATGGAACGCCATGCCTGTGACTGTAACTGGAATAAATGGTGTAGGCGGTGGACCCTGGGCAACGGTCCAGAAATCCGCATGGACCCGATCAACCTTAGACACTAGCATTCGGTCCGCAATGCTAGCAATGAGTGGTCGTCAAGGGCAGAATTGCACCATGAATGTGGAGGGGGAGAGGGAGATGAATGGGACCTGTGTCGTTTGTACCATGCGTCAGGAGAGTGGGGATCTGACTGGCATCCACCAGCTATGCCTCCGGTACACCGTGCAGTTAGAGGGCGATGGCCCCAGGAGGGCGGATGGGGTGAGGTGCGGGTTGGATGGTGTCGGTCAGGAGGACAGGAAACCTTCTCAAAACTTCGTTGGCACTCATCCTTGCGGCGTCCAGAGTCGTCCCGTCTACACGGCGAGGAAGCGTGACGAAGAGGAGGTGAGTGGCCGGACTCAAGCCGACAGTAGATGGGCGATGCAGGGGATGGGCCATAGCACAGCTGACAACAGGTGTCCCTGGATGGAGGCCATCCCCGAGCAGAGGAGTGATGTGGTAGACTAACCCCATCCTCCCATAACGGCCAGCGTCTGTCAGGGGAAGCACACTCAAACACAGCACAGGAATGGTTAGAAACACATGAGAGGCTGGAAATCAGCAACCTGCTGTGAAAGCCTGTCCACAGCACTATCCTTCTGGGTTATGCAAAATTGCCTCAGGTCACGAAGCTCTGCTCTGAGATCAGCAAGAGCACTGGGCAAGTCCACAGCTGGGGCAGTCACAGAACCAATGTGCAGCTGTAAGTCAGCCGGAAGTACAGGGGCCGGTGATGTCATATTAAGGGCCATACGTGCATGTTCACACTGCGTAGCCACTTTAAATGCAGCATCTAAAGTTGAGGCACCATGCTCATGAATTTTTAACTGTAGCACCAGCTCCAAACCAGAGACAAAACAACAAACAACTTCACAGCTCTGGGCCTCGTGGCCATATTAAAGGAAAGCCTCTTCTACCAAGTTAAATCAGCAGCGTAGACCTCCAACGGTTCCTGCGGCTTACGGGGCCTTGCGTTAAGATGTGTCTGAAACGTTGTCAGGAAAAGCAGCTGTCCAAAAACAGCAGCTAAATTAGCTTTCGCTAGCTCATAGTTGTCTTGGACATCAGGCAGCAAGCTATGCCAATATGAAAAGGCTGAGCCGCTGAGCTTAGCACCAAGCAGCTTAGCCCTATCGAAATGGGTAAAAGAAACATCCAGCGCTACCTTGAATCGCCGAATCCACGCAATGAAGGGCTCCGTCCCATCTCCCGTAAAAGAAGAAGGAAGGTCAATTCGAAACGGTACCTGCGAGTGGTAGTCTGCACCAACCTGTTGCTGAGGCGGTGCTGCGGGCATCCCCGCCTCATCATCCGACATGTCCTGTTGCATCTCGTTTAGGCGACCAGGGAGAAAACACGTAACCGAGTAGTGTGTAGGTTTCCTAGCCAAGCTTGTGGGAATAGATATGCACGTAAGAAATAGAGGCGAACAAAACGGTGAAAATGAAATAAAACAACGAAACCGACTGCCAGTGTGACGCTCACTTCTCGTCAACTCACAAGTATACCTTTATACCTGTCACTGGGGTTCATCTGGCTTCGTGGTTATAAAAGAGGCAGGCGACGTTTATTGGGATATAATCGTATATTTACTCTCCTTCTTAAAAGTACAACACTTCCCGGCTCGACACTACACTTCCACCCTTGGTCCCCGCTCCCGTGCCAACTCTCCTACTCTCTCTCTGCCCCTCATCTCACCCTTGTGCTCCATCCGCAAGCTCAGAAAAGTAGACCCACTTCCCCATCAACATAACATAGCCAAATAAAACTCTTACATTAATATAAAACCATTCAGACATCGTTGGCACCAAAATTACTGTATATCAGTGTTATCCATGTCCAAATCCCAAAGTGAGCAAGCCAAAAGTGACAGTGGCAAGGAAAAACTCCTTAGAAGGAAGAACCCTTGTGAGGAACCAAACTCAAAGGGAGAACCCATCCTCCAGAGGCTGGCAGAAGTCAAATGAACACGATGGCAAAACCCTAATTCACACAGTCCAACTTTTAATATTTAAGTCTAAATATGTAGAGCAAGCAGGTGATCGCAGGGAGGTGCTGGTGTTGCTTCTGATGACAGGATGAACAGTGGTACAGCAGCAAGGCAAGCAGGAGATACATCACAGGCAGACAGGTGGGTGTGCCAGAAGGAAGTCACAGGTAGTAGAGGCATCACAGGCAGCAGGGTAGGCAGAATATCTGGATTTTTAATTTGATATGGCTGTAGCAGAATAAGTAGGAGGGACAGAGAAGTGGGAACGCAAGCACAGGGAGTCCCTGAAATATCAGCACTCCAATTCCATAAGGGGGTGTGAAGCTAGAGTGACAGCACTGACAGTACAGTTCATTCAAAGTCAATGGCACCGATCCTCAGCTAGCTCAGGATCTTATACTGTAGGCTTAACTTGGGGTGAGTAGTTGCCAGTCACAACACATTTCACACTGCAGGATTTGGAGTTGCAGACAAGTCCAAATATTTAGCCTGCTAGACCATTGGCGTCTGGGTCCTGTCTCGTCTTTGAACTTGTAGCGATCGAACGCCGATTTACCAACACCAAGCGAACACTGATTTGCCTCCAATCCGGGGCTTTTGTGTCCAATTGGAAAAAATTTTCACAAATAGAGAATTGGGGCTAAAATTGGGGGACAGCATGTGTCTCGGTGGGCTAACCCTGTGTGCCTGTAATCAGAAGGCCGCCAGTTCAAACCCAGCCTTGGCACATCTGCAGGTCCTTGAGCAAGGCCCTTAACCCCCAGGTCCCTGGGCACCACAACAGGGGGCTGCCCATCACAGTCAACTTATTCTACAAAGAGCAAGTTGAAGGAGGAATAAAATCAATTTCCCCAAAGGGATCAATAAAGTATCAATTATTATTATTATTATTGTTGTTGTAGTTGTTGTTGTTGTTGTTATTGTTAAATCATGTGAACTTAGCATCAGTTATTTCTTTTACCCGGTTTGTATTTCCTATCAAAAGCACATACTTGGTCTAAAATGAGTTTGTCAGGGTCAGCACCTGTCTGTCTGAGTCTTTCATGTTCTCCTCTCCGTTTGGCCAGCAGATGTCGCTGGTCATCCTGTCTTCCCCTGTTGTCCAAGTCTTCAGAGTGTTTTCCCACATTTTCAGTTCAGTTGATAAACCCTTATGCCACCACTAAAGTAGCAGGTGTGAGGGAAACATATCCCAACGTGAGGGATGTCGTGTAGCCTAGGGATCTGCTGGCCAAATGGGGAGGGGAACATGAAAGACTCAGACAGACGGGTGCTGACCCTCACAGAGTTAGCATGTTGTATGTGCTTGCAGAAAAATATCGAAGTTTGACACTCTTAGTCTTATAAACTACTCTCCCTCTCTGGTGTTGGCGTAATTTCCTGGGAAGCCAAAATGTTCCCAAACTACTGATTTAAGTGATGTGGGATAGTCTTTGACTTCTCTAGCACTAGCCAGATTTGGCATAATGTTTTCCATGTTGATAAATACATATATAAATACATTACATCCCCTGTCTTTACAAATGTGGAAATGAAACGCTCTTAAGCAAAACCTTTTTACAAATTGTTACACATATCAAACATATCAATATAACATTGACAGGGGGGTTGCTGCCAAATCACACCCCTACTAGGTAATAGAAATATTAAAGGGTTGTAAGTGACCAATAGATCTGTAAGATATTCTGATGTAAGGTCATTCAGTACTTTATAAGTTAATAGGAGTGTTTTATAATCAATCTGAGACTTAACTGAAAGCCAGTGAAGGGAGCATAGAACAGGGCTAATATGATCAAATTTTTTAGTTTTTGTCAGAACTCTGGCTGTTGAATTTTGTACCAGCTGAAGTTTAATTAAGGATCAGATGGACAACCAGAAAATGAAGCATTACAGTTGACCAGCCTGGAAGTTAATACGGCATGTATTGTTTTTTCAGTATCATGGAAGGAGAGCATCTTATGAAGCTTGGCTATCTTCTGTAGATGGTAGAATGCAGTTCCATTAATACTTCTTATTTGAGCATTGAAACATAGATCCGAATCAACTATGACACAAAGATCTCTGACCATAGTTTTAAGCTGAATAGGAAGACCACCGAGGTTGAGGGTGTCAAAATTACTTCAAGCAGCCTTACCAACTACCATTTTCTCTGTGGTTAACATAACATAAGGAAAATTTTAGCCCTCCAGCACCAGCTGTCTAGTACAGCTGGGACACATCATCTGGTGTCACACACACACACACACACACACACACACATACATATGCATATAGATTTATACAGCTGTGGAAAAAATTAAGAGACCTCAGCACAATTTTTGTTTCACTCATTTCTCAGTTTATGGGTGTGTGCCTGTGAATGATGTATTTATTTGCAAACTGCAGCCTGCTTCTTCTCTGTTTCTCGTTAACGAAGGGCTTCTTCCATGCTTTATGGGACATCAGCCCTGCTTTTAGGAGAGTGATACGAACGGACCCATAGTGCCGTTCACACCTGAACTTAATGGTTCCCATTCTTTTTGAAGGTCACTTGATATCATCCTACGATTCATGAGAACGGTCATCTCTGGCATTAGAAAGCTTCTGCCCTTTACCTGTCTAGTTTCTGGTTGTTCCCAGTGTCTAATCCTTCAGATTATTCTTGTGCCAGCAGAACTGAAATGAAATCAGGATTTAATAACGCTAATTTATTTTAAAATATATAGTTGTCTCTTAATTTTTTCCACAACTGTATGAAGTTAACAGTAGCAGGCTTAGCACCGATCCCTGTGGGACACCATGTTTAATTTTAGTGAGCTTGGAAGATTCATTGTCCACATGACATGACAAACTGATAACAATCAGTTAAATAGGAGCAAAACCAAGAGAGAGCTGTCTTCCTAATGCCAACCACAGATTCTAGCCAGTCCAAGAGAATATTATGGTCCACAGTATTGAATGATGCAGTTAGATCTAGTAAAACTAACAAAGATATACAGCCAAGATTAGAAGCCATAAGCAAATCATTCAATACTTTTACTTAGGCTGTTTCTGTGATATGATTTACTCTGAAGCCAGACTGATATAGTTCATTATCATTATTTTTCTGCAAGAAGGAGGCGGCTGATGAACAACTTTTTCCAGGATTGGTGAAATAAAAGGAAGATTTGAGATAGGTTTATAATTTCCTAGATTGCTCGTTTCAAGATTTGGTTTCTTGAGAAAAGGTGTAATATCAGCAATTTTAAAAGATTTTGGAACATATCTGAGCTTAAGAGACGAGTTTAACAAGTTTAGCAGGGTAGTGCTAATCAGTGGTGCAATCTCCTTAAGAAGTTTAGTAGGAACTGGGTCTATGAGGCTAGCAGAGGATTTAAGGGAGGAAATTAGGTAAAAAAGTTCTGACAGAAAAGTTCTGTCTGTACATAGCTGCAGATGTGTTCAGGATGGTCTGTCTAATCTTACCATTAAAAAATGTAATAAACACTGCTAAGAGTTTCCGGGTCTTGTGAGTGTCCTTGTGAGTGTAACACTGTAGGATTATTTGTTACCCTAGACACAGATTAAAACAAGAATTCTGGATTGTTTTTGTTCTCTTCTGTTAGTCTAGAGAGACACAGACATAATAGTCATTAGTGATTGTCTGTACTTATGGTGCTTTTCCACTGGCATACAGGAACTGATCCTACCTGACCTGTACCACAGACTGAGACTAGTTCTAGTTTGGCTCCAGCTCACTTCGGTTTTCCACTGCAGAAGGATCAACTAATCATGTAGTGCATCTGTAAGAATCGTCGTGTTACGTTAGTTTCAAATGCTAGCAGAATTAGAATTTGCTAGTGTAAATTTGCATTACAAATCCATTCCATTCAGCTGTTGTATAGCACTTTTTTAAGTAGGAGGTTGGAAATTTTCCAAGTTCAGAGGTATCAGGAATGCATTAATATATCGCAATGTGCAATACTACTAATAAAGAGTAATATATGGAATATAACCTTTTTCCTTCAGATAATCTAAGCTTACTGGTATTTCCGTGCATTACAATCAATCAGATGGTTATGCTACAACCAGCAGGGCCATGCCTACACGGCTACTGGTCAAGTTCAGCTAATCAGTTTGTGGTACAGGTCAGGTACATCTAAGTTTTTTTGGAGTTCCATTAAAAACAATTTATCATTTCCTCTTTTCATGTTCCATGAATAGAACAACAAATAAGGAGCATCAGTGTTTGTACACTCCTTGCTGCAGTAGTGAAACTAATGTAGCACAACTGAACACATATGGACTTCTCAGTTCCAAAGCGTTAAAATTTTTTAGTACTACCAGTCCAGTCAATGATGGAGGAAATAAGATTATGTCATTGAGCCAGCCTACACTTTCACGAGTAAATATTGTTTTGTACCACTTGAGTTCAAAAAGAAAAACTGTAAAAAGTCGTATAATTACTATTCACATTTTAAGGCAATTATGTTGCTAACCATACACTATGAAGGGGGTTATTTAAATTAAGATTGGTTTTCTAAAGTAATGTAGGCATTGGTACATAATTGGCTATGAATGAATGATAAGCTCATTAAAATCATTTCAGGTTATATGAGTCAAAGTCTTTTAAATTGACCTAAGCAATCATCATCATTCTATTTCCTTTAAAAGATTTATCATTCTCATCATTTCTTATCCTGGTCTCAGAAGTGGGATGGTATATGTGTAGAATGAAATGTATAATTTACTGTACATACAGTCATTACCATAAATATTTGGACTAAGTTTTTCAATTTCTAAGTTCTGTACATTTCCAATAAATTTTAAAAGAAACAAGACAGATACAGTTGAAGTGCAGAGTTTTTGGTTTAATTCAGTGGGTAGAACAAAAACATTACATAAAAATGTGGGGAACTAAAGTAATTTTTCTACACAATCCTCTCTTTCAGGTTCTCATAAGTAATTGGACAAATTAATATACAGTGGTACTGCGGTATACATCCTTAATCTGTTCCAGATCGTTGGACTTATATGAAATAGGACGTATACCAAACAAATTTTTCCCATAAGAAATAAAGGGAAAATGATTAATCCGTTCCCATGAAAAAAAAATCCTATTGTTATTGGTATGGTATGCATTGATGGGGTTGTATATAATAATTTAAACACTGCTTAATACTAAAATACATAAATACAAAAGCAATTAGATGACATAAATGAAAAGAGAGTTATAGGGCGGGTTGTTCACTGAATGGTAGCAACTGGCGTACTGACGGTCATGGACAGTCATGGCTTTGTCTCCAAAGAGGTAAACAAGGGTAGTGCGTGGTGTCGTGACTCATTTTGACCCATACAAGTTCTAGCATGCAAGTCATATTCCAAACAAAGGTCGTATACCAAGCAAAATTTTTTGCGTCCAAACAGGATGTATATACCAAGTTGGACTTATTCCAAAGTGGACGTATACCGAGGTACCACTGTAATTGCAAATAAAATGTTCAATTCTAATACTTAGTTGAAAACCTTTTGCAGGCAATGACTGCCTGAAGTCTTGAACTCATGGACATGCCCAGACGCTGGTTTTCCTCATTTTTAATGCTCTGCCAGGCCTTTACTGCAGCAGCTTGCTCCGTTGCTGTTTGTTTGAGGGTCTTTCTGTCTGTAGTTTAGAATTTAGCAAGTGAAATGCATGCTCAATAGGGTTGAGATCAGGTGACTGACTTGGCCATTCGAGAATATTCTAATTCTCGAATCATATCGGCGAGGTGAATATTTTAAAAGATATTTAGCATAAACACTGCTAGAAAGCCACATGAGATGAACAGGGGAGCCATAACTTAAACTAAACTAGAAGTAAAATTCATATCCCTAGCTATTTTTGCGTTAGTCTACCATATTAACATAAACTAGCAGTGCCAGAAATCATTCATTCAACCACATACCATATCAACCAGACCTACGGTTAATGTTTATGCTATCGCTTGTGTATGTAAAGCTTATTCTCATATGTATTATAAGGTAATGCTCTTGCGACATCCTGGTACACGCTTCCACTTTACCCTGACGTGCAGAACTGTCGTAAACGTGGAAATGAGTTGCGTTGTGAACCTGCAGTTGATTACTTTTCCTCAAGTTGTTTTCAGTTCATTCCTTTTTTTCAAGAGGGTGGTTATATTATGTTTAGAGGCAGTTTATTTGCATAACCAGTCGACTAAGAAAGAGTTTCAAGTCTCACTTCAAAGTACCAAAGTACCAAAGAAGTACTAGAACTTTTGGTACTGGTACTCGGCCGGAAGTCAATGGAAAAGGGAAATACCAAAAGTACCGTATCAAAAGTACCATATTACAAGTATGATTCTTGGTGTGGTGGAAAAGTGCCCATTGTTTCTCTTTCCCACATTGTGCGGGCCAGGCCGTGCAACCCTGTCGCAGTGGGGTAATCCCTTTACATATAATTTGAATTTTTCTTAGTCGACTGGTTATGCAAATAAACTGCCATAATATAACCACCCTCTTGAAAAAAAGGAATGAACTGAAAACAACGATAAAGTAGAAAAAAACGATCTGGTCGGAAGAACAGGTAAAACAAAAAGATCATGATGGTTTAATGAGCTAAATAATAGGGCTAGCCACAAGATGTGGGAGGAGTGTGTGTGTGTGGGTGGGTGGGTATGCACACGCAGTCTGAGAGATTCAGATGAGGTGTGTGCCAAGAGAGAGCATGAGCCAAGCAGAGAGAGAAAATGAGCACATTGTATTATGGGTGGATGAGTGAGTTCTCCCACTTTCTTGAAGTACTGGTACCAGTACTGGTACAGTGGAAGAGCACCTAATGTAAGCACCCTCTTAAAAATCTGCATACAGGCCTTGCCTGGCTACTTTAAAACATATGCACAGTCATCCAGATTGATGTAAAAACTCTGATTCTTGCTGTCTGAGATTCACAGTAGACATTTTCCACTACTGTACGTGCTATTGACATTGTTCCTCTTTGGCCTTCAATTTCACCACCAGCTGTTTTGGGTTTTTACTAATCCAGAAGAAATAAAACATAAATAATCACAAACTCCAACGAGCTGTTTTCTCATCCTGGGTTTGGTCCCTCCAATGACTGTTGGTGCTGAAAACGCAATTCCTCGAGTTTCTTCCAATGATAGATTACAAACTGGTTCCTTTGATCCACTTTCCTAATGAACAGATTTATTACTCAACATGGAGGAAATAATAATGCATCCTCTTAGAACTTCACCATATATTTCTTTAAAGCTGAAAGAAATGTTCAAGGATTATCTAAGGGCTGACGCAGGATTTAGCTGAAAGAAACAGTGTGAATAAAGAGTAATATATCAATACTATGCATTTCATTATAGATAATCTTGGTCCAATGAGTAAAAGATTATATAAGATGCTGTCCATAATGAAATTAGCATAATACATTCCAATACAGCCATCCATTCATCATTTATAAACAGTTATTCAGTACATGGTCATCCCTATCCCAGAAAGGACAATGGATAAGGCAAGGAACATCCTTACTATCACTGGGGTACACTATGAGCAATTTAGTGGGAGAGTATGCAAATGTCACACAGAGTATAAGGCAGGATTAGAACCCCCAACCCTGGGGGTGTGAAGTCACCATGTCACCAGCCAGTGAGTTAACAGCCTTTAACATTGCACTAGAGCTGGGTATATGGGAATATGACGATATCATCTGGCAGTGACTATCCAGTGATTATCACTTTGATGAGGAAGTATTTTAGGATGCACACAAAAAATATTCATAATTTGTCTTTCAGTTCAGCCTTCTAGCATACAGTTAAACACACAAGTTTGTAATTGTATCTTTGTGGGGTCTCTTCATTTATTTCTATGGGGAAAACTCTAATCCCAACAAGACGAACTTAACGACTACACAGTCCTAATCTTACTCATAAGTAACCAAACAAAATACGAGACTTTTGGCATTTTTAGTTTTTTTGATTGCGTTCACAGAGCTTTGTGGGGACCTGAAAAATGATCCCCAAAATGTCAAAATAACAGGTTTTCATTAGATTGTAGGAAATATTTGATCCCCACAATGTAATATAAAACTAATCCACACACACAAACACACACATATATAAGTATTATTTTTTAACTCATACAGTACTCAAATATATATGCGTATGTAAAGGTCAGTTATAATGGTGGCTAGCAGCTAGAGCTTACTGTAAGTTTATGAACCACTGCTCGTGGTTGTTCCGTGTTGTGCAGTCCATGTTGTTTTTAATTCATGATTAAATTCAACCAGCCAGACAATCGTGCTTCAAAGAGACTGGAAAATGATGATCAGCACTTTTAACAGTAGCTGTTCACAGAGTATTTATAATTCAAAATATTGCATATTTATTTTTAAATATCATCCAGCCCTACATTGCACACATAAATATCCAAGATTTCAATCATTTTGATAGCCTGCTTCGAAGCTACAAAAGTTATTGAATCGCAATGCTTTTTAAAATCAAATCTCTAAATCCTATTATAATTCCATCCATCTATCCAGTTTCTATACCCACTTGTCCGCTACAGTGTTGAACGGCCTATTATAAATGGGATAACTTTAACTCTTTTTCTATTTCTGTATTCAAAACAAAACTGTGAGACTCTGCAAAACACTTAGGGCCCTATTTAGCATCAAACGAAAAGCTGCACAAGCAACGCAAGTATCGTTGCTAGTATGAGACCAATGCAGTTGTCACGTCTAGCACCCATGATATTTAAATAACATATGTACTTGCGCCCATCTGAGTGCCCATGGGTGTGTTGGTCTTAAAATGAGGTGGAGTCAGGTGAATTCTTGCCACATTGCTATTTTGAGGCAGTGGAAAGCAATTGTGCTTTTGACCAACAAAAAGCAGGTGGAAAGTCAATGGCAGTGGTTTATTAAAATAGTCAATGGCGGTGGTTTATTTAAATAGTAACATCCACCTACATAGAAGCATGCACAGTGCACATACGCAGCTTATTACACACACAGGGATGCACAGCAGTGTACAAACATGTGTCAGATTAAAAATAAAAAGATTATAATGTGAATGATCATTACCATGGACATCAACATTTTTGATAACACTTTATAAGGATATAAATCATATACTTAAGTAATGTTTTACTAATTGCTATATGAATACTATAATAACGACCAGGTACACATTTTTATTGAATTAATGATGAACTCATAATTAGCAAAGGCTTACTGATAGTTCAT
>JAODJW010000001.1:35249851-35263239 GCA_026777045.1 Hyperopisus bebe | reverse complement strand
GGGATATTATTAGCCAACCTTTAACTTTACTATTTCAGAAATCCTTATCTGCTGGTGTGGTACCTTCTGATTGGAAGTATGCTAATATAATGCCCATATTCAGAGAAGGGGACAGAAGTAATCCAGCAAACTATAGGCCAATAAGTTTAACTTGCATAATTGGAAAACTAATGGAAGCTAAAATCCAAGTAAAAATGGTAGATTACCTTGATTCAAATAACATTCTGAGGGATAGCCAACATGGATTTAAGAGAGGTAGTTCCTGTTTAACTAATCTACTTGAGTTCATTGAGGAAGCTACAAGAGAAATTGATCAAAAAAAAGCCTACAACATGATCTACTTAGATTTCCAGAAGGCCTTTGATGTTGTCCCCCACAAATGGCTCTTGCATAAGCTCAAAGCTGCAGGGATTTTAGGAACTGTAACAGCTTGGATCGAAAACTGGTTAAAAGATAGAAAGCAGCGGGTAGTTAATAGCGGTACAATGTCACATGTTCATAGTGGGGTACCGCAAGGTTCAATTTTAGGACCACTATTGTTTGTAATTTACATTAATGATATTGACACCAATACATACAATAAACTGGTTAAATTTGCAGATGACACCAAGGTGGGTGATGTAGCAGATACTGAACTAGCAGCACAGAGGCTGCAACGGGATGTTGATCTAATTAGCAACTGGGCTGATACCTGGCAGATGAAATTTAATGTAAATAAATGAAAGGTAATCCATGCGGGGAGCAGAAAGATAAAGTGCAGATATTGTATGGGTTCCACTGAAATAAAGGTAGCTGATTATGAGAAAGACCTTGGTGTGTATGTTGATCCTTCCATGTCTCACTCTTGCCAGTGTGGGGAAGCAATTAAAAAGGCCAATAGGATGTTTAGGTCAAGGGAAGTGATGCTACGATTTTACAATTGATTGGCAAGACCCCACCTAGAATATTGTGTGCAGGTATGTCACCATACCTTAAAAAGGACATTGCTGCCTTGGAAAGCATGCAACATAGAGCTACAAGAATGATTCCTGGTTTTAGAGGAATGTTTTATGAGGAGAGGTTAGCTGACTGAATCTGTTCAGCCTTGAGCAAAGGAGACTAAGGGGGGACATGATCCAGGTATATACTGTAAGATTCTAACAGGTCTGGATGCTGTTCAGCCAAATGGCTACTTCAATATTAGTTTAAATACTAGGCCATAGGTGGAAATTAGTGGGGCAACATTTTAAACTAGATTTGAGAAAGCACTTCTTTACAGTACATAGCATGTAGAGTATGGGATAGTCTTCCTGTTAGTGTAGTGCAAGCTAAAACCCTGGGTACCTTTAAATCAGAGCTAGATAAGATTTTAACAACTATTAGTTAAGTTCTCCCCAAACGAGCTTGATAGGCCGAATGGTCTCCTCTCATTTGTAAATTTCTTATGTTCTTATGTTAACAATATTTTCACCGTTAAACTAGCAAAATTAGATTGACCACGCCTTAAAAAGACTTGCACCATGCACTTCATATCATGCACTTTAGATCATTAAAATTGGGCTCTTAGACTTCTGGTGCAACAGAACCAGAGATAATAACTTCAAACTATTGAAAAGCTGTGACATCAGCAAGCACTGAAACCTCCTCTTGTGGCTTCCAGGAAAAAGTCTAGATGGCATTGCTGTTATTCACACTAATCTTTTATTTAAAATGAATATTAAAGGACTTCCAAAACTCCATCTAACTGTCATGACCTGTTCATCCGATCCACCAGTGTGCCATGACCCCTCATTTACCTCGTGTGGAATCCCAGTGTTCTCAGCTGTGTCTAGCTGTTATTAATCTTTTCTGGTATTTAGTGCTTCCGAGTGTGTTTTACCCCTGTCTGATCATTGACATTTGTTCATGCGTTTCTGTTCTGTATTTGGTGATTTTCCCCGATTAATCCCTTCTTTCCCTGACTTCATGGCATCTGTCCTGCTTCCCCACCGAAAGCCATTGAATTAACACTGAACATGCACAATCCATCACTTTGAGTGTAATCCTCAGATGCTACAAGAATGTTCAGATTTATCATCTACCATGTCCAACAAATACTATGCATATGTTAGAACCATGTAAGATCTAAGGTTGGGTATTGCCACTGATTTCCCAATTCGATTCAATTCCAATTCACAAGGTCCCAAATTGAATCGATTTTCGATTCCATTCGATTTGATTCAATATCAATTGTAATGCCCAAAAGTTAGTAATCTGTATAAATTTATAAATGTTTATTAAATTCATACTACCACATTCTACTGTTTTGGTATATCATGGAACGCCAAAGGTAAAAAGGCATTGGTGGTTTGGCAGTACTTTTTGTAGTATAAATTCTGACAAGGTTATTAAACAGAAAGTTGAATTTAAACAGATAACTAACTTTTGAACATTACAATATGCCTTTAATTAATATTTTAGACGTACTACAAATCTGCTCATCAAAGTGTGGATGTAACAAAATGTCTATATAGTACCGAAATGCTGGCATCCAGGTAATTTTTTGTTTATGGTCGTTAACTAAAACCCATATTCAGGGGAGTCGAAGGTGTCCAGAACAACCCAGAAACAGCCTGATGGATTGATCGACACAGAGGTGGTGACCCTGTGGATTTTTTTACATGCAGTAATGAAATACGCACAGGTAGCTAGGTATTTTTCATTTTTTTTTATCAGTATTAGTCTCTTTCTTTTTAGTGCAACTGACCCAGGTTGAGGGATATTTAGGACCTTCATATAGTGTTTTCTGGGGGGTGGCGGAAATGTCTTTGGCTAAACAGCCAGTGTAATAAGAGATGAGAAGCATTAAGCCCTCACACGATGACTTGAGGAAAACTAAAAGGAGAAGGAAGGAAAAAGAACATTCCAACAGCGCACCACCACCCCAAGTAGAACTTCACCCAAGGCCCCCGGCTCACCTCATAGTTCGCTGCTTTCTCATCGCCACTCGTCACCACTAATCTGAACCAGTACCAGATTTAAAGCATTGCTTTTAATTCAAAGCATTCACTGGAGCCAGACCAAACAGGAACCATTGTAAAGGAACCACACATCCTGTACGAAGAAGCAGGATACACACCAAAGAAATCTGCATCACTGGATTACTAATACTACAAGTGCACCCATCTTTAATGACTCACAGTTTATCAATTTCAACAAGAGTCTATCAGAGGTTTCCTACTCATAAAAGCTCAGAGCAACGGCTGTGCTTCAAAATGAATGATGGGCAATGATGGATTTGACCAAAAGCAGAAATTTGACTGCTTACCCTGTGCTTTCTCCATATTTTCATCCTAAGACATCATGATCCTTAGCTTAGCTGGAAGGGAAGCTATATCATATTATTTTACAACAGTGATGTACATTTACATATTTATCAGATACTTTTGTTTTAAGTTATATACAAGTGAGGCAAATAGCCCATTATATAGATATGTGTGTTAAAGGAGTCCACTAGGCATAAGTGGAGCTAGCTGAACTTTCAACGAATTCCCAGGCACAAGTGTAAGCAGTATTGGGGCAGGAATTTACTCAACAACTTCACAGTAAACCAAGAACTTAATAATATGTTTCAATACTATTCAATAACCAGAAGTGGAGCATCAGAACATTGAGGAGCAGATGGGTGTTGAGGCATTTCTTAAAGGTGGAGAGGGAGTATGATGACCACATGTGGTTCGGCCACATGAGTGAAGTGGATTATGTAGGGTATATACTTTTTAATCACACTTACAAGGAATATGACTTGGCCTGCTGCTTGTAGTGTCACAATAAATAAACATACTGTACAGGGCTGGGTAACAACAGCAGTAAATATGTGCATTTGAACCTATTTACACATTTAAAAGTAAAGTTTTGATGCAGAGAGATGAGATCAACAGAAATGCTTAAAATACACAATTAGTAAGAATAAATAATGAGATCAATTTAAATATTCATTAAATATTTAATATTAAGCAATCTCTGTATGCACAGATGAGCCTTTTCTGAATAACAGGTTCTGTCAAATTAGGTCACAGCTCAGTCTTTGGACTGTCAATGATATCAATGATGACATCAGTGGACCCAAAGGAAAGCAGAAGTATTGAACTACAGTGGAATGTTGGATGATGTTCCACCATGATGAAACAGTTAGTGGAAAACTTCAAAGCTTCTCTACGGCACTTTTCCCAAGATTTTCCTGAATTTCAATTACTAGAATAGTACTTAAAGGAAAAAATGAACAAAAGAATTTCACATTGATAGAGTGTAAATGATAATGCAACTGCAGTCTATTAATGTGTATTTTTGTGAATGTGCATCATGTCTGACTAACTATTGGTAAGGTTGTCCTGTGCTATTTGAAACACTATAAATTTTTATTATTTTCAGATTGCTGCTAGAAAGGTCTCCAGTACTGTACAATCAAATGGTTTTAAGCTCTCTCTTTAAGTTATCAAGAATAATGAGAAAAAGTGAAGTATTTAAAGCGTATGTAAATTCAGGAGCTGGAGATTTCAAGGGAATGTACTTACAGGAAAGTGCAAACGGAAAACAGAACTTCTCTCAAAAGACATACAGACATACATATTCACAAATAATCAGACAATACAGTATATGTGAACTTTGTTGTGTGTTTTCAAGAGGCTTTTGAAGTTCTCGGTCACCCATCAAAAGCCAGAGCTTGCTTGAGAAAAAGACAGCTGAAAGGCAGCCAACTTCCACACAGACCCAGGCAAGAGTGCAGCACCTGCCCTACATACAAGGAGCAGAAGCTCTCAAGACAAGCAGACTGGTGGTATGAGACTTTACTGACCCCATCTGGCCGAGGTTTAGGAACAAGAAACGAAAGATTTAGTCAATCAGCCCCTCTATGAATTAAAAAAAACTCTAATTTGTTTAAATGAAATTTAAGATCAATATTCTGGACAAATTTCCATAAGAATGCAGGGTCACTTCCCTAATAAGAGAATGCCGCAATAGCATATTTAATGGAAAATGTCAAAGTAAAGAAGTAAAACAGTGAAACAGATTTAGAGTCTGATGAAGGTCAAGAAATTATTTAACCATTCCAGGGACACTGTCAAATGAAAACTAAAAATATTTTCTTCATCAACGTAGTGCAACAGAAATGCAGTAGTTCTCTGTTGTTAAAGCTAAATTAACAAGTCACACAGGAATCTTTTCAAAATGGTAGTGATTTTGACAGTCTCCTTTACCAAATACAATTAGTCAAATTCGACTTAGAATTTATGTAATAGACATATTCCGGTGGCAGAAGTCATCACACTGGCAGAAAAAATAAAGTTAGGCAATATGATCTGAGGCAATATGGATTCTATTTCAGTATATGGTAACATGACACAAGCACAAGTCTCTTATCACTCAGCCGTCAATGGCACTGCTGAACAGCTGGAAGGCATGATACTTTTTTATTAACATCTACATCATAGCTCAGCAGGAAGATGTCATTGATGATCTGAAATGAGAAGATATTCCTTTCAGTTTGACCATCATTAGTGGTCAGAACATCCCTCTGTGATGAATAGCAGGCTTTTGAAGTAGACTTAGATGACACCTGCTTCAGTCAGACTGTAAGCTTTCTGCTTCTTTACCATTCTCAGAAATGCAACAGAGGGAGGCAATGAGGCACTGACATTCAATCTCAAAAACTAGGTATGATTAATCCTTGGTAAGATTAACAGAACAAGTGAAAATTCAGTTTAAAGGGAACTTTGATTTCTCTTGCAAATATATAAGACTATCTGAATATGGCTGAATAATACATCAATTCTGAAAAAGAGATATGCATGAGAAAATATTAACTAAAGCACTAACATGATGAAACAAAGTTGTAGCTGGTTTTGAATTTTTACAGTTCACTAGTTTTTAATAATATTATGCCAATTATGTTTCCAGTATTATAAAACTTTAAAGGCTTGTGTTTTAAAACACAGAAGGAGCAAAATCAGTCTGGGGATGTAGCCTGCTAGCACTAAAGAATGAGCAGAGCAGAGAAACTGACTATCAGGTGACAACAGGAATAATTACTGTAAACCAGGCAAGTCAGCATGACATAGCAGCAATGACCACCTTCTGGAGGACCACACTACCTCATTGAAACCTCCCAAAAAAAACAAGTGCAATAAAAGTGAAAATAGAGCAGAGGAGGGTCAGGAGAATACTCATCCATCACAATGTGAGGATGAACAAAAGCTATTTTATCGCCTGTGAGTCACAATGTGCCCTGATGGATTGGGACTCATCAAGAGAGGGAATTTATCAAATATATTTAGAAAAAACAAAGAAACATTTTGTATTTTAATTACATGAACTAATATTTCTCATGTTAGATCTTATTTATTGTTTTTCTATTGTTTCACTAAGTACATACCTTGAAAACTACATTATGCAAAAATAATTCATAGGCATATTAGTTCATAATTAACTGAATTGTGTTCTCAACCAAAGAAGTTTAACCAGAAAAATATAAAATAAGTATGAAGAGAATTGCATCATAATAGTCAAATCCAATAACTTTAAGGAACAAACTATAGAGTTAGTCAAGTTAGTACCAATTTTACAGATTCAGAGAATGTTAGTGGGATTGCTTTTGGCAATAACATACAGTAAATTGAAATGAACTGATTATATAAATAATTTTGATTTATCCATCAATCCACTTATCCAGCACAAGTTTGAGTGAAGGATGGATAATCAGTCCAAGTTCCCATACATGTGACTGTTTTAAGTTCAAGAAGTTCAAAAGGGGAATTACTTCCCCAATGCTAAATTTGTCAACAATTCTTAATTTGCTTTACTATAGATATTAGCAAGATTCTGTAAAGAAATTAAAACATTTAGAAATTAATAAGTATTTGCTGTAAAAATATTTTAAATGCTTTTTTACATGATAAAATTGTATATACTAGGATTCAGTGATTATTATTTTTGTTATTAATTGTAATCTATTATCACTTAAGATGTGTTACATAATATAAACTGGAATTAAGGAATTATCCTGGATCAGCATTGTAAATATTGATTTAAAAAAATAGATAAGATTTTCTAAATCTTAGTATATAGATCTTGTTTAATGGATAAAAATGTAAACTAACGTATACATTAATTAAACAATTGCATGGTTATAAACTTCTTTGCCAAAAGTACCACCAATCTGCTACAACATTCTGCTCAAGAATGAGCAAGTGACCAGCTGCAGACTGCAGAAACACTTTGTTTATTTTAAAAAATAAACAAAGCTCTCGTCTGCCATGAAAACATCCTGTCCAGGTAAACAAGACTTTGTGATTAAGATATTATGAAAATAAAGAAGGTAACCATAAGAAGAAGCTGTCTGTCTCACTGCCCAATTAAACTGGCAGCTGTATTGTTAAGCAGAGCCAAGCTGTGGCACTCACTGTGGGCTCATGGCGAGGAGCCCAGCAGATGGGGGGTCTAATCCAGGCTGCCCCCACCTTTCCGTGGCACCGCCAGCATGGATCTGGATGTTGTGGGGTGAAACTGGCCATGGCCGCCTTACTCTGTGGTGCTCTGACCAGCCAGAGAGGCACTGGAAGTGAATCGGCACGGTCTTCCTGTGTGAAGGGGCTGGCTGTCACTCATTCTGGCCAGGCCTCCTGGCAGCAGCTGCTCAGCCAGATAAATTGGATGGATCATTAGAGTGGTTTCTTCCAATTTCACTGCTTGACATCTCGGTGGATGGGGGCGGGGGGTGTCTGGTTAAGATGAAAGCAAAGTTTACCCGGACAAGATAGCTTTTTCTTCAGACTATTAACCCGATCACTGACTTGTGACGGAGAGGAGCAAAACAAGAAAGAAAAAGTCAAATTGGATGAATCTCCGGGGCCACATAACCAGTAATGTAAGCATTCGATCAGGTCAGGAAGTCAGCTGAGTATTTCATATTTCATACTTCATATTGGGCGTTCTGGCAGGAAAAAAAAACAAAATGCAACTTCTCATGTGCGATTAACGAGCCCAGAAACTCACTGGTCAGCAAATAAGCATTTCTTTGACATACAACAAGCATCTCCATATCTATTGACAGATCAGTTGTAGTGTGAAATTCACAAGAATTTCACTTGCAGTGTGGGGAAAATAAGATAAATATTTAGCCAAAATGTTCCTAACAGCAATTTAAACATATTTACAAAAATGTCTGATCAAGAAAAACCTACTAATAGACTATGGAATGAAGTATTGGTTCATTATGTTCATCACATTATATTGAAGACGTCAAAAGCCAATTTAGATGAAACTGTGACCTTTCACACTGTCTGACAAGGGAAATTCAATGTGATCTAGAAAATAAATTTTATAGAACAAAGTCTATTAGCAATAAAATTCTGCAGAGATACTGTGTTTAAAAAGACAGCAGTCCATTCCTGATTGAAATATGAATTATACTATTCCTGTTTGAGCTCACGGCTGTGGATGACTTACACTTAGCCACAACAATAAGCAAGCTTATATTCATTATTGAAAACTGTTACACTAGAAGAAAGCTCAAACACATAAACATAAAAGAAAAGTAATAGTATTTTTATATTTTTGTAATTATTTTGTAATTATTTGAATTGGGCCATATGCCTTACTTGTACATTGCTTTGGATAAAAATATCTGCTAAATAAATAGAATGTAGTGTAAATTTTGCATTTAATTATATTGCATTCAGTTATTTTTTTGTTCTTTAAAGGTAATTTTTTTCTTATTTCAGTTGTCTGATCTTGCATTTTTTAAATATGCAATTAACAACTGAGAAAAATAAATATAATAAAAAACAAAACTATTAAATACAATTACATAAATACTGCACAATTACACATGCCACTGTCATAAAACATAAGGTGCATAATCAAAAACAGAATTCAAAAAAGTAATATGTATATTATACTGTTTATTTTACTCTTAATTTATTTAAAACATCCACCGTTCCATCTTCCAACTGCTTATGCAATAATGGGTCACCAGATATTTAAAACACTGAATTATGAATTATACACCGGCATGTCAAATGTCAAAATTAAATAATACTATTACATATTTCTCTTTCATGTTTTTATTTTTTATACATTTTATTTCTCTTCACATTTTTATTGGGGCAGTTCACCTAAAATTCAGCTAATGAGAGGCCGAACAGTAATATGTTAATGTTATCACTCTATTATTATGGTACAAAGAGTAATCACTGTAATCCAGCTCAGCTGTATATATACACAGACCACTGTCTTAGCCAGGCCAACAATTACAGGTATGTAGATGTTATTGAGTGTGATAATCCAACAGAAGTTGAGGTCACAAGTGACAGCAGCAGATTAATGTGCCCAAAAAAATAAAGGATTCCAAACAGCGCCCCCAGGTGTACCAATGAGCTGCCAAAATGGCCCATGCCCTCTCGTGAACCCCCAGGGGAGCAATGTCAGAAATGGTTTGTTTCAGTGCTGTGACACTAATGTCTCTCTAGTGGGTCACGCACCCCTGTCATTGTCACTGCATTAAGAAACAGCTTCTCTCCTATTAAGCTCTAGGAAACGGCAGTCTGCAGCAACACACCAGGGTGACGGTCAATCAGCGTTACGTCTCTATTAAACCAGGCAAGGATCCACAAGACAGCCATCAAATAGGCAGAAGGGGGAAATGGGCAAGGTTTTATTTAGAAGCAGCACTGGAAAAGCTCTGTGGAGATAACATCTCTATCTATAAAAGTAACAAGCTCTCTTATACGTTATTGCACAATGTCTTAAAGAACATGTTTTTTTCTTGTTCTACTGCATAATTAAGGACGGGATTTATTACCTGGACTGCAGGGTTTATCTTCTATAGCCAAACAAATGAAGCCAACCTTTCAGACAATTGAGTCCAAAAAACAAAAACAACATTTCCCCCCCATGGTAAATGTTCTGTGGCCAGTCTGATAAATGATGAATGACAGATGAGGACAGCTTTGAAGGACACCGGGTATGCTCTAAAACACTGAAGGTGGATTTTGGCAAGACAGGAGAATGCCCAAACCCAAACTGGGTGAAGCACAGGCTTCATTATTTATAAATAAATAAATAAAGTATGCTGCACTACCCTTGATTGTTGTTGACATCCCACGAAGATCTGTTGCTATTGTGTGGAAGTCTCCACGTGCGAGCCTGGAATCTGCAGCCTGACCTAAATTACAGGATTTAGATGACAGCACATGAGGCAAGGCCTCATTCTGTGTAGCACATAGTATTTGGGCTTGCAAAGAAAAGGACAGGCCATGAAGCCATCAGCGTTTCTTTTTTCTATTTATTCTGCTTATAAATAGCATTTTCAATGAGGTATGCTGTCATTAAAGTCATGTTTTCAAGTCCCGTCAGGCAAGTACTCAATTCAGATATTTAATTCAGATATCATTTAAAATGGATACAACCCCATTCTGATATTGTGATCCAATAACTAAATATTGTCTAATCTAAACTAATATAATAATATAATATATTTTTTGTATTACTGCTCTAGGCCTGCAAGAAGCCTGTCATTTCATTTGCCTCATCCAAAAGCATCTAAATCGTTAATTTCCTTGGTATGTCCTGGGTACGTAAAGCCTGCAAAATTACATTAAAAAGTTCCTCTTCAAAGTGTTATGTGCTGCTCATATATTTGTAAGATAATAATTGCTTTAAATGGGCAGCATTCAAGATTAATTTTCCTTTATTTCATGTAAGATATGTTTCAATTACTTGCATGTTGTGAAATCACAACCTGCAGTATTTGCTGTATTTTCTCTTGCCAGTGTTTTTTTAAATCATGCATACTTTAAAGAGCAGCTGACTCTTATTTTATTCTATTAACATTCTGCAATTTAAATAAGTATTTTTTTTTAAACTTTGCTATTTTAACTTTGAGTATCCATAATGCATTTAAAACTTGCATGCACAGTCATACATTGTTACACCACTGTGGTTCCATCAATCTCACATGTAAGATTACAACAACTGTCAACATTGGTTTATGGTCTTTATAACTTATAAACCATATTATTATTATTGTTGTTATTATTATTATTATTATTATTATTATTAATAATAATAATAATAATAATAATAATAATAATAATAATGATGATGATGATGATGATGATGATAATAATAATAAATACCCATAGCCATGATGATCTTTGCTTAGGCTGCATGAGGCAATGTGAGCCCCTGGCACATAATAGGTGTGTAGTTTAGCTCATGGTCTCCTACAAACCCTTGCGTGATTCAAGTAGAGCAATGAAGCTTGTCAGAAACTCCCTCAATACCTGTTCTTTAAATATGAAGGAGCCTCATGCACATTATAGGATAAAAGGTCACTTAAAGGGATGTAATGATTACACAGGTGTGTCTAACTATGCTGCTGTATTATTGCACGCACTACTGTACTGATATGTATATAAATCATTATTTCGGTAAAACTTTACTTCAGTCCATGTTTTTAGTTATTTATAAATACATTCATACTACAAAAAATAACAAGAAGACTAATACATCTTACTCCTGCTTATGAAGTATTTACGGTAATACCTTACTTAAGACCAAGACAAATAGTATTTCATTCACAAAACGCCCCCCCAAATGTTCAAGCTCCTAACCCTATCTCTAAGGCTGAGCCCAGCCACCCTGCAGAAGAAGTTAATTTCGGCCTCTTGTACCCGCAATCTCATTCTTTCGGTCACTACCCAGAGCTCATGACCATAGGTGAAGGTAGGAATGCAGATCGACCACTGAAGACTGAGAGCTTTACCTTCTGGCCCAGCTTCCTCTTTACCAAAACAGAATGGTACATTGTCTGCATTACTGCCGACACTGCACCAATCCGTCTGTCAATCTGCTACTCCCTTTTTCTGTCACTTGTGAATAAGACCCTGAGATACTTAAACTCTTCCGCTTGAGGCAGTAACTTATTTCCCACCAGGAGAGGGCAATCCACCCTTTTCTGGTTGAGAACCATGGCCTCAGTCTTGAAGGCACTGATACTCATCCAGTCTGCCTCACACTCAGCTGCAAATTTCCCCAGTGCCTGCCAACATGACCACATCTTCTGCAAAAAGCGAAGATGCAATCCTGAGGCCCCAAACCAGACCCCCACTGTTCCTTGTCTATGCCTAGAAATTCTGTCCATGGAAGCTGTGAACAGAATTCTCTCATATCTCTTTACCCTCACAAGGATACTGGAAGGTTCAGGGAAGTTTGCCCAACCAGTCTACATGAGTTTTGTGGACTTGGAAAAGGCATACGACCGTGTCCCTTGGGGGGTCCTGTGGGGGGTGCTCCAGGAGTATGGGGTACGGGGTCTGTGGTTGCAGGCCATTAGATCCCTGTGCAAACAGAGCGAGAGTTTGGTTTGCATTGCCAGCAGTAAGTTGTTCCTGCCAGGGCTGCCTTTATCACACAGACACACACACACACACACACATATATACTGTCTTTTGGCATTTTTAGTTTTGTGAATGCAATATTATTTGTCATGGTCTGAAGTAAAGTGTTTTGTTTGTAATAAAGTTCCCTCTGTCTATAAGCCATATTGTGGATCATGAGACCCGATGTGACTATCACACCCAGAAAGCAAATCACCCAATACAACAAAACACTTACCATTACCAGTAGATTAACCAGGACATGAACAAATCACTATGAGATTTTATCATTTAATATTTAAATAAAGTTGAGAGTTCAGGTCCACAAGAATGGAGCTCAAAATGTGCTTGAGTTGCATTTTTTTGTTCACTGCATTTGTACAAAATTTTTATTCATATTTATGAGATACAAGTCAGTTGATGTATAACAATTTATTGTCATATTTATTCATTGTTGTTCAATGGAACGTAAATTAGAATCTCCATATAAACCTTAAATTACCTTTAAGTCTGTATCACTGTTTTTTTTTGTTAAAAAAATCATACCTATGGCATAGAATGTTTAAATAGCAAATTATTTGAAAACTTTCAAAGTAGTTTGATTTTATGAGCATGTTCTAGTCTTAAATGATATACTGAGTGTATTTAAGTTGATCTGGAAAACACCTTAATGCACCACTGATACACACTATCTCTATACAGCCCTGAAATTTTTAAAATGTGTGGGAACAAACAGAATTACACGGCAGAGGCAAGAGGGAACATGACACAGTCCTGAGAGTGTGTCTATTACCATGACACATAATGGATGCAAGTAACAGGAGGAGTTTTAGAGTTTACTGCTTTAAATAAGGACTTCTGAGTGTCTACAACTAAAGCAGTTTCTCACTGTAAATCTCAAATACATACACACATGCATACATACACTCACCTAAAGGATTATTAGGAACACCTGTTCAATTTCTCATTAATGCAATTATCTAATCAACCAAT
>JAODJW010000001.1:35237082-35249751 GCA_026777045.1 Hyperopisus bebe | reverse complement strand
GCATCTTTGGGATGTGGTGGAACGGGAGCTTCGTGCCCTGGATGTGCATCCCACAAATCTCCATCAACTGCAAGATAATATCCTATCAATATGGGCCAACATTTCTAAAGAATGCTTTCAGCACCTTGTTGAATCAATGCCACGTAGAATTAAGGAAGTTCTGAAGGCGAAAGGGGGTCAAACACCGTATTAGTATGGTGTTCCTAATAATCCTTTAGGTGAGTGTACATGCACACACATATACATAAAAACAGGTGCAGAGGCAGTGATGAGGTCTGGGAAAGCGTTCTAAAATTGTATAATGTTCTATATTCCAAGGCCCATATTCACCAAGCATTTTATATTACCCACTAAGGGTACACCTAAATCACACAAAAAGTTTTTAACTAAGGCTGGGTTGCACCAACATGGATTACATTAATCCTGGTTTAGACTAAATCTAGGGTTAGTAAATCTAGGTTTAAACTGGAGCTTAATGAATCAGAGATGCATTGCAAGTCTTAATTTTAACCCTGGATTCGTTAAACCAGTTTAAACTGTGATTAAAATAGGATTAATTGAGGTTCAAAGTCTGCCATGATGGATTCCAACAAAACATGAACAAATTCAAAATACATCTAGGCTAAATAAATATGGCCCTAAATAAAGTTAACGCAAATGTCTCATAAACGTTTAAAAAGTAAATACTGCTACTTTTACCACATTTTAATTTTTGACAAACAACTTAATCGAGCAGTAGTCTTTTCAATTATGAAAAAGTTCCCTATTCACCACCTGGGTTAGTAATAAAAATAAGCATGGAAGACACAGAAAGTTTGTAGGTTAAACTTCAAATGAAACAACAATGCCACACCAAAGCAATGGGGAACAAAAAAGTTGTTTTGCTAGTTATTTTTTTATTATTTAAAGTTATATTTTATTTATATGACTCCCGCCATGTTCAAGATTCTTATTAAATTTGGCCAACAGATCGATCTTTCGTTTTCCACAGTGTAACCTTATCCCGCTAATAAGCACTGGCAAGTTTCACCCCTGGCACTGGTGATATTAGATAAAATTATATTGGTTAGCAATTGAATTTTCCAATGCAGAAATATGGGGATGCAAGCAAAAATGTATTAATATATGGAATTGTAATTGGTTTACAAAAATAATTCCATCTGCTCAGTTTTTGCTCAGCTACATGCTGGATGTGACAGTCCCCCCACCACTAAGGTGGGACATGGGGCAGGATCAAGAATGCCAAACAGGTTCAGACACCATACACACAGACTTTCAGGAGCTGGCTCCTTCTCTCCCGACCCCACCATACTGCCCCCCCCTCCCCATGGCCTTCTTCAGGAGAGCCCTGGAACAGGCTATTAGAGGTGTAGGGAGGAAGTGCCGATCCGGTGGGAGCCTAGGGGGGCTCAACACCAGCTTGGGTGGCCGATGGCAGGTAGATTGAGACAGGTGGGGCAGTATGTTGCTGGTGAGCGGGCTAGAGCTGTCGAGGCACCAGCTGCAGGGGAGCAGATAGGCACTCAGGTAGGAGCCAACGAGGTGACAACGGCCCCCAGGCAAGCAGGCAGGCGAGCGGGCTGGGGCCGACAAGCCAGCGATGGCCATATGCAAGCAGGCAGGAGACATCTGGGCGACGGCCGCAGGCGAGCAGGCAGGAGTCGATGAGGCAATGGCTACAGGTGAGCAGGCAGGAACAAGGCTGGGCAGACTGGGCCAGAGTTGTCTGGGTGATGGCCACAGGCAGGACAAGGCAGGTAGGAGTCAGCCACAGGCAGGAACTGTTTGGGTGTTTGTGTGGCGAGAGTCTCTTTCGGCGAGCAGAGCATGGAATGGGCTTCACACAGCGAGCACAGCACAGCAGGGACCTCGGGGTGTGAGCAAGGCACAACAGGGACCTCGAGTCACGAGCAAGGCATTGGGCCCCAGCACGGCAGCCTCTCTTCAACTGGGCATGGCAGTAGCGGTGACTTCTCCCAGGTCGGCTGCTAGTAGAGGAATGGTCGCCTTTTCTGGGTCAGACACCAGTGGAGCAGCAGTCTTTTCTGGGCCGGACAGCAGTGGAGCGGCAACAAGCTCTTCCAGGCGGGGCACTTGCAGAGAGGCAGCAGTGGCCTCTTCTGGGCTGGTGGCTTGCAGAGCAGTAGCCACTTCTGAGCTGGGCACTTGTGAAGCGGCAGCGGCCTCTTCTGGGTAAGGTACAGCAACAACCACAGACACCTCTGGGTCGGACATGGAGAGAGAGGACGGGCTCTAGGGATGCAATTAAAACCAAAGCAGGAGCAGAGGGCACGGTGGTGAACTCACCCTTGTCTGGTTCAGGTGTGGTGGGACCTGGGACAGTTCACGCACCCTTTTTCCGCTTTCACCTGCCTCGCTTCAAGATGGTGGGCAAACCAGAGCGACTTCTCCCAGGTTGAGCTCAGGAACCACAGTGGCCACTTTCCCTAGGCAGGATTCTGAAATCAAGGCAGCGGGTAACTAACTCTCATGCGGTCGGGATTCCGCAGGCTGCATGGTGGAAGGCTGTGGGGAGGCAGCTGACAGAAGGCAGGAATGAAGATCAGCTTCCCTTCTTAGGCGGAGCACCTCCCTTATGTACTCCACAATCCATTTCATGTCCTGGGGTGGAGTGATCAGATGCACAGGTGCCAGTTCCTTTGACAGCAGCCATTTTGTTACTGTTTGTGAATTGGTCCTCCTGACTACTTTTAGTTCTTCCAGACTTAGGTGCTACTTTTAGTGCTAAGGGGCTTTGTGAATTGCTCTTAGTGAAAAGAAATTAGGAGTCCTACATTTAGGACTGGCATATCCATTATTTTTAAGGGTTTCTCCTAAATCGGAAAGTTATGGAGCTACTTTTAGCCTTAAGATGCTTTGTAAATACAGGCCCTGATCTGGAGTGTTTGGGTTAGCTGCTTCATCAGTGAGCCATTAACTGGATGTTTTTTGGGTAGCGAACTATTACAGACTTACTTAGACATAGATCCTCCTGCGCCGTTCGGTGCATTGGGTGGCAAGCTGTCTCCAGCGCGTTTGATCAGCCGCGGCTGCTTTGGCCTTTTGGAGATGTTTAGGGCACACAGATCGTCAATGATTGTCTGATGCCATGTTGTTCGGGGGCGGCCTTGCTTGCATCTTCCTCTTGGGGACGTCCAGGTGATGGTGGATTTGGGCAGGCATAGTAGTTGTTGGCAGAGGATGTGTCCTTCGAAGCGCATGCGTCGCTTGGTCACGATGTCATTGAGGGGGCGGGTGGCAGTTCGGCAATGAATCTTTTCATTGGTAACGCGGCCCCAGTATGAGACTTGCAGGATTCATCATAGCAACCGCTATTGTGCAACATTGAGTCTTCTTGCAGTTATAGCTAATGCCTTCCATGCTTCACAGGCGTAGATTGCTGTGGGGATGACTATGGAATTAAGCAGATGGATCTTCATCGCCATGCCAATCTTCTAGGTCGACCAGATAGGCCATAGCCGCTGGAAGACCACGCCCGCTTTTGCAATCCGGCAAGCCACATCCTGGTCGGCATTTCCGTCGTTTGTGAGAATGCTACCCAGGTACGTAAAGCTGCCCACCTCCTCAAACGATTGTTGTCCCACCATGATGGGGTCCTTTGCTGGCACATATCCAATCCTCATGATCTTGGTCTTAGTTCCACTTATCCTGAGCCCAGTCTTGGCCGCTTCTTGCTCCAAGCTCCTTGTCATTGTCTTCATGTTTTTCTTGGTATCAGCGAGGAGAGCGATGTCGTCGGCAAAATCCGTCAGGTATGTTGGTAGTAGCCAGGGTATTCCTAACCCTTCTTGATCCATTGTGATTCGCATAGTGAAGTCAATAGTTAAAAATAAGAGGAAGGGGGAGAGGATGCACCCCTGCCTCACCCCAGTCTCAATGGTGAAGAAATCTGTGTTGCCATCGTCCGTTCAGACACAGCAACTAGATCCAAGGTAAAGGGATTGGAAGGTCTCGACAAACTGCTCAGGGATGCCCTATGACCACTCTATGCTCCAAAGCGAATTTCGGTGGACACTGTCGAAGGTCTTGGTTAAATCGACGAAACTGATCGAGAGTCATTGCTTATTTTCTAGGCTCTGTTTGATGATGGTTCTTCGGATGAAGATTTGCTCGGTGCACGATCTGCCACTACAAAATCCGGCTTGCTCTTCCTGGAGCTTCTGATCTACAGCTTGTTGAAATCTTCAGAGGAGGACGACGTTGAACACCTTGCCGGGAACTGAGAGGAGTGTTACTCCTTGCCAGTTGTTGTAGTCCGCCAGGTTGCCTTTCTTTGGAATCTTAATTTCTGCCGACACCATGTCCAGACCTGGCGCTTTGCCATTCTTCAGGAGTCTAATCACGACTGCAGTTTCTGCTGTAGTTATGGCATCTGTCCTCACATCCAAGTCATTGATGTCATTGATTGGGCTGGGGGGGTCGAAGGTGAAGGTGCGTTTGTGGGGAGGCTGGTTCAGGGTCTCCTTGAAGTGTTCTACCCATCAGGCGTCTTCTTCTTGCTTGGTTAGCAGCAGCTTGCCATTTTTGTCTTTGACAGGCGCTCCCTGACCACTCTTCGCGCCGGTGAGGTAACGTACAATGCAGTAAAGTGTCTTGGTATCATTTCTCTCCACTGCTTCTTGTGCTTCCTGGCCCTTCTAGTCGATCCAGTTCCATCTATCCCATCTGCAATTCCGCTTCACTCTCCGGTCAAGCTCACTGTAGGCTGCTGCCGTGCTTCGCCATTCATCTTCCATTTGTGCTTGGTCACGGCTCTGCTGGGGGCTGCTCTTCTTTCATCGATCAGATCCCAGGTCCGTTCCATGTATGTTCCCCGTCTTCGTCCAATAATTGCCTCTGTGCATTCTATGACTGTCTCCTTTATCCTGGACCATTTTCCCTCAACATCTTTGTGTTCTGCAGGGGTCTCGAACCGATTTCTCAATTCAATCTTGAACTGCTTGGCCGTCGTCTGGTTCTTAAATCTTTCCACTGCGAAAGGGCATGGGCATTTCTGCTGCACTTGTTGTTGCTTCAGCTGAAGTCAATAGTTTACGAGGAAGAGGCAATAGTCTGAACCAGCATCTACTCCTCTGCATGTAAATGATGGTTTTGCCTTCAATGGTCATGCGCCCGCTATGCGTCCACCGCATCTCGCTGATCCCAAGGATGTCCAGCCAGTAACATTCAAACTCGTTGAGCTGTGCCAACTTTCCAAATTGTTATAAAATTCTTACATTCCACGCCCCAATTCTTGTTAGTGCCTTTGCATTGAAGATCAAGCCTTACATCAGGTAATGGACGTCCGATAGGCTTTGATCCATCACCGTTATAGAAGAGTGACCATCTTCGCCGCAAGTTAGTCGATTTTTCTGGTTTCATCTTGTTGTTTCTGTATCACTGGGTTTTTACAGGGTGGGTCGCCAGCCCAATGCCCAACCCTCCTCCTTCTCAGTCGGGCTTGGGACCGTCCATGGCAGAGTTAACTATTCCAGACGCATGTGACAAATTGTTGTGGCTGAACAACCAGTGTTCCTGGCACGTACTATAATAATCTTACTCAAAGAAATGTATATCACTTCCCCACCCTCTCATATATACAACCCATGTTTCAAGCCTTAAGAATCCCTCTCTAACCGCTTTATCTACACTTAATAAAGCGGATTTAACAGGGGAGATAATAGTTTTCACTAAATTTCAAGGCAGGAATTCCTAATATTTGGTAAACTAAGTGTGTATGTACCATAGGCTCCAGATCTTAAAACAGTCAAGAATCTATTGCCATTGTGAAGCAGAACACTGTAAACACTGTGAGCAACCAGCCAGTGCTGTAGATAGTTTCCTTATTAATATCATATCCTATAACTACATACAACACTCTATAATGTGGATTAAAATAACTGTGCTTCTGAGTTGTATTTGATAATTATGTGTATACTGCTAATAAAGTATAAAAACAGCAATCAATATTAAGTTTGAGATGCGTATAAAACAAAATATACACTGTACTCACTCAATCGCTACCTTACTAAGCAAGCATCCATCACTGTGAGACTTTGATTTTACTTCGTAAAACATTGCTATTCTGTTGCAAGATGTTGTCGGGTGGAAACACTAGAAAGCTTGGAACAAACTGTGTCAGTTTACAGCAGCTACAGCAGCATGTAAAAACGCAGCTGTAGTGTGTCATTCATTTTCTGCAAGGTGGTCTTTAACTCTGAGACAACTGGCATACTGCTGGCATCCAAGACAATGGAGTCACAGAGCTCTAGCAGTAGCCTGGTGCCATGACGCTCTCCCTGAGGGACACTACCAAAGACAATCTCCCACCACAGTCACAAGCATACAAATTCATGGAAATCTTTTAAGAACACTATTATTTCATAAAAATAAGACATTGCTTTATTGACTGGTTATGAAGGTCATGTGTGGTATTACCTGACCACCTGAATGAAGTGCAGGTGTTGAACTTATCTACAAGGCAAAAATGGGTTATGGGACAGGCAGATGATTATAGTTTGTGGGCTGTTCCTCCTCTGCCTGCCTCCCTCCCACTACCATGCTTTGGTGGCAAAGGTTTCCGTTACTTTAAGCTAAGGGCGAAGATGGAGGGGGTGCTGGGGAACATACCGCCACTCCAAGCATGGCTAATCTGAAAGGACAGGCCTTGCTTATTATAGAACTATTGTGGATAATAAAATTTGAATCAAACTTCCTGGCAAGTGCCACTAAGGAATTTCAACTTTTTAATTTTTAAAGTTATAAAAGCACTAAGGTGGATCAATATCACTGGTTTCCATGCAAATAGTTACTTAGCGGGCCAGCATTCCCAAGTCTAAGACTCCAGTAAGCAGCAGTGCAAAGGCCCCTAATTATGTCTTTCCATTTCCCTCTCTCTGTCATAATCGCCCCTATGTGGTTATGGCCGATTTGGCTTGGTTTTCACAGGGGCAAATTTATGTTTTGGCCGCAGGAAACTGTTATCAATCAGGAAACCATCAAAACAGATAGGAGTCAGCACCCATTTGGAGAGAGCCTGGAGCACAGGGTTGAGGCTATCGACTGAACAGAGAAGGAGGGAGAGAGACAAAGAAAGAGAGCTACAGAGGCATGGGCTCCTGCCTGCCTGCATAGCCTCCGGCAACAAAGCACCCTCATCCTCCAGTCTTAGTTTTACTGATAGCACTTTTTCTGCCACCAACATTTTTCATACATTGACAGGGTACGCTTGAGCGAAGGAAGAGACCAAACCCCCCCTTCTGCAATTGATTTCCTAGTCACTGTAAGGGAACAGGGAGTCCACTGCTGTTCTGTTGGTGTTAATCATGCATAAACTCCCAACAAACTTCACATTCAAAAAGACAGATTTATTTTCCCACCTTATCATCCAATTTGCCATCCAGGTTCAAGTTATTGACTTAGCAGCTGCTTATCCAAGGGTACACAAGTTAATCATTGATCTACATTTACATTTTATTCATTTAACAGACACTTTTTTCCAAAGCGACGTACAATTGAGAAAGCGGGGTCAGACAATGCCCAGAGCTATTGGGAATTAAGGACCTTGCTCAAGGGCCCAATGGTGACATCACACTGAAGAAATCTTGAACCTGGGATTTGGCCCAGCAACCATCCAATCACAAGCACAGCATCCTAACCCACTGCCCCCAAAAGAATTGATTTCCCAATGAGGGTAGGATTTGAACCAACAATGTATTAGCAGTTCATAACCTTGACCACTTGGCCACCTCATCTGTTAACATTAAAGGGAGAAGTCAGATGCCTTAGGTTAAAATGAGTTGAGCTCTTTATGTAGGGTTGAAATGCTGAAGAAAGAACAGTTCCATATCATTGATAAACAAAATGGGACAAGTTTTGGAAGCACAAATGAAGAAAACTTACTTCATCACAGAAGCTACAGTCATCTATAAATCTTAAGCAGAATTATCTGAAAGCTCTCAATAGAACTTTTTTCATATATGGGGATTTCAAATAACTTAAGCAGGGTATAAAACATTTAAATGCTACCAGCTCTGCACAAATCCTCTCATACTCTGTGGCAGTAATACTGTGAGCTGCTTGTTGGCATAAGCAATATCAAAAAATGGGTGTCACCTACAATAACCCTGTGCATATTTCCAAAGCCACAATTGCACAGGGATCACTGCTGGGCCTACTACTGTTCACATATGCTACCACTTGGTAACATTATTAGAAATCATGGTGTTGGGTTTCATTGTTATGTTGATGATACACAGTATTATACTGTATATACCTGTTAAACCAGATGTTGCATCACAGCTCTCTAGGTTAGAAGACTGTCTACTAGATATCCAGTGTTTGATGGCAAAAAAATTCCACCAAAATTCAAGTTAAACACTGAAAAAACAGAAGTACTGTTAGTTGGTCCCAAGGCTGCTCGAAATAAGTTTGACAGCCTCAACCTTGGTGGTCTTCCAACTCAGTCTAACACAGTGGTCAGAGATCTTTGGTGTTCTGGTTGATTCGGATGTATGTTTTGATGCTCACATAATAAGTAATGAACGGAGGGTGAAGGTGTAAAACATGCATTTATTCCTAACTAACACTACAACTAACATAAGACTGACATTACACTTAACACAAACACAAAATAATGAAATAGAATCATGTACAGACAGAACGTAATTATGGAAATGCAATGACCAGATTTAAATCAGTAACCTTAAAAGGTAAATACTGTTCTGCAAAGCAAGCACAGTTTGTGGAAACACAACCCTAAAGTCGTATTGCAGGTTAACAGAACAACTTAGGTTGTTAGAATGAAGGGAGGTTGGTTTACTTGGTTGCAGAGTGGGCGGGAGTCTTGGCAGTTGGTGGCAGAGGCTGATGAGCTGACGGGATGATGGCACTCAGGAAGGTGTGGCGTTTGGAGCGGTTGTTGGAGTGGAGCCCCTTGGATTCTCTCTCCTTGTGAAGCTTTAAGGTGAAAGGCTTTGTCTTGGTTGCAGTTCTCTGTTGGGTAGCAGGCCTTCACCAGCAGGCTTCAGGACGGCTTCTTGTGGGCTTCTCTTCTCCTGGGCTGATGTGCTTTCGCCTCTCTTCGGGCTGATGTTCTTTCTGTTCCTCCTGGCTTTCTTCTGAGGTGCCAGGTTTTATGGTCTAAAATTCATGAATAGGGATGACCAGGAATTCGACTCATGAACCAATGGCCGAAAATCCATTTGGCTTTCGGAGGGGTGTCTGTGGCAGACACCAGACTGATTCCCCCTTTACTGATGATTTTCATTAAGCTGGCGTAACTTTTGATCCATAGACTTTCATGGTAACCACTGACCAGATTTGGAATCAGGAGTGATTTTCCATCAGTTTGACACCAAACATGCCATACTAGCCTAGCGGTTCTAACCTCATACCATCTGTATTAACTAATTAACAATTACTTTTAATATGTATGTTACTGACTCACATCAGTATGCAGTATACTAAGTGTTTTGGTTTGCACCTCAACAGATGTTACATTTTGTACAGACATTACATTACATATTCATATTCAAACAGCATATCTTACCCTTAGATAGGCGTGACCGTTAGTTTGGGGTAATACCAATTTAAATTGCACATCTGGGAACAACATATTTTGGCTGGTGTGGCTTATCCCAATTGATCTGCTCTCCAGAATGGATAATGTACACCTTAATTCAGTTCTTTTAATGCAGCATGGTAGAACACAAAGAGCTTGCTAACGGGCCCCAAAGATCAGATAAAAGCCACAGAGTGGAAGAGAAGGGGGGGGGTTGTTAAACAAAGAAAGAAGGATCTCTGAAAGTTAGGACACACTGAGATATCTGGTCACCCTATTTAATTTTCAAGATTCTTCTGGTATAACCATGAGAACATATATGCAGTAGTAGCTATACATATTTATTTATTCAAATTTATATAAGTGTTTAAGAGGCAGGGGTAAAATAGGTGATATTCTGTGAAGATGGTTATAAGGGTGGCACACAAAACACTAAGATTGGACACATACAAACATAACCTGTATATTGAGACTAGCAATCATAAGCAAAGAAATATACAGGGTATACAAAAGCTGACTTAGAATAAACTTTCTTTAGGGTGTTGGCCTGTTGGGTGAGTGGTATGTAAGGCAGGATGTCTGGGGAGGGGGTTGCGTCGAGGGACCCCTATCCTTGAGGTCCACTCTGCTGTCCGTAGGTCCCTAAATCTTTGGGCCATAAAAGTTGAAATGCTGGGCTCCCTTGCTATCTGTGTGTGTGTGTGTGTGTGTGTGTGTGTGTGTGTGTGTGTGTGTGTGTGTGTGTGTGTGTGTGTGTGTTTGTGTTTGTGAGGCCCTCTGCTGGCTAGTTTAGGGAATTGCACACACAAATTCTGTCATACCTACCTCCGAGTTTGTGACTGTACCGGGGTGATGTTTGAAGCTATCAGACTTGTGCAGTGTGCATTGCGAAGTAACCTGATGCAACTTGTCAGATAACTGTCAGCATCGATAATGTAAAGCTTTGCAAATCTGTGGAGGCTGATCTGAAGATCCTGCAGAGATAGTCACAAGTGTTGACGCTGTCATTTCAGTATCACAGACCACCAGACTAAGGCGGTATGTGTTGTAATCAAGTCTAAGTCCACGCCTTTGTCCTGAACTTGGCTGCTTTCCCTTTCATGGTGGCTGGCTAATCATTGTTTGAACTCAGTGTCTGACTCTTATACAAAGCATGTGCAGTAACATGATATGTCTTACTGAGCAGGAGATATATATATATACAGAACAATTAAAAGGATCATCCCTTGTGATAGATAGATAAAGCACAATAGTTTAGTGTGATAAATTACTGTTGCCTTTTCTGTTACTGTAGCTCAACAGTTAGTGCATTGTGCTAGTAATGGCAAGATTGCTGGGTTCAGATCTCATGGAATACGCTTAAAGTGTAATCCTTCCCTCTACTGTAGGTTGCTTTGCATAAAAAATGTCAAATAGCTGTAAATGTTTGGAGTTTATCGGTAAAGGGTAGTGAGTAAAAGCTGAATTATTGGTTTCTTCTCCTTTTTTTCCTCTTGTTTCTGATGTCGATATATAAGTTCTGATTTTGTGCTTGGATTCTCAGTTTATGTTGCGGTTTTGTTTTGCCATGACGACACTTTCCAGAAATGTCTCTTTTGATTGGGCCTCTCCTTGCGACAAATGCTGCACAGTGCCAAAGGGAACTCCCCCCCCACCACCCCACCCCACATCTTTGTACATGCAGGACAGGGGCAATCCATGTGGGGGACCGTATCCTGGCTATTAACAGCGTGAGCCTGAAAGGGAAGCCCCTCAGTGAAGCCATCCATCTGCTGCAGATGGCTGGGGAGACAGTCACGCTCAAGATCAAGAAACAGGTCGATGGTGAGTGTGTGTCTGTAGGGGGCGCTCAAAACGCCCCATGGAAAGCCTCTGTATCCTTGGAAGACAGAACTTTATCAACTTTCTATTGGCAGCCCCTAGCGATAAGAAGTCGGGTCTCAAGAACGACCTGAGCGACAACGAGGACGAGACGACAGACTCTCAGAAGACCAGCAAGTTCTCTGAGATCTTCTCTACCACCATTCCCAGTGTGGACTCGGCGACGGAGTCATGGGACAGCTCTGGTGTCGACACCGGCTACGGGAGCCAAGGTGCGGTGGGTTTACGTTGGGCCTCATGACCCTACAGCCTAAAGCTGGCACTTTAAAGGAGGAAAAAGCGGGTTTCGGAATTCTGGAACACTTTGCAGGCGAAAATGTAAACAATTTACTGTTGGAAAGGGCTCATGGGCGCAGTAGCTTAGGAGTCTGCAAGGGTACCGCAAGGGGGAGGGAAGTCAGGACGAGTCCAAGGACCCCTGACTGACAGGGACCCTAAAACATTTTGAACATAATTGAATTGGTCTGTTTGGGGTGTCCAATATGATATGCTTCCATGGGGCCCAATACGTCCAGTGGCATCCATGGGGGTCTGTGCCCATGTCATGGGTCATGGGTTCAAATTCCATAGAATATTAACCATATCACTTGAGAAAGGTCCTAAACCCCATTTGCTCCAGGGACACTGGCTGATCACTACTTACACGTCACATTGGACAAAAGTACCTACTGAATAAATGTAAATATTTTGTTTCACATCAGAATATCAGCTCTAGGCTGTTTTCACACTTTTTTTGGCTGTGATCAGCATCCCAGTACCACCCGCTCCCCTTCTCTGTCCCAGGAACGTATATGCACCAGGCTGCCGGCATTGTCCTGCATCCCCATGAGTGGCGGAATTCCAAGCACAGGAGCGCGACTCCCCCTGCAGGCCGCCACAAGAACTATCCATTCAGCGATGGGGGCTTCAGCGAGGATGACTGGGACAAACCCACGGGGTAAGAATGAAGGCTGGCGACCCCCTGCAATGCACCATGGGAAGTTTTTATGGATCAGGCAAATGTTTTGTCTTTGTTTTCGGACATGTACATACCAACTTGTAAGTAGGAGTTTGTATTTTCCATTTTTGGAACTATATACAGTGGTACCTCAGTTCTCGAACTCATTAGAACTCGAATTTCTTAAAAGTCGAACCAAACAGTTTGAAAGAAAATTACACTGAACAAAAATATAAACGCAACACTCTTGTTTTTGCTCCCATTTTTCATGAGCTGAACTCAAACATCG
>JAODJW010000001.1:35221304-35236982 GCA_026777045.1 Hyperopisus bebe | reverse complement strand
TGTGTGTGTGTGTGTGTGTGTGTGTGTGTGTGTGTGTGTGTGTGTGTGTGTGTGTGTGTGTGTGTTTAAGTGTGTTTGCGTGTCTGGGGTCACTAACCCCCCTTTGGTGCTTGGGCCAATGTGTACCTCTCGTACCAGGCTAGGCCTTGTCTCAGGCACCCTGGAATCTCAGCCCTGTCATATGTGCATGTGAGATCCTACACTAATACAAGCCTTTATAACTTCTAGACTGGACTGTTGTAATGCCCTCCTTTCTTGTTGCCCATCTGGATCCTTACATAAATGTTAGCTAGTACAAAATGCAGCAGGCAGAGTTCTTACAAACACTAAAAAATGTGATCATATTAGCCCTGTTCTGTGCTCCTTTTACTGGCTTCCAGTTAAGTCTCCTCCTGGGATGTGCTGCCTGGAGACCCCAAATATCAAGATATTCTGCCTCCCCTACTGCCTGCGATGTCTCCACTGCCTGTGGCATCTTTCTGGCCTGCTCACCCATCTGCCTTTGACTTCTTTCCTGAATGCCCTGCTGCTGTACCACTGTTCATCCTGCCATCTGATGCCATCTGATCACCTGCCTGCTCCCCCCTTTAAGACTACAAATGTTATAATTGGGACTGTGTGAATTGGAACTTTGCCATCTTGCCCATTTGACTTCCTCTGCCAGTCCCTGGAGGATGGGTTCCTCCCAAGCTTTCTTCCTTCTAGGGGGTTTTTCCTCACCTCTGTCGCCTCTGGCTTTGCTCACTGGGGGTTTGGGGCAGGGATAATGTAAAGCACTTTGAGAAAAAGTAATGTTGTGAAAATGCTCTATACAAATAAATTGAATTGAATTGAATTGGGGAAGTATGAAAGAGATTCAATTGTGGAGTATGACATCTTAATTGATGACTTGACATGTGTGAGTGGTAAAAGAGCTGATTTGCATTTTTCTGTGGGAAGAACCAAAGTGGCACTTGTTAATTACAATAATGTGGGATTTTAGCACAATCTATATTCATCCCTGAGGTGGGAAACACAAAGGCATATGATGCTGTTGCATGGTCTGATGGATAAATAATTTCAGAGGAAGACAAAGAGCAAGCAAGCTCTTAATCAAGGTAGAATTCCCAAATGATTACTCTGAATACAATCTTATGGCCATTTGGAAAATACACACAAATTTATTTCAAAAGACTGTCTAGATGAAACGGAATCAAATCCAGTGCTACAGCTCCAGAACAATTTAGCACATTTACAACAGTGTTATAATGGATGCCTCATTTCTGGAATGCTACAAAAGATGCAATTCTTCATAAAAAGTGTGACAGAATGCATTGTAACGTTATCCCACTTTCAACTGCCTAAAATGGACAGTTCAGTTTAGTTAGTGGGGTAAAGAAAGGTTCAAGAAAACAGGGTACCAGCATCCATTTTTTATTTCATCAGTATAGAAAGTCACATGATGAGGATTAGAGTAGGGCTATGTTTTAAAAAATCAATTTCCTGATTCAAAACGATCTTCATTTGCATAATCTGATATCGATTCATAAAATCCAGATTGGTTTTTTAATATGTGTCTTTTACAGTCTATGGATTTTCCCGCGGATGTGTGAAGCTTTAACCCCTTTAGCGTAGCCAGCCTCACACAATGAGATCTGGCATACAAAAACAGATTCAAAAACATTGTGTGAGCCATTACACATAATACTCAAAATATAAAACAAAAAGATTAAATTTACCTAAAATAAACTATAGCAAAATAGAACTTGTTATTGTCTACCAAGAGAGCGTCTAATAAGACGGCGGTGTTGCCATGAGTTGTGCAAGGTGATTATAGGGCTTTAGATAACAGGCGTAAAAATTTGTCTGGATGCCGGCTTTCTGGTACTATACAGACATTTTCTTATGCCTACAATTTGATAAGCAGATTAGCAGAATGCCTAAAATATTAATGAGAGGCATATTGTGATGCCCAAAAGTTAGTAATCTGTATCAATTTTGCTTATCCTTAAACGTGTCAGACTTTAAACTATGAAAAGTTCCACCACATCGCCGACGTTTTTTTTACCTTGTTTATCCACAATATCTCCTCTTTTAAAAGATGTGGTGGCTTTCTTCAACACCACTTATGGCTTCCATAATATACCAAAACGGTAGCATGTGGCATATCCACCAACTGAATTTAATTAACATTAGGATGGGCCATATTTATACAGATGACTTTTGGGCATCACAATCAATGAATATTGAATTGAATCGAATGGAATCAGAAATTGAATCGATCCCGGACCTTGTGAATTTCAACTGAATGAATTCGGGAAGTCAGTGGTGATACCCAGCCCTAGATTAAAGTCATGGTTTGGTTCTCAGTTCCACTAGTCCAAAAATCAGCTTTTTTCAAGCAATATGCAAATGTTGGCATAGGTACAAAAAAATTAAATAAAACATTACACCTAAAACAAGATGCCAGTCATTAAATTAAGTAACATAATGCTTATTTACTTGTAAATTTATGGGTAAACATAAATCAGCAGTCACATTCCATATCAAGATCCATACCAACAAAAATATGGCTTTTCAACTTAAATATAGTGATTTCACAAAAATTATGACAACATTATTTTGGATATTTAATATTGGACAACATTAAAGACACCCTTCCTTAGTATTTGGTTGCACGACATTTGGTAACAATGACAGCCTCCAAACGATTTGTGTAGCTGTCTCTAAGCTTCCTGTGCCTGTCTGCTGGCAGTTTATCCCACACTTCAATTCTAATTTGTTTCAGCTCTTGGGTTTTTGCAGGGCTTCTTTTCCCAATGGCAGATTTCAGGTCTTTTTCTTTTCAAGATTTTTAATCACATTGAGATCAGGACTTGTCAGGATTGGTCCATGTCCTGCTCTAGTTCATGTGTCATTTACCTGTTTGGCCAGTGGGTGTCTCTGGTCATCCTGTCTCCCATTATTTCACAGGTTTGTTTTAGTATATAGCACGTTCTCCCTGCTCCCCAGGCTTGGCTTTTGGGATTAGCTGTTTCTGATTGTTGTCATCAGTCCTCTGTATTTAGTTGACGTTTCAGTTTGTTTCCCCAGTCCGGTCATTGTATTATCCGTCTGCGTTTTGCCTACCTTGCCTGTAATTAAACCCTGTATTCCCCAAAACCCTGACGGCTGCGCCTTTGTCTCCATTGCGTCCCTGCTCAGCACAACAATGTTATTATAATTAAATGTATTAATGGTTTTTTATTATTATTATTAAAATGATTAATAAGAAATCTTTATTTTTAAATGTATTTTATTATATAATAATAATTACTGTTACTGTCTTTCATTGTCTAAATGTATTTTTACTGTCGAAATATATGTATTCAGCTAGTGTAAACATGCACGATGCTATCACAGCGAATGCAAGGCTGAGACTTAAACCCTTTGTTTCTGCTGAGAGACGTGCCGCGTGACTCATTTCCCCGCCTGTATAAGTTATCTTCGGTCGGCGTTCACGGTTTGACTTCTGAGATTTAGATCGAGTTCTAGGTAATTTTTTTTCGAATTGGTTGGTTCGAATTTTAAGAAATTCGAGTTCTAATGAGTTCGAGAACTGAGGTACCACTGTAATTATAGCGCTTGTGCAATACTCACTAGGGCTTTAAATGATGAGAGTAAACATTTATCCATATGCTGGCTTTTTGGTACTTTACTAACAGCCACAATTTGGTAAGCAGATTAGTAGTATGCCTAAAATATTAATGAGATGCACATTGTGATGTCAAAAGCTAGCAATCTATGTAAATTCAGCATATCCTTATAGTTATTAAATTTGTTAGCAGAGCACGCCACATGCTACTGTTCTGGTATATCATGGAAGTGATAAGTATTGAAGTGGCAGTGAAAAAAGCAACAGCTCAGTAGCCACAAAATCTTTTGACGTGGAGATATTGTAGATAAATGTGGTAAAAAGACGTCAGGCTCTCCTTCTTACAGTTTAAAGTCTGACACGTTTAAGAATACACCAAATTTATACAGAGTAACTTTTGGGCATCACAATATGCCTCTCATTAATAGTGTAGCGCCCACAAGATGGCTCCAAGTAGTGGAGCCATCTGCATATCCTGGCATGCCTTGTGAGTGGTTGTATCTAGCCCTGTGTATGTCTAATAAATAGCCCCAGTTTGTACTTGTTAGTGTAGATACTTGTTATTCCTCTGTATCCATTTGTCGCATGTGCCCTTGCCTGTGTTTGTACTCGAGCCATTTTTAATCCTTGCACGTCTCTAGTCATTGTGTAATGACCTACTTTCTGTCCATTATGGGACCTCCTAGAGATTCTATGCTATGTGTTGTCAGAATGTTGTGGTTGCTTCTTGTGCAGTCCTTTTAAGTTCTAGATTAAAAAAGCAACTTCATGTAAACTCATCTCTCGTCATTATTTGCCGCTGCTGCAATGCCTCAGTCTGCCAGACATTACAATATTTTAGACAATGTTTCCATTTTCTTACTTCTACATTTTTATTTTCAAATATCATTTCATCCTGTGCTGTTCTGTGTCACACATATGACTGTATTTAGAGCTAAGTTGTTTCACTACACATTTTTTGTGGAGCACGGATATGAAAATTTTACAGATACCAATACTTGATATATTTTTGTCTAACGACATTTTTTTTTTATTCAGTGGAAAAGAAAACAATTTTTGTAATTAATAATTAATGGTACCATTGAATTGTCAAATCTTATTGGTCAGAATACAGTGCCAGGCAGGTGAAAACACAGTAAATCAACACACGATTATAGTCTTTAATTAATCCTACCTGATGTTACTTAAAATTTCAGATGTAGAACACTTTTAAAATTCACAGAAACTATTAAAAAAGATATTGCTACAAGTCACTTGGACAAAAACACTGGTTCAGTCAGAGGACCAGGACTTGTAGTCAGTGATTTAATAACGTAGTAATGATTAGTAATGTAGTAATGATTTACTGATGTGGCCCAGGCATACTTTACACTCCTGTGTAACTTGCCTACATGGGATGGTAAGACTGATTTTAATAAGCATTAAGTGATTTTAAACTTTGATTACCAAGAGGCAAATAAAGCTGAATTAATAAATAAAAATGGCTGAATATACATATTTGCATTACTTTGCCTCTGCAACTGTATGTGTAAAATGTGCTAATGTGCACAGCTTGGAGTACATTAACTACACATTTGACTTAGACATTTGTAGCTAAATACTGGCTTTGCAATGGGCAACTTTATTGTTTTATGTGCTTAACAAATGGCAATTTTTCAATTGCTGTGCATTTAAAAATGAATAATGTACGATTTATTGTGCATTAGCCTTTACATAAATATGTTGCGGGCTCTGGTGCTGCTGATTTTGAATATTGGTAAATTCAAATATTGGCCAGTAATATCAACAAAGACTGACATAGTGGACTGATGCAATATCCTTTTTCTAACAAATAACGACTGATAGTGATATTTTAACCAATATGTCATGCGTTGCAAATTTTTTTCAAGGATATTTTATATATGATGCATATAAAATTCAGGGATGCCAATAATGTTAGACACAACTGTATATTCTCCCATTATTCTTTAAGAAATTCTACCTTTCTAGGACATAGTAATCTGTCAACTGGGACAGGACAGAAAATAGAGTCTGCTTCAGAATGACCAACTCTTATTGTGATCAATTATTATAAAATACAAAAGGTCAGACTCAGAGAAGCTCTGTCACTGACAACAATTATTGTGCAATCTCTTCAAATGACAGATTTTAGGTCTAAAAGCAACTGACATTAGATAACCATAGAAGAAATGAACTAAGTCAGAGGTATGGAAAGATCTAGGATGGAAGAAGTGAGCAGGCACTTCCAAAGACAACGATTTAAAGTATGCGCCAAGCCTGAAGACTGCTTCACAGCTTGAAACACCAAAAGTGATGGACTGTAATTAAACCTTACTATCTGTAACATTAATGATTGCATTGTGCTGAATATAACCAAGGGACAAAAGGAAAACACAGCTCACTTCAGTAAGCAGCCACAGGAGTCAGAGAATGTAACTAGTGCAGTAACCTTTTTATTAATTTTCAAGTGGCAAGAACATGAAAAGATGAAAAAGTGAGTGTGTGCCCATAGGGCAAACTTGAAAGAGATTAGCCTAATTTCAAGCAAATAGCAAAGAGAGCAAGAGAGTTTTATCTTGTGCATGAAAGGGTTCTTAAAACATGCCTAGATAGGAGACAGAAGTAAAGAGTTATTAATTGCACAAGCATATTAAAAAGACCCCAGAAAGTGACCTCCTCTAATATGGGTAACTACTGAGAAAAAAACGACGTCTTAATCTTCTCTGGGCTGCTCAGATAAATGTCAAGAGTATCTATCACCTCAATTAACCAGGCAGTGGAAGCTGTCAGCATCTAATTCTGTTCTCTATGAGGCGGGTGTTTCAACTGCTGTAGCTGAGATCAAGTGCTGAGGAATGTTTTGCAGTGTTTCCTCTAAGTTTTTTTTGCTTAAAATAGTGATAGTTTAAAGCAGAAAATCCCATTGTCAAACGTATTTATTACCCTGTTCATGGTTGAGAAGTCCCTGTCACAGTTTACACTGCTGACCGGGTGGTTGCCACGACATATTTTCCGACGCGCGCTCTCTGTCCGCTGATGGGAGTGTGCTTGTCACGCGTGATACAGAGAGCAGAAGAGAATTGTAAACGCGCAACCGTGTAATGACAAAAATGACAAGCTGTTGTGTAAATAACATAAATAACATAAGGCTATTTAGTTTGTTTAAGAAAAGGACAATGTACAGTATATACCTTAAATGACTTCTGTTGTGATCTGGTGCTATATAGAAAATAAAATTCAATAAAATTAACTTGACCTTCAAGGGGGGGCGGGAGGTGCGTTGAGCGGGGGGGAGAGACACTGTTTTGTCCTCTGCACACCGAGTAGAGATTAGCATCCATACGGTCACTATTGACAGCCTCTGAAAGTGTCTGATTAAACAGTGCTTTTGATGATGAGACCAAAAAATGGTTGATGGTTTTTTTGACATGCCTTCTGTAAAAACATTATTAGCTTTGTTTTTTCAACTGCATGTAAAGACAGAAGCATTATTAAAATGAGCAGGGGTAGCTTTCCAGAAAGGTTCATAAAGTAATCACTAAGTAATTTGTTATCTCATACTTAAGATTGATTGATAATTAGCACACATTTCCAGAAGATTTACGAGTGCTCTAACCCACTTGTTATTTTCTACGTTGCTCTTAATTTGAACATCATGCTTGCTGTCCTGCCATAGAGACACAGAGATTGTCCAAAATAGATGACAAAAAAGCACTGATGCTCTGGACAACATAATAATGCGGATGATATAAAATGAGGTTAGTATTGCACTATAAAACTATAATGTCAACTATGAAATAGCATAAAAGGTTCTCCTTGTTGTAACACCTGCACCATTCAGAATTGACTCCATAAATTGGCTGAAAACACAGTGCAGAATCGCAATTTGACTCTGAATATAAGGAAGTGAAATTAAAATGGAATTGATTCAACATAAATTTATATACATAGTGTGTGTGCAGCTTTAACAATACAGCTTAATATGAATTACACACCATGTTAACGTAAACAGCATACACTGAATCCCGCCCCTCTTCCCCCCCATGGTCACAAATAATTACAGCAGCAAAAAGTACCTGTCAGCCATGCCCCCCTGCCTGAAAAGTCTGTGCATGTCACTGTTATTTATAATGAATGCCACATTTGAAGTGTCACCTACAGAATAAATAATTTAATTGTGATTATGATGAAAGAGCACTTCATACAGTCATACGAGTAACCCTATCACAACTCTACCCATCTGACAACCCACCAACACAAGAAAAGCTATTATAGACTCCTCACAAATGGTAATACACATAAACAGTTAAACATGAAAAATCAATAAATGTATGTCCATGGGAAAGGACTTAGAGGGCTGACATAAACCAAATGCATTTTGTTATAACAGGCTAAAACAATTACAAAATTTTTATCTTACAATCATGCAAATATAAAGTTAGTCAGTAATACATATATAAGGTCAATATATACATCTACCATATTGGAAGTAAATTTGTTATAGAGGTCACATACTGTAACGAGCTAACCAATCAAACTTGCTATGTGTTCAGTCACATCTTTTGAATTGGGAAGCTAAATCACCCCTCACCACCAGCAATGGCAGAGAAAGTCAAAATATGAGTGTTTGAGACAATGCCATCCAAGAAGCAAAGTTGGTTTTGTAGGTGGCCGTGAACCCTCAACCCTATTCATATTTGCTGCCCCTTGAGTCAAACTTGCACCTGTTGAAAAGTGTTCTTGGCACTAGGCCTAAAGGTCCAGGCCATATGCAGCCATCAAGAATATTTTACAGACATTGTCGCCAAGTGGCCTGGGAGTACAAAAGATGCTTATATCTGGTCCAGCTTTGGAGTGTGTCAGATGGCAAAGGATGGTGCATTTTCTGGTGGCGGGTTATTGGGAGACATCAGGCATCCTCTTAGCTAATACCAGGGATGTCACTAGGATTGAAAGACAAGGGGGGCTTAGCCCCCAGAGTTGTAGGAAGGAATTAGCGTGTATAGAGGGCTGAAAAGTTTTCACCAAACCTAAACAGGCTTCTTTAATTTTATTATTTCATTAATCTAGAAGGCTCCACCCTGAAGAAAACGACAACAACAAAATAAATAATCTCTTTACCTGTAAAGCTCCAGGTCATAATCATGCTCTCTCAGTATCAACTACCCTGCCACTTTCCTGCTTCTTCCTCAACCTTTCAAAATACTTTTGTATATCCATCTGGTATATAAACTGAACTTCAGTGTCCCTGTTTTTGCTGTTGTACAAATATATCCACTTAATGGTAAGTGTCCCTGTTTTTGCTGTTGTACGACAGAAAAAACAGGGACACTTACCATTAAGTTTTTTATCACAATAACTAATTATGACAGCAGCATTATGTTAGTCTAAATTAGTTTTAAAATAGCCAACAACGTCACTTTCCTTTCACTTACTGAAATCTAAGTAAAGTTAAGCAATTAACAGGTACTGACGCCTACTCACAGACTCTGACAATGAAATGATCTGGCCGCTTCTTTCTGTTTCTTTCTTCTTTCTGAACTGCGGATAAACGTTGCTACTCGCTAACAAGCAGAGACATGTAGCTTCCGCCTGGGTCCTAATGCCCGCTGCTACCTATATAGCAGCTTAAACAGCCAGTACATAATTTTAATTAAATGATGATAGGTAGACTTACAGTATCATCTTTAATAATATTTTTGCTTCTATTTCTTAAGTGCGTACCTGCGCTCAGTGATATCTTGTATGAAATGTATGGATATATAAATTAAAAATACAGTGGTACCTCAGTTCTCGAACTTAATCCGTTCCGGACTCTGGATCAAATCCTAAAAAGTTTGAGTTCTGATCAAATTTTTCTCATAAGAAATAATGATTGAGTTCTAGGTCAAATTGGTTTGTTCGACTTTCAAGAAATTTGAGTTCTAGTGAGTTCGAGAACCGAGGAACCACTGTAGTATGATAATTACTATATTTTTAGGGGGGGCTTGGGATCATTTTGGAGGGGCTGAAGCCCACCCTAAATAGGCCTAACGACGCCCATGACCAATTCCAGTATCGAATCCTCAAACTGTGCCTGAGGAGAGGTATTACACCGCACACTAAAAACACCCACTGCTGTAGAGGGTCCTTGGGGCTTGTGGAAGATGCGATTATGGTGCCTACACAAGTATATTTGGGAGCTCTAAGATTCCCCCTGAATGTTGCTGTGCTGTTCTTGTTATGTGTAGTATGCTGCACAACATTGCAATAATTATTTTATTGAAATATATTTTTGATCACCTCCTCAAGTTGTTTTAAGGCTTCTTTTGAGGTGTTACTTCCTTTTCCTATTGCTGTTCACCTATACTTTCCTATTGCTTCCTATTACTGCTCACCTTTTTTATAAGAACGCAACATCACATTTTGTGCCTATTTTTATATTTTCAACAATCAGGTTGATTTATTGTGGTCTTAATTATGGTTTCTTTGGTATGTTTCATTGATTTTCTAATTAGTTTTTTTTTACATTTCAATATGTCTGGTGTGACAATCATATAACATATTTCATCATTGAAACACATGGAATCGATATTCCTCAGCCTGTGGTTTTCTCACGTGGAGGCTGGGGAGGAGCAAACAAAGTACTACTTAAAGTTTGTTCGTTTATTCTGGAATAACGAAAGGTTTCTGGAAACGCATGTAGCCCTCATTTGTTCTTTACTTTGGTTGTTCATTATCTTGTTCGTTATTCACTAAGATTGATTGCTTTCTGGAAAGCCACCCCAGATGCCAGTTTGATCCCAAACTAAACCCTGAAAAGAATGAATTGGAAATATTTAATTTGCCTAGCTTTCGTGAACAAATATATAATCGGTGCTGGATTTAAATCTGTATATTTAAATTTAAACTTCATATTAAACATTTAATCACCATTTACCATAGCGCTTGTGAAAGTTTTCAGTGGTGAATAAAAGCACCTGTATCTACTTATATAATTTCTCCTGCTGCTTGTGACAGTTCTTTGGGGTAATATATGGTTAATTTAATCTTTGATGATGTTCCTTAATACAGAAATTATACAGACTAGCTTCCACCTACCCTTACTACTATTAGGGGATATTTTCCTTCCAGTTCAACAAAAGAATAATTAATACAGTCATATATGTACATAATATTTTGTGGTTAATAGTTTGCAAGAGGTCTTATATAAATCTTCCTTTGTGGGAGGTGAGATTGAAATCCAAATATTCAGCTGTGGCCACCAGATAAATTCCTTGTCTTGTCCTTTACACCAATTCCAGCAGTTATCATTTACATATGATATGCGTATGGACACTTCATGCTCTAGGTCAGGATTTCCCACTTCCAGTCCTGGAGGGCCAATCCGTAATACACTTTGCAGATTTCTTTGCTCAAACACACTTTATTTAGCTCACCAGCTAATTACTTGGTTTAGTAGGTGTTTTGGAGCAGGGAAATCTGCAAACTGTGTTGCAGACTGGCCTTCCTGGACTGGAATTTGGGAACCTTTCTCTAGCTTCTGCAGTCTTAAAACTGATGAAAAAATCAGAATCGGTCTGATGTGTCAATTTTGGCTGACATAACCTGACATACCAAAATTATGGAGGTGACTGCATTGGACAATCAGTTATGTTCTAAAGTGGATGACGAGGGATTCTGCTGGCTAACTCACCACTTAGAAGTAGAGCTGCCACTTTCAATTTGAAGGAAAAAGTCACAAAGGTCACAAAGTACTGGCATGCAACATTTTTCATTAAATATAATTAATTTTTCAGCCATTCTTTAGAATTGGGCCTAATCACTGTTATGTCCGTTCGGGATGAACTGTTCTGTGATTGTTAGGTGATGCCTGATGGTGGTGAGGGGTGAGTGGTGAGTTTGATCTGGAGAGGGAGAGTTTTTCTGGTTGTTGATAAAAGTGACTTTGCTTAGCTGAATCCCTGTGTCCAACGTCTCCCTAAGCATACAACATTTTGGCTACGAGGATAGCTGATTTATCTCTCCCGCCCCCACCCCCCTTCCTTGCACTGCCCGGCGAGCCTCCAATTCCGTTGGAACCGTTGGCACCAGTCTTTCGAAACATACCTGGCAGCTGCATTGACTTACGGAAAACGGCATTGCTGAAGCACTGTTTAGGAATTGAGGGACAATGGGTGCTAGATACACTGTACAGCAGTGACACCGACACAAACTACGCAGCGACCGTGCGGCTTCTGAAAGACCAGTTCGCTGCCCCACAGAGTGCACTGCTATGGCGCTTTCTATTAAGACAGCGCCGGCAGCTCCTGGGTGAGTCAGCCCAGCAGTACGTCTCTAACCTTAAAGGCTTAGCCAACTCGTGTAAGTTCGGCGCTTTGACGGAGGAGATGAGGAGGAGGTCCGCGATCAGCTGATTGAACACACTACTAATCCTAAAATACGGGAGACGTTGTTACTCAAATCAGACAATCTGACGCTAGCTAGAGCTGTTGCCATTGCGTTCCTAAACAAGAGCGCGGCTGAATGCACAGCTAAACTGACGCAGACGGATTCTACGCTGAGCCAAACAGTACATAAAAGTACATCACAACCATGTGAGGCACAGCAGCAGCCGCCACCATCCAGCCCAGGCGGGAACATACCGGACTTATCATTAGACCCGGTCATGCATCTTACAAGACAACGGAGGCCGCAACTACGACAACAACTTCCGTTATGTGGCAACTGTGGCTCAAACTCACATGCCACCAGAGCACAGGACTCCCCAGCTCGCGAGCAAACATGCCATAACTGTTGCTCAGCTCCCCCCAGGCTGGACGGACACGCCTCCCGGGTCTCACCCACCATAATACACCAGGTGACAGCATGGCCCATAAAATTCAAGCTCCTGTACAGTGAACATAAATGAAGTGTGTCTTCTCCTGCTTCTAGACACAGGCACAAGCACCTCTCTACTGAATGCTAATATGTACCATACCTTTTTCCATGACTTACCATTGTCCACACCTGTTGCTGTCCTGCGTGGTTATGGGGATTCCAAAATTGATCTGTTGGGTTCCATTGAAGTGACAGTTAGCTATGGCACCAGGGTATTGCCCTCTATCATTTTCCACATTGCATGCCAAGGGGCAAACTTAATGGGGCTGGACCTACTGACGGCTTTGGGATTTTCACTAATAGACACAGGAGGTGCTGCCATCTTGACTGTTGGTGTTGGACAGTATCCTAATTGGTCACCCCTGGTTGAAGGGCTGGGCTGTCTCTCAGCATTTGCCCATCAGCCACTCATTGACCCCTCGGTGACTCCAGTAATTCAACCACTGCGTCGCATTCCACTAGCTTTGATGGATGGTGTCTCTGCCGAACTTCAGCGGCTGCAGGATGCTGGAATTATCGAACCAGTTGATGCTTCACCATGGGCGTCCAATCTAGTTGTGGTCCAAAAGAAATCAGGTGCTCTGCGTGTCTGCGTGGATCTGTGCACGGTCAACAAATCAATAATCCCGGACAGATACCCATTACCAACGCTAGAGGAACTCATGGCGCAATTCCATGGCTCCACAGTGTTTTCTAAGCTGGACCTCAGAGAAGGCTATCTCCAGGTGCCCCTTCACCCAGGGAGCAGAAACCTCATGGCCTTTTTAACACACCTGGGTGTTTTTCGTTACACTAGGATGCCTTTTGGCCTTAGCTCCTCCCCCTCCTGTTTCCAAAAGATCATGGCCTCAGTGCTGGTGGGTATACCAGGTGTAGTCATTTTCCTTAATGATGGGGTGGTACATGGTGCAACCATGGAAATTCATGACAATCGCCTCCACCGTGTGTTGGAAACTCTGGCCAAGCATAAGCTCACCCTTAACGCTGACAAGTGTGTTTTTGCTGTGCCAGCCATAGAATATGTAGGATTCTGTCTGTCTGCTGAGGGCATTTCTCCCCTTCAGTCCAATGTAGAGGCCATCATCTCTGTTCCTGAGCTCACCTCAGCTGCTCAGCTTGCCTCCTTCCTGGGCATAACGGGGTACTACATGAAGTTCATGCCACAGTATTCAGCTGTAACAGCCCCTCTACGCCAGCTGCCATGGATAGATGGATGTGCCATGGGTGTGGTTCCCCGAGTGCGCTGAAGCGGTACGGACTCTCAAAGCACAACTTACCTCACCTCCAGTGCTATCACACTTTGACATATCCAGCTCCACTGTGATCACCTGTGATGCCTCAGCCACTGCCATTGGGGCTGTACTATCACAGGTGCAGAATGGCATTGAGAGACCTGTCGCATTTCCCTCTCAGGCCCTCAACCAAACTGAGCAATGGTATTTGGTTGGGGAGCGTGAGGCACTTGTCTGCATCTGGGCATGCGAGAGATGGTACCTTTACCTGTATGGTCGCCACTTCACATTGAGGACGGACCACCAGGCCCTGACTACTCTGCTGTCCTCTGCAGGCACTAGCCACAAGCCCTTGAGATTGCACCGGTGGTATGATCGTCTACGCCAGTATAACTACACCTTGCAGTTTACACCAGTCCGAGATAATATCGGTGCGGACCTCCTATCTAGATCAGTTCCTGCCCTGGCCCTATCCACCAGCATGAACCATGTCAAAAGTGAGATCATGCACATGCTACACACTCCACTTCAGGCAACTGTCACCCTTCAGGAGCTAAAAGCATCTGCAGAACAGGACCCAGTCCTCGCCCAGCTCTGCACCTACATTCGACAGGGGTGGCTGAAGGAAGTGCCAGAGGAGCTGCTGGCCTTTTCCTGTGTCAAGCAGGAGCTCTCATGCTGGAATGACTCATGTGTAACACATGGCTTTTGCACGGTGCTCCCAGATACCCTACGTGCACATGTGCTGGCCATGGCACATGAGGGCCACCTGGGCATAGTGAAGCTTAAACAGCATTGATGGGATCTGGTGTGGTGGCCAGGCATAGATAAAGACATTGAGGCCCTGGTTAAGGACTGCCCAGCATGTCTGGTGAGTGGAAAAACGGACCACCCTTGCAACCCCTGGCCTGGCCCTCCCAGCCTTTGGAACACCTGCAACTAGATATATGTGGTGAGTTCCACAGTGCCCCCCACCACCACTGTTTATTGATCGTGGTTTACGATCTACACTCAAAATGGCCTGAATTGACCAGTACTGGCCAGGGGACCAGGTCGTCGTGGACTTCCTTGAGCCTCTCTTCTCACGCTGGGGCCTTCCACGGACCATTACAATGGACAATGGTCCGCAGAATTCCGTTCATACCTGGAGAATAGGGGAATCCGAAATATCCGCACAGCTCTGTACCACCCCCAAGTTAATGGTGGGGTGGAATGCTTCCATCCATCCCTAAAGAATGGCATCATTGCTCACCAAGCATGGGGGTGCTCCTTTAGACAAGCTATACAGCTACTGCACTACCGGGTGACCCAGCATTCAACTACGGGCGTCTTGCCAGCCTCCCTCATGCTGGGTAGGGAGCTGAACCTGCCACTCGACAGGCTCCGGCCCACTGCAGTCCAGCATGCCCCCTCACCAGTCAAAGCTGCAGTCACCCATCGTCAGTTACAGATGAAATGGTGATTTGATAAAAGAAGGAAGGTCAGGGCGCTGGACATTGCTGTGCCAGACTGGGTGAGAGTCTGCCACCCGCACAGGGAGAACAAGATGGCATCATTTTGGTCCACCCCACAGAAGGTTGTCCGCCATTTGGGCCCGGCCACACACCTTCTCGATGATGGCACTCACTGGCACGCCAGCTGTCTCCGGAAGTTGCCTAGGCCTCTTGCCTCATCGACCCAGGTTAACGGGGACATGCTCCACACCACACCCAGAGTTTGGCAGGAGGCCCCCATACCTCAGACAGTGCAGCAGCCCTTAGATACTCCCTCATCACCGCAACCAGTGCCTCCATCACCATCAGCACTGCCCCTAGTACCAACCTCCCCACCACCGTTAGCGCCACCCTCAGTTGAGTGCTCCCCAAGGCCAGCGTGCACAAGGACTCGGCCAGAGTACTTAACCCTCTGGGGTCGCGTGCATCGTCGGCGATGCAGCATACTTTTCGTGTCTATTTCAGTTTATTACTCGCTGAA
>JAODJW010000001.1:35201496-35217300 GCA_026777045.1 Hyperopisus bebe | reverse complement strand
TGCCATGAATTAAGTTTATGATATTTGAAGAAATGTGTGATCATGCCCCAGTCAGTGAAAGTGTGTTTCTTACCCCTAGGCTCCAGAGGGTTAAAAGACGTTTATTACTGTTTCACATCACGAAAGCTGCATTTAACCCATATAAAACTGACAAACTATGCGATGACATGTAGACGATGAGCCCCAAGCCAGAACATTGGTTATTTATTTGTCTCGTCATTAGTGTCATGTCCCAATCGTACCGCTCCTCCCGTGTGTCATGCCCCCTCATTAACCACGTGTGGAATCCCCATGTTATCAGTTGTTCCTAGTCCTGTCTGATTAAGTTTCTGTATTTAAGTGTTTCCCTGTTAGTCTTTCCCTAGTCCTGTCATTGAAATGTTGTGACATTCTGCCTCGTATGCCTCTCCGTTTCCCTATTAAATCCCTCGTTCCCCAATCCTTTGTGTCTTTCTCCTGCTTCCTTGGTCTATGCCCCGTCATTCATGACAATCATGACAAGAATGACAGGACTCGCAGAGAAGACACCTTGTCTGACCGAGGTTAAATACCTCGGTCTCGTCAATGAGGTGATTTATTGGCTTGGACAGCCTAACCCCGCGGCTCAAACCCTTGCTTTTCAGACAAGGCCCTGGAGATGATGTCCCTGTCTGAGGACTCGCACCTCACTGGGGATGTGCAGGAAAACTTACAGCGGCTTAGAAGAGGGGTGGCAGAGTCCCAGATGTGGCAGGTGGCCCTAGACAGGTGGCCCCTCCCGAATCTGATGTCACCGCCACCACTTCACCTGAGCAGGCATCTGAAGCCCGCATCACCACCGCTTTCCAGCAAACGCCCAGAGCTCGCCTGCCCACCACTTCGCTGCCATTGCCAGCAGCTTGCCCCTTCCTGGGAATGCGCATGGCCTTGAAAGGAGCCAGGTCTGTTGGGGATGCCATCCCACAGGTCCCCAAGATCTCTAAATGGCCGGCACCCGCTGCTGAGGCACAAACCCCAGCTCCGGTGCCCGTGGTTCCTGTGCTGGTGATTCCTGCTCCGCCCCCCCATGGTTCATGTGCTGGCGGTTCCTGCCCCGCCCCCCGTGGTTCCTGTGCCGGTGGTTCCTGCTCCGCCCTCCATGGTTCCTGTGCCGGCGGTTCCTACTCCGCCCTCCGTGGTTCCTGACCCTCCAGCTCCAGCCCCCCTGGTTCCTGACCCTCCGGCTCCAGTCCTCGGCTCCTATCCCCAAGGAGGTCCCTGATCCCCCGGACAGTGCTCCCATACCCCTGGCTCCCATGGCCACAGTCCCTGTCCCCGAGGAGGTCCCGGACTATCAGACCACCGCTCCTCCCTCCTTAGTGGAGTTGGAGGATGAGCTCGAGTGGGATCCCTTGGGGATTTCCCTGATTGCCCCTCTGAACTCCTCCAGTGGGTCACCCCATCCACTACACCAGCTCCACCTTCTGGTGACTGGAAGGTACCACTCACCCCACAGGTGTGCGCCTACTATGTACCTCTCCTGACTCAGCAAAAGGCGAAAAGGATTTTGTGGTGTCTTTCATGACTCAGCAAAAGGCAAAAAGCATTTTGTAGTGTCTTTCATGACTCAGTAAAACATGACATGACTGTGTATCATTCATGAAATGAATTTCATCCACAACATGACTTTCTTTAATTCACAAGATGCATTTCTTCCACAAAATGACTTTCTTTCATTAAGGAAATGCATTTCAACCACAAAATGACTTTCTTCTGTCCATGAATCAGTTCTGTGCACAAAATGAAAAAAATTCCTTTTCCAAGTTTTACATCACAGAGTGCAGATTTGATGTCGTAGTTGTTGAAAACAGTCTCTTCCTTCAATAAATCGCCATCAGTAAAATGCTTCTTGTAACTTGTGCTTCAGTGGCAGTCTTATTCTTCAAAGCAGGTTTTATGAAGAGTAATTGCTGCGCATTTAACTTCAATTTCAACTCGTGAACTTTCCTAGCATGGATTGCACTCCTTGTTGGGTAGCTGTCAGCTGTCTTGAACATTGGTTGGTTGGTGCTGTGGTGTCGCTCCAGATTTCCTGTTTTAGACAGTGCTTGTCTTTGCTAGCACAAAATTCATAGACACTTGTCTTTCACCAAGGTAAAAAATAAACCCCTCTTCCAATTCTGGATGGAAATTGGAAGTTGTTGCATTCTTTTGTGGAGCTTCAGGTATGCTAGGTAATTGTTAGCCACCTTGCAGGCTAACACCAACATTCAGTAGAAATCCAAGAGAACACCTCTGGGACATTATGTTTCAGTCCATCCGACGTCGCCAGGTTGCACCTCAGACTGTCCAGAAGCTGAGTGATGCCCTGGTACAGATCTGGGAGGAGATCCCCCAGGACACCATCCGTCGTCTCATTAGGAGCATGCCGCGACTTTGTCAGGCATGCATACAAGCACGTGGGGGCCATACAAACTACTGAGTATGATTTTGAGTTGCTGCAATAAAATTTTGGCAACATGGACTAGCCTGCTGCATCATTTTTTTCCACTCTGATTTTCAGGGTGTCTGTGAATTCAGCCCTCTGTAGGTAGATTAATTTCATTTCCATTACACGATGTGGCATCCTTTCATTTTTAACATATTACCGAGTCCATATCAGTATAGATACTAGCATGATGTTTTTTTCCCTTTGAGATCTGATGTGTTTTCAAAGTGTTCCTTTATTTTTTTGAGCAGTGTGTATATATACAGTACATACATACATACATATGAGTTATTATTTATTGTATTATGTGAGCTAATGTTACAGGCCTAACCTTCGTTTTAGCAGTGAAATACAGGAATCATGGAAAGTAAATTGTGCTAAATAAATTTCAGTCAAACTGCTGAAAATAGGTTAGGCTACTCCAAGATGCTAAATGGCTAATAGTAGGGGTGCCCAATCCTGCTCTGGGAGAGCTACCACCCTGCAGAGCTTAGGTGCAGCCCTAATTTAACATACCTGATACAGATAATCAGGCCCTCAGTATGAGAACCAGCTTAACTTCAACATAGCTGACTCTAATACTGAGGTGCTACTGAAGTGCCTGATTATCTGTATCAGGTGTGTTAAATTAGGGCTGTACCTAAGCTCTGCAGGGTGGTAGCTCTCCAGGAGCAGGGTTAGGCACCCCTGGTTTATAGTTTCTATGGCTAACATATTATTGGGTGAGTCTGTGTATGTCTTCTTTTAATATATTGTCGCATTGCAGTTGTGCTCTTGGGATATTTAAATTCTGCAACATCAGCATTTTAATTTACTTTTAATGTGAAATGTTCCCATACAACTGAGGCTTTCATTCTCTTTATTATCCTTAGACTTCCTTCCTTTGTATTGCTGAGTAATCAAAACTGAAAATTGTAATTGATTCTTTTTTATAAATCAAGCTTTATCTAGTAATTGTGATAGCTTTAATCCTGAGTGTTTGGCACATCAAGCAGTGACAACAGAATATCCTCAGCTTCTTCTGAGCAGCCCATTCCAACATCATTGCAATTTCAATACACAGCTAATTAACTCCACATTGGAACCTGTTCAAACATAGTAATTGTTTGCCTTAGTAACCACACTACAAAACTACAAAAATCCATGTACAGCAGTTTTTGTTTCACACATTTCAGGCCAAGTACTGTTTTGCAATACAAACCCTTCAAGCCACTCCCACATAACATCAGGACTGAAATGAATGCTACTCATGAATAATGCATTTACATACTTTATTATATATACAAGATCACATGGGCAAATAGAAAGGCTGAAAAAATTATGAAGGAAAAGCTCCAATAAACACAATAGTAGATAAGTAGTGTTTAAAGGGTTAAGCATAATTTTTTTTTTTTTATTTATTTTTTTTGCAAATGACCTTCCCAGGAGCACTGCTAACATGTGTTACACATAAGTTTCTTATTTCTGTCACTTAAGTGTATGCAGGCACATAACTGCAGTGTTCCTACCCATTGTCGCATTGTGTGGTCGCTGGTCTAGACAAAATTTGCTTGTTAGTCACATTTGCAGAAGAAACCTCGGGAGAACAGGGCTGGCAGGATGAAAGCCCTCACCGGCTGCCACATACAGTATATAGAATTAAGGCTACCGGTCCTTCACCAGTTACTTACTGAAGGTTATAATTGGACAACATAATGAGAACCACTGATGTTGATGCACCAAGGCATAGGAAACGTAGCAATACAAATTTAAAAGCATTTTGCCATTTAAAACAGGTCCTGAAAATAATACCGTAATAATATAGTTATCTGCAGCCCTCCATGGCCTACTTTAAACAATGAGAACCTGAATTGCAAGTAATTTAGATTCTCCCGCAGCAGCTGCCATCGTTGGATCTGTAGGCTAGGCCATGTTTGATCTTGAAGTGCTTCACTGTGTTTGAGGGACTCATTTGATCTCATAAGAGGTTAACCAGCCCAACAAAAAATCTGCCCAGTGACGTAAAGGATCTATGTTCTGTAATCAGATGACAATAAAATATATCATTTCATCCTCGAGGACTTAACTGGTCTTGCAGATTTGGATTATAATGAGCATAATGTCTGTCAAAGGAGAGTAATTTAAGGTTTACAGGAGGATATCTTCACCACATGCACCTGTTTAATTTACATGAAGCTGAGGAGTTGTTTACAGAATTCTTCAGTATCTGGGTTTTGAGAGTACAGCGCTTCACTTTTGAAATCCTGTTTTAAATCATGTCTTGAATATTCTAAGTGCTTTTGGGATTGCTAGAAGCCGCTGAGAAATAGCAACCTTCACTAGTCGCACTTAAATGAATTGCTGTTTGCTGAATTCCACCAAAGCTTGTAAATTACAACAGATGTATAAAAAGCCAAATGATTGCCCTGTGGGACTGACTACTAAGATGTTGCTTTGACTTGACAAAACCCGATAACTTTCTTCCATGTATGCAATACTTGAGAAGGGGACATTTCACTTAATCAATTGTACACAAAACTGAATTTAACAAGTGATAATGTGATTAGCATGTATGTACATATTAGCAGCAGTTAAGTGTCCATTTTTTGAGAGGTTCTTCATAAATCTAGGGCCACAAGTGTAGTCCACATAATTGATGACATCAACACTGAAAATGTGTCAACATCAATATTTTAAATCAACGCATTTTGTTTTACTGTTTTAACAAAATTACCTTGATTTCTAAAATGCTTCAATTCATTATAACAATTGTTTTCCTTTCATAACACTACGTAATTATGGGAGTAGTTCAAATTAACGCTTAACGAAAAGGTGGTTTGACACTGTGCAAAGTTTCGATGGCATAGCACGGATGCACTAGTGTTTTGAACTAGTACCTGAAGGGGAAATGCACAAGCATTATTCTGGATGATGGGCTGCCAAAGTGGGCACCATGTTGTCTATTTATGTTTACTAAATTACCATTAGTATGGACAGCTTTAATATCTAATTTTTTGTCCTTGTACAGTAGCTGCTAAATATATTCATTATTAAAGTTGTTTGCCTGCCACCTTAGAATCTCCATTGAATACCCATAAATGTATGTGGTGTTTCATTATTGGTGCTTGTAGAAATGCACGCAAGTTGCATGCGGGTGATGTAAATGGTACCGTCTGGCGGGAGGGCAGAGGCCCAGGTGCAGCGGAAGGCAAGGTGTGCACAGCTGAAGATAAGACTCCTGTTCTAAGTTCAGTTCTAAAAAACCCTCTGCCGCGTTGTGTTCCTTCTGAAGTTGATCAAAACTGTTCCTGTATTTCATAAACGCAACAGTTGCCAGTGTATGTTCATGCACATTAGGCTTGTTGGGACCGTTGTTAAAACTGAAACAAAAATGGACACAAAAGAAAAATAATTTGTGAACTGAAATAAAAATAAAACTACATTTAACAAAAAACATGTCTGACTTTAATCAGCAAAAAGTACCAGCACACCACCAACATTTTCTTACCTTGTTTATCCACAGTTTCTCCTCTTTTAATAGATGCTGAGCTGTCCCTTTCTTCACCGCCACTTTTGAACATCACAATACGCATCGCATTAATGTTTTACACATACTACTAATCTGCTTATCGAGTAGTGGGCAGCCCTACATAAATCTTACATAAATTATATATCTTAAACTGTTTATCATTTTCTTCTTTCAAGACTCATCTATTAAGAATCTTCACCATTATTCCGCAGAATGTTTTATTATGACAACAAACTACAGCTGTAGAAAAAAATTAATAGACCATTCTATATTTTTCTTGCCGAGTGACAACAGCTCAGCTATTTATTATGCAATATGTGGCATTTCTGGGCAGGGAAAGATACCAAAATTAGCAGGTTAAAGCATAGGTTGTTACTGTCTGTGAGAGAGCTACACAGTGTCTAACCAGTGCTACTTTGAATACTATTTTAACTTGGAGGTACATTGCTTCAGTGTTCAGTTTGTGTTATGTTTACTGTAAAATGGATTTCAAAATCCACATCACCCGTAAAGCTTGACACAGAGGCCAGAAAAAGAGAAACTCTGCATAAAGCAGCAGGGCTGATGTCCTGTTCCTTTCATATTTCTGATTCTTAAGTATATTACTGCAATAAAGCTTAGCCCTTGAGAAGGCCAGTCTGGCTAGCATTCATTGCTTTCTTTAGGTAGAAATCCCTCTCTAATCTCTGCCGGTTTTGACTCACAACAGCAGTAATCCTACTTCCTCTGGTATGTAACCTTCTATTCTCAAATAACCATTTTCCTCCTTTGACAACCCTATTTCCTGGGGCCTGGACAATCAACTTAATCAAAATTGTCTTCGTACTGGTTAATGTTACCTTAGAAAGAAACCGGAATGCACACCATGGCTACCTTTGTTTCACTTTAGCCAGGAAAACTAGATACCATCCAAACATGTCCAGAACCCATCTCTAAGAGGAAGTTTCGTCGGATCTACACCATAAAGTCTCTGTCTTCAAGATTGTTCCCATTCTTGACATCTGTAAGAAATTTTTTTTCCTCCTCACTTTCCTAATTAATAATCCTCTGCAGTTTTTTTTTTTTGTTTTTTTTTGGCAGGAAGTGTGGCAATCATGTTCAGCTGGATCAGACTAACAGACTGACAACATGGAAACTTAAACCTGGTTGGTAACATTTCATTGACGGACAGTTTTTTTTTTTTTTTAATTGTAGGTTCAGCAAGTTAGCCAGACGTCACTAGTTACTTAAATCGGTAAAAGAGGAAAAAGTAAAAATAAGGATGACCTTCTCTCTGACAAAGAAATATGACAACCAAGGGTGTATCTTTCATTGACTGACAGATAAGGTTACAATAAAATGGAGAGGTACAATAAAAGCTGGATGAATCTGAGTGCTTCATGTGTTTATATATGCATTAATAATAAAGTCACATGAATAAAAATGACTTGTAACTTCCACCAGTTAGAACAGTAATAGGTATCTAATAATCGTACAACAATCATAGGGCTTTAATGATTTCCTGCAAATTGATAGACACATCTGAACATCTTGTGTCATTTTAAGAATTCTTATAATCCCTTGTCTGAATATTGCTTCACTAGGCAAAAACGATTATTTATACATACAACTTTACATACACTATATTGTAAAGTATAAAGTATTGGAACACCTGCCTTGACACATGCAGGAATAACATCCCATTCTTAATATACAGGCTTTAATATGGAGTTGGCCCACCCTTTGCAATTATAACAGCTTCACCTCTACTGGGAATGCTGTCCACAAGTGTCCAGAGAGTGTGTTTATGGAATTTTCTTACCATTCTTCCAGAAGAGCATTTGTGAGGTCAGGCACAGATGTTGGACGAGAAGGCCTGGCTCGCAGTCTCCTCTCTAATTCATCCCAAAGGTGTTTTGTCGGGTTGAGGTCACGGTTCTGTGCAGGCCAGTCAAGTTCCTCCACACCATCACGGATGGTGCCCATCCATGTCCTTATGGACCTTGCTTTGTGCACTGGTGCACAGTCAGTTGGAACAGGAAGGGGCCATCCCCAAACTGTTCTAACAAAGTTGGGAGCATGAAATTGTCTAAAATGGCTTTGAATGCAGCAGCATTAAGAGTTCCTTTCACATTAACTAAGGGGTCAACCCAACCCCTGAAAAACAACCCCACACCATAATCCTTCCTCCACCAAACTTTATACTTAGCACAATGCAGTCAGGCAAGTACTGTTCTCCTGGCAACCAGTACTGTAGTTATCAAAATACAACTACTCTATTGTAGACATATGTGCAGGGGGAAAAAAAATGTATTCCTGTATTTGTATTTAAGTTAAGTTATACTTTGTCTTTTACCTGCATTACCATTGACACTGATACAAACTAATAGTGTGTTTTGATGTTGTTACGATCCCCAGTCTAGGGTTAGGGATCGCCAGAAATCACCAGTTACACACACACACACACACACACACACACACACACACAGCAAACACACAATCCAAAACACAGTGTCCAAAAGGGGCAAGCAAAAGAGCAGTCAGGAGTCAGGCGAGAGATCAAAGAAACCAGGAAAGAAATCAAACCAAAGCAAAAGTAAAGAAGGGTGAAACGAGAAATCAAAGTCCGAAAACCAAAACCGTCATACACAAGCAATCAAAAACCAATAAGCAAACCAATAATCAAAAGCAATGAGCAGAGCTTCTGACATACTCCAGTCGTGGCCTTTTCTTTCCAGGGACCGGAAGTGACAAGTGGCGCATCAGAGGAGTCGGGGGCAGGGTCGCATGGCAGACAAGCTACTGATGACAAGGCCTGTGGGCGGAGCTGAAGATGCAGCCGGCGAATGGCGACAAGGGCGAGAAGTTCGGAGAATCTGCCAGGACCTCCTGCAAATATTTACGGCACATAACAATGTTGTTCCCCACAAACGGCTCCTGTTTAAGCTCAAAGCAGCAGGGATTTTAGAAACTGTAGCAGTTTGGATTGAAAACTAGTTAACAGACATGAAACAGCGGGTAGTTATTAGAGGCACAATGTCACAGTGGGTCTGCATTCATAGTGGGGTACCGCAGGGCTCAATTTTAGGACCACTATTGTTCCTAATTTAGCAATATCAAGACCAATATATACTGTAAACTGGCTCAATTTGCAGATGACAGCAAGGTGGATAGTGTAGCAGTTACTGAACTAACAGCACAAAAGCTACAGCAGATTTAATTAGTGACTGAGCTCATACCCGGCAGATAAAATTTCAAGGAGACAAATGTAAGGTAATGCATGCAGGAAGCAGAAATATAAAGTACAGATATTTTACGGGTTCCATTGAAATAAAGGTGGCTGATTATGAGAAAGACTTCGGTGTGTATGTTGATGCTTCCATGTCCCACTCTCAGCAGTGTGGAGAAGTAATAAAAAAGGCCAATAGGATGTTGGGTTACATCTCTATGTTTCATATGTCGCTGTGTCAAGTGAGGTGATGCTAAGATTATACAATTCCTTGGTAAGACCCCACCTAGAATATTATGTGCTGGTTTGGTCACCTTACCTTAAAAAGGACATTGTTGCCTTAGAAAGGGTTCAATGTAGGGCTACAAGAATGATTCCTGATCTCAGAGGAATGTCTCATGAGGAAAGGTTAGCTGAGCTGAATCTGTTCAGCCTTGAGCAAAGGAGACTAAGGGGGAACATGATCCAGGTATATAAGATTCAAACTGGTCTGGATGCTGTTCAACCAAATAGTTACTTCAATATCAGTTCAAATACAAAAACTTGTGGCCATAGGTGGAAATTAACGGGAGAACATTTTAATCTGGATTTGAGAAAGGATTTTACACGGTGTGTAGTTAGAGTATGGAATATTCTTCCTGTTACTGTAGTGCAAGCTAAAAGCTTGGGTTCCTTTAAACCAGAGCTAGATAAGATTTTAACAACTCTGAGCTATTAATTGAGGTTCTTCCCAAACGAGCTCAGTAGATTGAGGAATTATGTTTTAACCTAAAAGAACACCGGTATGTGTGCCAAGGAACATGCATTTCCATTACTGATATTCCACTTTCATTCATATTATCAGCTTGGTTGAATTTTAAGATGTATTACATTAATGAACAAAGATTAGTAAACTATCAAGACAAAGATTTAGCTAAAGACCTATATTTCACCCCCCTGAATGCAGACATACAAAAATGAGTGCCAGAAGTAGCAGGTGATGGTCTACAATGCACAGTGCTGGTTTCCAGCAAGCCAAGAATCTGTTCAGCTCAAAATTTAGACGAGAAATTATAAATTTCAGATAGGCCTAATGGTTCCCAAATTAACCCTGCCCAGAAGAAGAAAAAAGAAAACCAAAATGCATCTTGCAGATATGATGATCACAATACATATAGTGTGTTTTCCTACTTGCACAAACAGGCCACAGATATGCTGAGATGACAATTTGAGCAGCTTAAGAAATGCCAACGGGTTCCCACAATAACAGAATGACTTCCCTCTGCTAACGCACAAAAACAAACCGCAGAGACAAGGGGGATAAAACTCTCAGTACAGGGAAGGGACAATTTACCAGTCAATGTGACCTTTAAGCAGCATACAGCCTCTCTCCTTTTCTTATAATATTATAAGCATTGCCTGAGAAAACTAGGACATTCATCATCATCACAATATTTGGGTCTCCACTGCATATTATGTTTGACAATAACGGTGCAAAACTGGTCAAAACAAGATCTTAATTAATACAAACTTGCTATAGGGAATGTCTATGACCAGCATTAATATAGCACTTTCTGTAAACACCATATTATGGCCTTCTCAATATCCCCCTCTAGAGGCCAACAGATACAGCTCAGAAAATAATCGCTCATTTTCAAAAATTTTTGGCAGTAGCCAACCAAGCGTGGAAAGAAAAATCCTACTCAAGTAAAAGTAGTATTAATTAAAAAAAAAAGAACCATTAGAATAAAAGTACCTCTCCTAGAAACTACTGAAGAATAAAATAATAGCTTGTTTGCCCCCTTTTAACTTGTAATTTACAAATGTAACTGGGTAAATCTCTATTTCAAGTGGAAATTTGTGGATACATTTTTAAAAGTCACTCTCATTAAGCCCAAAATAAACCACCTTAATATACCTGTTAATAAATCCTTTTATAATACCTGCAAAATTAAAAGTTTAATTCCAAATATATTTTAATGCATTTAATGTAAAATGCAAAGTTTGTCTCTGGTGTTACATCATGAAGCATTCATTGTATCAAATTTGTTTATTTCAATTTATATTCCAATGTATCTGTATTTATTGACAGTTCAAGTAAGGTATTCTTGATAAAGACGACATTTCTTCAAAAAAAGCAAACACTTGTCATAACTGAACTCTAAAACATGACACCACCAGTGACAGAACAAGCACTTTTATTTCACAGTATAGAAAAATAAACAATCAAACTAAGAAATAAAGATCTAATTTTCATATTAATTAGCTTTTTAATTGTTCTGATGATTCATTATATTAACATTAGCCACTGATGGCACAGATATGATGTAACACCTGTGACTGTAACGGCAGTGACATTCTAATTAAATGGCTGGGGGAAGGGGTGGGTAGTAAGGTGACCTTGTGCAACTATTCAAAATAAATTATGTACAAGTATTTTGGGGTTTATATTGACAAAAATTTAATTACCCAGCCCTTACAACACTTAACGCCAGTGAAGTACAGAAGTGCTGTCGAGATAACCACGATATTAAAATAGCGCAAAAATTCTTTCACTGCTCATCCCTATATCCCTATGCAGAAGTTGTGTGCTGCTTGAGAAACATGAATGCAGATATAGCAACAGGCTTGGGAAGTCAAAGCCTTCCTAGTGGCTTTTATTTCGAAAAGCTCTCGTAGGGGCACCATGGATGTTCAAGTTCTGTTGTCAAGGCAACTGCCGCCACGGGTGCGTTTCACAAAAGCTTCGTTGCTAACAAGAAACTCGCGTGGTAAGGTGAAAATATTAAATAATCTTGCTGTACAAACATCTATAATGTCAATGCTTTGAAAATATAGCTGTGATAGTACTTTTTATGTACTTCTCTGTTCATGAGTATGGTTGTTTACCCACTTTGTGCTTTATGGTAGAATTCATTACATAGATAAATAAAGGACTGCACGATTATGACATCAAGTAATCACATCAAGTAATATTATGATATTTATAAAACCAAAAAGATGAAATTACCCGAAATAAAGTATTGCCAAATATAACCTATCTAACAATACAGTGTGTCCATAGTAAGTTGGTGTTGTCACGAGTTGTGTCAACAGACGCAAAGCAGTGCTGGTAAGTGTGATATGGTTATTACTCACGCGCACATCGCGAAGACGATGCTGAAACAATGCATCATTCAGCGATTATGTACACACACAGTATTTAAAAAGATGGGGGAAGCAAATAGGCCAAAAACACGGGCAAATTAACAGCTACAAAATAACGAATAGCTTCATTATCATTGAGAGCGTCCGTTGCATTATGAATTTTTTTTTTTTTTTTAAAAACACGGTGCTTAGATGCGAACCCATGGCTGTGTAAGTGAGATACCTAACATATACACGGATGGGTGTTACATACACAACCGTCTATCCCACTGAGCCATTAATAGACTATATAAAAATGACGAATCAGGAGTTTATGAGTGCTTGTAGTGGGATTAAAATAAAGTAAATTAAACGTAATTACCAATTGAGCTGATGTCACTAATAAATAATAGTTCTTGTATTTTTTTCCTTCTGCAAGAAGCATCATACAAGTATATTATTATGACGCTGCTATTTTTAAATATTATTTTTGTTATATGACTCACACAGGAAATTACTGTAATAATGTAATATCGGCACAACTGTCGTATTTAGAAATAATATTTCTAAGTTTGTGAGTTTTTGAAGGCGACCTGCTGTAAAAGTTAGACCAATATTACAATGTTTGTCAGTTTTTGCACACGACTCGCTGTGAGAGTCAGACCAATCACCTCTGAAACCATTGTAGTTCGAACTAACGTGGTTCAAACTATTCTGGTACTATAACAGTACGACAGTTCGGGTAAAGAGTCGTACTTCAGATGTTAGTTAATTGTCGTTAATGGGGTCAAAAGAAGGGTATAAATGTGAACTAATAAAATGAGTAGGCAAAGTTAGGGAAGTATAGCCGACACACTTTAGGCATGAATTACGGAGTAAAAATTCCGTTACCACACTCCATACATACTATTCAGGTAAACGCACGCCCATTTTAGACTACGTTATATAGTACAAATTCTGAAAGAAAAAAAAAACTACTCGACTACAATAACGACAGTATGTGTACTTCGTTGAATTAAACCCCTGGTAGCGAACAAATATTATAAGAAGACTACTAGGCGCACTTAACAGTACGCTGTGCTGACTAACGACAGATGTGCCGTCTGTTCATCACATTCCCGGGGGTCGGCGGCACAGACCGCCAGGCAATGCAACCTAGCAGTCCTCTGACATACCGCTGAGGTGTTTCCGTAATTTAAAGCCACGCTGACACTATTTTAACACCTAGAGGAAGACCCTGATGGGTTCGCTATATGCTGATTCGTCACAATTAATTAGAAGAACCCAAGTACTGTATATATAGTTAAACGGGATAAAACGATAAAACCACGGATAGCTTTTAATTACTATATACTCATGGTAGAAGACTATATAGAGTACAGAAAATTCCCCTAATGACAGTGATTCGCACCAGGATACTTAATTGAAGCGGATGGGGTATTAATTAAAAAAATCTAATTCTATTTTTGCTTGTTTATGCATTTTCATTAATACGGCATATACTTAATTACTCCCCAGCCATATATTCATAAGCTCTGAAATGATCACAGTCCATGCTTTTTGGCGCTGGCATTAAGTCATTACAACATGTGCTCATTGCACACGTATGTTTGGTTGGGGTGAGGGACTGCTTCTGGACCTTCAATATACAGATGCTCCTCAGTTAACGACTGAATTCCGTTCCTACGACTAGGTCATTAATTCAATTGGGAAATAAGAGAGGAGCTGCACCTTACCGAGCAAGCATACTCTAGACTACTGGTAGTGGGCTAGTGTCAACCATCTTTAGATATTGTTTTAATGTCACCTTTCCACCATCAATTGCATCAATTTTGCATATTTAAAAAAGTTTATAGTGTACTGTATACTTTAATAAATGGTGTACTCTTCCCAGTAAGTGTTTTCTCCATATGGCAGATGAAAACCTGAGTAAAACTGTAACTGTAAAAACACAGGAAAGACTTGGGAGATCTCTTATGTAGCATAGCACAGTTACAACCAGCTGGTCCCTATTTGCTAACATTAATCATCAACAGAATTAAAAATAAATTATATTTATGAAATGTACAGTATTGTGCAAAACTCTTAGGCAGTCAAAGAAAATTATGTTTAAATGATCTTAATGTTGGGGTGAAAACGATATGATACTATGATACTATGACAAAGTGTTTCAGCTTGCCATTTAAAAACCTCTTCAAAAATCACCCCAGTATTTGCAGCAACCATCCAATACACCCATATATTTGACTCACCCACTACACCCCCTTATTTGGCTAATCATTGAGTTATTTAACTAATTAAGTAAATTAATTAATCGGGCTGGTGGTGAAATTTAACAAATATGTGAAGTGGATGAGGTGCTCCTGAGGAGAACCGAAGCGGTGTTCTAGCTATCCAACAAGATCTCAGTAAGTTTATGAAGAACAGAAGAATTTTGTGTTTATTTTTTATTATGTTATTGTTAATTTGCATATTTTCTAAAGTCAAAGTGTTTTTTTCTTTCTGAGCAAATATGCAATTAAGACCTAAATAAATACACATAAACATTTTCTTTGACTGCCTAAGAATTTTTCACAGTACTGTATATCAGCATGTATTGCAAATTAGCATCTCTGCAACCCTATAAATCACTGTTAGCATCCTTTTGCACATTACCAAAATAAATCAGCATATAAAATATGTACATATGAACTAACTTATTTGAAACATACAAAAAAATACAGGCATTGCTTTAGAAGATGTCAGAAATGTAGGTCTATAACACACAGGAAAACTTTAATCGTGCGCACATCTCTGCTTCACGCGCTACTGGAGGTTTCCTACACCACGCAAAGCATCAATCGCAAGATGAGTGCAAATTGATATGGCATACCAAAATAAAGGTCAATTGCAATTGTAATATGCAACCTTCCTTCACCGACCCAAATAAATCAGAGAACAGAATAAACAGAACAGAATACGAACGCCGCGCTTCTGTGTCCACGGCCAAAGTTCTCAAACACCGTACAATACGGACTGGACGGAGAGCTGGTCCGCTGGTCGTTAAACAGGTAGGTCGTTAAGTGAGGATCGAGTGTCTGTGCTAGATTAGAGAAATGTGTGGAAATCCCACCAAAAACCCATAACAATTTAGGGGATCGGTTACAAGTAAAATAAAGTGACCGTAACTACATGTGTTTGATGATCAGGGCAACACAAAGGAACAGAGTTTCTTCTTGTTCAAAAAGCATATACAGTGATACCTCGGTTCTCGAACTTAATCCGTTCCGGACCCCGGATCGAATCCTAAAAATTTCGAGTTCTGATCGAATTTTTCCCATAAGAAATAATGGGAAACCAATTAACTGGTTCCCGGCCCCGCAAAAATTACACCTAAATATGTTTTTTAAGCATTTAAACACAAAATGAACAGGATAAAACAAGAAGAGCATTTTTCTTAATGGCTTCTAAAACGATAAACATCTTATCCCAACATTACCCCTGTCCTGCCCCGATCGTCTGCTCCTTCCGTGTGCCACGCCCCCTCGTTAACCTCGT
>JAODJW010000001.1:35179337-35195907 GCA_026777045.1 Hyperopisus bebe | reverse complement strand
GGGGGGGGGGGGGTGGGGGGGGGGGGGTAGATGAGTTTTTGCAGGTTGGGATGGCTGGGTTAATATAGTAAAGGTTACATATTGTGTTTTTTCCATACATGTATTACATTGTTTAATATAATTCCATGTTTAAATTAGCATAATGAAATGACAAAACACGTTAAATGGTACATTTCCACTGTGTAAGAGGTTTGCTCCGAAAACCTGAATACAAAATAAAACAACCATCATTTCATTGACAGCAAATACAATGTTACAATGCAGTTCCCGGTTACTGAAGACGTGTAGGCAGTCGTCTGGGGCCTCCAAAAGCTAAGGGGCCCATTTAGACAGAATTTTCAGAAATTACATTTATGGATGGAAGATAATTTGATCATTTTACTTATGTCAATATGTTTGTTTGTTTTTTTTTAGCAACAGTTTTCAGGATAGACAAAGTTGCCTCCAGTCTTGGCTACTACTACTTTTACACTTCAGGCTGCCCAGGTTTATTTTCACAGTGGAGCCTAGTGATACCGGTTATTTACTGACAAAAGTGAACCGGCACAACCGGCTAGAGTGGTACACAAATTATTAAAAGACGTGGCGAAAACACAATTAAATGGAAGTATGCAAAAATTCAAGACCAACCTTAGCCTCGGGGGCGGAGTAAGGTATAGGCCACAGCCTATAGGGCCACGGCAAAAGAGGGAACGGTTAAACTTCTTAAATTTGGCCTATTTAGGAGATACCCAACTCCCTCTGATCGGCAGATTTTACTGAGAGCACTCCCTCCCCACCCTGATTGGTAAGTTTTACTGCAGGCACCCCATGTGTTTAGCAGATTATTTATGTTCATTCCTATTTAATTTTTTTAAACTCGCTTCTCTTTAGGCTCAAAAAAAATGCTCAAATGGCCTACTTAGAGGGCCCCCTTCCCATGTCAGCCTATAGGGCCTCCAGAGTAGTCTACCCGGTAACACTTCAATTGAGAGGACACAAATAATATGGTATTATACTATTACTTATTGTCTACTAACTAAGCCTTAGTTACATACTAATCTTATTTTAATTCATTATTAATGAATCATGACACATTTGATCTCAAGCAATTACTCTATTCCTTACTATATTTGTTAATTCTGTAAACTTCTGTGAACTACTGAAGGCACAAGTCATAACAAGTTAAATACTTCTCATATTTGTTCATCATTAATGAATCAGGATGCCTCTTTCATCCCAAGCAGTTATTATATTTGTTATTGTATCTGTTAATTGCGCAAATCTTTGTGAACTACTGAAGGAACTACTGAAGAAACAACATCATTAGAGTGAGTACTACAGAATGGGAAAAAGGAAGGAAAGAAATTAAATAAAGCACAGAATAACACGTGAAACACTTACTTTATGGTTATTCACCATTAATTAATTAACACATCTTTTAAGTAGCAACTATATTTGTTCATGATCTGTTCATAATTTGTACTTCAGTAGTAACTGAGTTAATATTAAGTATTTGTGCCCCATCAAGTAAAGTGTTACCGTCCACACCAGTTTACCCTAGAATCCTTGAAACTTTAAGAACCGGGCACCACTTAGCTTTCACATTTTCAGAATCGAATATGGTATCCCTGATCTGGCAGCAAATTCAAAATGCAAAGGTATTTGTAATAAAAAGAACACGAACTCTGTTGTGCTCAACACTATTTTTTTCTTCTAAATATCTCTTTGGTATGGTTACTGGTTGAACTATATCGATTTCACCCAAGACCAGTTTTAATTATTAATAATATTATTCAATAATTAAATGCGTACATCTAAAATCGTTCGAAACGGTATTCTGGACGGGTGCCAATATTACTGTTTTAAAAGTTCAAAGAAAACCGAAACACATAACCCGCGACACGATCAAGTCCTCCACACAGAAAGTTCCGTCTGTTGCAAAAAAAAAAAATACGTATACAACGTTCCGCTACATTGTTTTAAAATAAAGCTTATGCTTAATGAAAATAACGTACTAAAATTAAAATATCTGAACAAAATAATGGAGCGGTAACGATATATTAACTAGGACTAGTTAACTGCAGGTTAGATCCGTTTTTAAATATTTATGATATGATATAGTCAAGATAAGCAGTGTGAAGATCACGGTGATTTACGTTTATTCAGTATTACTCTCGCTGTCATACTTTCCTCAGCGGTACTGATAACATATGTTGCATACTGTCCTTATGCAGCATCTTATAAAACATGATCAAACCGTACAAGTGCAGTCAAAACGTACTGCTTTTTATTATTTACAAATCAGACCTGATGGTTTATACCGATGTTGTTTTAGATAATCATAATACAAGTGTTGAAATCTTTACTTTTATGTAATATTCTTCCTCACCGCCTTGTGAGTTTCTGCAAGCTATAACCAGAAACTACAGGGATATGTATATCTATATGTTTCAGGAACCTGCATAGCGGCGAATCGAACGTGCGTACGTGTTTTTTTTTTCGCGAAATACGAATAACCGGTTTCTGGTACTTACTGCCATATCTCTATTAAAAATTATGCTGACTGGATATTTTTTTTGGCGGAGGAGGGAGGTAGGGGTGCGTTGTGTGGGCGTGGTTTTCTTGTGACATTTCACCGAATCACCGACAACATATTTTAACCACTGTGACGCGAGAATCGAGCTTCAAGTGACACTGCGCGAAACCATTGGTTATAATGAGCTATAATCATAATGTAATCTGGTTATAATCATGCGGACCTTCAAAATACAGGTAATGTTATAATTATGCTTTGATGTATAAATAGTTGTTATATATAGCCTATAGGCTATATGTATATATATTGTTTTTCAAGAACAAGATCGCGTTGATGGCCTTTATGTCAAGTAACAGATGTCCAGTTCACATACGTAAACTTAGGTAATGGAAAAACTATTATGTGGCTATATTATATATTTATTAGGGAATTTGATTCGTATAGTCAGTAGACCAGTAATCCTTAACCTTCACGGTAAGCGAAAAGCTTTATCAAGCAATCTGTTCGCATTAAGATAGCTACTGTTTCCAAGTGTGGTATATTGTATCTTCCGCTTTTAATAGCGTGTTGTTTTTTGCGCGTTTCAAGGTCATAGATAAATAGCTCATTTTTTCCTCTGAAATCGCCGCAAATTTAACTGATCCCTATAGTATGTTTAAAATTGTCCAGATGGATAGTCATGCAGAAAGGAACGTTTCAATAGAAGTCTAATTGCTGATAAACGCATTACGGCGAATAATGTTAAGCTATTACAACACATTGAAAACCGGCCAATAACCAAAATTTGCGCATTGGATTCATCTGTACTTATTCTTAACGAGAATGGACGTGAAATTAACGCGGTACGTACGATTAACGCTTCCCAGGTTTGCTTGCGCTATAGAAACAGCTACACTGCAATGACGGAACAAAGTAGATACTTCTACAGTACCCTTCTCCTTCTCGCCACACGTTGAATTTAACTACTTTTTTGTCCTGGTTTGATATATCTTTTTGAAAATATCGTAATATTTGTAATTTTCATTTTTAATATCCATGATGAATCTAGACCGGTGGTATAGACTGTATAACATTGGTGTGGTATTTATTCCAGTGGAAATTATATGTATTACTGTTTATTTATTGCGTTTCTAATGCAGGTACTTACCTTAATCAAAAATTAGAGTACCATTGAACAGTACACTAGTATTCCTATGTTATTCCATGTTGTTACATATGGTGGCATTTTGACTCTGCAGTAGGTAAATGTACTGTTGCCCCACACGTCCAGTTTTGTGGGTTTAAATCCCACCCTTCATCTGTGAATGTAGAGTTTGCATGTTCTCCCTGTGGTGCGCAGGTTTGCTTCAACAGTTCAAACACGTGCAGGCTAATCAGTCTAAACCGCACATATCAAATGTGTGCTTGCACTGGATTGGTTGTCTCTAAAGTCCCATTCTTCCAGGGAGAGGCTACAAATCACCTTATACTTACTTGGATATTTCAGATATTAAAAATGTGAAAATGGATAAATATTCATTTAAAGGCAATACTAACTTTGTTCCTTAAAATAATATATGCAAATAAAAGATTTAATGTACGTGAATTTTGTAAATTAGTAGCATTTACAGACGCTCCTCTACTTACGAACCTTCAACTTACGAACTTTCAGACATACAAACAAAGAGGACTGTAATTCCAAATTGTGTTCATTGGGCTCCTGTTTCCTGTCCGCAACATCAATTTTTTTTTCTGTGCACCAATTATGCCTAGTATGACTTCTGGCTGCTACTTCCGCCGCGCAGCAGCGTAGCATGCGTGCTATCAGCATCCTAGTTCTTTGTACTTGCGTATACCCTTAAAATGACGTTGAATAACGATTTACGAACATTTCAAGTTACAAACAGCCATTCGGAACATATCTCTTTCGTAAGTAGAGGAGCGTCTGTATTTGTAAATAATTTTGAATATTAATTATAACTCAATAATATAATATCATAATTGCACTCAATAATTATTTTCCACTAAGGTAACATTTGCAAATAAAATGTGTGATATTTTGCAGTTTTTCTGATGGATACAGCAGAAGGGAGTCCATTGGGGCGTGTTACACTATTCTCCGTGGAAGACAGCCTGTACTGTAAACAGGCAAGAGCTCGTCTCTTTGACCTGGGATTGCCAGTGCAAGAGGTAGACTTAAAGCAATATTCAAAATTAAGGTGCCAGCTGAAGGAACTCACTGGGTCCCACACTGTACCACAGATTTTCTTCAATAAAGTCCATGTTGGTGGTAAAGATGACCTGGACAAACTAGTGAGTTTTTTGGGTATAAAATGTTATTGTGCTGTTCTTAGAATAAAAGTGTACATCTCAGTGTCAATGGAGTAGTTGTTTTATAATTAGCAAATAAAATTTCTATGGAATTTTTGGCTGCTTGTCATTGGGTTCCACGTGTAAGATGTTTCGCTTTTTTCTCTCATTTATTAGTCTCCAAATGAACTGGAGCATCTCATGCGGCTGGTGTGGGAGGAGCCCCTGAGTTTGGATGGCCCCCAACTGCTGGGCGACTGTCTTAACAAAGAACTTGAGGCCCATGGGGAAGGTGAGAATCAAATGTACTGTTGCCCCACACGTCCAGTTTTGTGGGTTTAAATCCAAGAGATGGTCCTTTTCTAAGGCATTATTCCCCTTGGGGATATTTTATGAAGTGGGACGTCAATTAGATTAAATTTACTGAATTTTGTACATACTTATAAATGTATGCTAAACTGAGCCAGATATCCAGTTTTTTTAGCCAATTTTTGTTCACAGTTAACTATCAAAAGATGGCTGGTAACATGTCACATAATATTTCTGGAGGGGTCTGTTTGATCATTAGAATGGTATGAAGACTGAGGAGGAGTTTGTCAAAAAGCTGCATGTGTGTAGCAATACTGCAGTTCTAATGTGAGAAAAGAAATACATGTGTGTAGTTTATAAAGGCTTTGTTCAGTGACAAACCTTTGTTTAGAAAGCTTTGCCTTGTCTGCCTCCCCAGCCATTTTTGTGAGGAGGACAGATTTGTGGACATGGTTCCACAGTTTATGCAGAGTGTAGTGATTGGCAGCAATATGGAGAGCTTGAAACTATGCAGCTTCTCATAAGAGTAGCCAGGGGATTCGCTTGAAAGGAAAATGCCTGGACAGGTTTTCATTCTGCGTCTGTCATCCACTAACACAGTCAGGCCATACTATATGAGGTTGATTGTGGGCCCACTGCTGCTTTTTCTATTTCTGCAAGTATAATTTGCATGTAAATTGTTTAGGCAATGTGTGTTGCAGTATACTGGTTTGAGCACAAGGAATTGACTGGTGGGACTGGCTAACAAATCAAAGTACTTATGAAAAACTGAGAAGTGAACTGGTTCAAATAAAAATAAGCTAACAGGCATCCTGAACCAGGTCACCACCTTCCAAGAAAGTCAGGTTTTCTGCCCACAAATCTCCTCATGTAAGTTAGTGGTACTTAGTGTTGACAGAACTTGGGCAGCACAAGACAAACTTGCACTGGATTCAAGTGCAGCAGGAATACACAAGACAAACTGACCAAGCTAAACAAAAACTAAACTAACCATGCCAAACCTACCTAAGCTAAGAAACATTTACATAAGAAACAGTAAGGGAGCACAAGAATTCTTAGACAAAGAATTTCTGCAAGCAAATATAAAAATAAATTGTTTGACACATTCTGCACTAGAAGAAAATTGGGTATGATTTTACTTGAGGGGGTAGAAATAATGTAGTAGTACACGGTTACTTAATGCATAAATTAACTAGTAACTAAGTGTAAGTTACACCGATCCCATCCATTCATCATTAATCAAACATGACAGTTCATGTGTTTCATGCAGGAACTTTATTATTTCATGAATTGTTTTTGAGTAGCAACTGAGTAACTAAGTTATTTGTGTCTGTTGCAATGCATCTGGCCTCTGCTGGTGTGTTGGAATGTCATTGCTGTATGTATGCGCTGGCTGGGACCATCTACATACATGGACAAATGTAGTATGCACACAAGAATACATGCACACAATTGTACGCACACTGTAGCGACACACAGAATATAGATGTATGAGCTTTAAGAGCATGTACCAGTGGCTGTTTGTTTATTTAGCCACTAGAGGTCATTAACTGCTGGTGCTGTCAATTTATGATCCCTCCTGCAACATCCAACCCAGGAAGTAAGTTCCATCTTTTTAACACAAAGTGGTTCAACAATGTGGTCCTACATTTTTAAAAATAAAAAATATGCATAGGCATTATATAAGAGTTTGTCTTTATGAAACAAATCAATTTAGTTGTACATGATATAAAATTTAATGTGTATCAGACAACTGATCTTAAATGAAGAAATCTTCAGCATATAGAATCTGATGAACACTAAATCACTAGATTATTTTTTGTTTTTAATTTTTTGTTGTCATGAAATAATAATTATTATTAGACGTACCAAGCTACAATTATGTGATCTGAACCACAGAAGGACATCATATCTTGCCAGGCAAATATTCACCATTATTAAGTCACACATAAAAGAGATTAAGTATAGTATATTTCATCTCTAAATTTTATGAACTATGCTAAGCACAAAAAAATCAGTGATGTATATCAGTTGATCTTTTTCAAATACCTTAAATTTTGTCTATGCGGGAACGTTCTTAAAAAATCTTATGTCCTTACCTTGAAAAAGCCATAGAGATATAAATGTGACATTTGAATGAACAGTATGAAACACTGATTCTGTTTCTATTCACACAGCAAACCAGCTGTCAATGATGCTGCAGAATGTGATTTTGAGACTTTACTCAGACCACCTTTCTGCAGATGGCAAGGTATCACCGAATAGGCTTTTTTTGCATACATAAATTGGTCATATACTTCAAACCTGTGCAGAATTATGGGGCTTTACTCAAGTAGTTATATTTAAGGGTCATCCTCAGAGGTGTAATGACTCATGTTGCCCTTGAGCTCTGCAAAATTAACTTTTCTGTCCTTTTGATTTTTAGTAACTTACAAAAGAAGCTAACCTTAAAGCATAATATTTGAAATATATTTCCCTAACCCTTATTGGTCATAATATTTTAAAATATTTTAGTTAAAAATATTAGATTATTAAACATGTTTCTAGCAATATATAGAATATTTACAGACATTACATAAGCAGTATGAGCGATACATTGTTTCGTGTAGTGACAAATTGCCCAATAGGATTAAGTCATAGGGTATTTATATAAAATGAAGGACTTTGATCTGCGAAGGACTACTCCTTGTTTAATTTTTTAAGTTGTCTTTCAATTATAAACCTGGAACAGTTGGACTAGTTTTTATACAGGTTTGGAAATCAATTAGACAATTAAGACTAATTGTGACAAAAATACACTCACAGCCCCCAATGGACCACAGTTCAATACCTCTTGTGCAAATAATTTACAATAAATGGAGAACACTCATTATTTGCTATTGACTCACAGCAGGTGGACTACAAGGCCATCTCCCGCAGTGCAGCATTTGAGAGCTACTGTAAGCTGACAGTGCAGCTGCAGCACATCCAGCTGCAGCAACTGAAACATGAGGAGAAGCTGGCTTTCTTTATCAACATCTACAATGCCCTGGTCATCCATGGAAACTTGCACCTGGGCTCCCCAAAGAATATATGGCAGAGGTACCGGGTAAGGTCACAGGCTGAGAAAACAGTGCACTGCCGCTTCCTTTACATGGGTATCCAGACTCTAGTGAAGGAAGGAAAAATGGCCAGAATAAGGGCTAGGATTATTCTTGTAATAATTTTTTATTATTTATTATGTAGTATGGCGTGCAAGTACAGAAATGCACACAGAGAGCAACGGGTTGATGAAGCAGAGAGAGGCAAATTTTATTAAATAAAACAAATTGTCGCAGCATGGCAAGGGAAGTTTGGGATGGAAGGCGGTGATCACCAATGTCCTCACTTTGTAGCAGTTCCTCCAGGGAAATGTGAAGAGAACTATGGCTCCAGCCCTGTTTGGTCACTGGCTGTGTACAACCACTGTTCTGAAATGTCCATAGCTGCCCTCTGTTCAGGGTGCTGTTATTAGTCCACGGTCACCTGTAAATTTCTCAGAGTGGCCAGTATCTGGGGTCTCATGACACCACTGTAGCAGCACATCAACCAGAGCTAGGATCACTGAATCACATCTTGAACTAAATGACATTCCCTTAACTCTTGGGTATGAAGGCACAAGGCCACTGTAATGGGCGTCCTCTAGTTACCCCAAGGCCCAGTTTGAATGCTATGGAAATCTTAGACATTTACATTTTATTTAGTTGATGCTAATGTCCAAAGCAACACTGTTGAGAAAGCAAGGTTAGCCAGTCCTTGGAGCAAACAAAGTTAAGGGTCTTGCTTAATGGCCCAATGGTGAAATATCTGTGCCAGCCATGGAATTTGAACCAACAACCTTCTGATCACTAGCACAGCATCCTTACCCACTGAGCCATACCTCACTCCAAGCTCCAGAAGTATTCTTCTCGATTGTACCCTTCCCAATCCACATGCATCTGCACCAAAAAAGAATCCAAAATCTTGTTAACCATGTAAGCTGGAGTGCCAGAAAGTATTTGGCAGAGAGGTAGCCAAACAAAGTGGGCTGAAGTACAGGGGCTGGAGGAGGGATCTGTGGAAATCAGGGAGAATCCTCATATTGCATGAGAAGCAGAGATGGTAGGAGAATGGATTATTCTTCTCCTCCACCTTAGAGCATCCAGTTTACCATGGAGTGAACTGAGCAGCAGATTCTGTGCTGACATCCAGACATTTTCACCAGGTTTATACATCATCACAGGCCCTCTCCAACAATTTTTCTGGTGGACTTCTGGAGATGTGCCTTGAAGGAGTGTAGATCCAAGTATAGTGCAGAAGTAGACAGTCTCGTATCAAACTGCTAGTACTATCAGCCTTGTGTTCTGACACTAATATCAGTTGACCAGCTTTGGATCCACAAGGATAAGGACGAGAGTTTCATCTTCAGAAGAGGGCAAATTTATACTGAAGTCTATGAACAGCTGGGTCCAAAGGGTGGCACAGACCTGGAGTACACTATCAATGTTTCCTCTCCTGGGTACAGGCGGAGCAAGCTGTTGCGAAGTCCTACAAATTTTTTGTAGTAGTGGGTAATCAGAACTGTGTCTGCAAAGACATTACGGTGTATTCCACACCAGGGTGCCCTGCTAACTGAAAGAATGCCCCCTCTTCTGCATTTTGGACCAAATGCAGAGTCTATTGGAAGGACTTCCTCCTGGGTCATATGCCAGGCCTCCTTAATTTCTGAATTTTCTATGTCATCTGCCAAGACAAGAACCTTATATTCATGAACCCTTGGCAGTATGAAAAGAAAACACCAGACACTACTGCCCACTGGTCCATAGTGCACAGTGCACAACCTGGCCATACTGGGATGGTACTGTATGTGGTTCTGTGCCTGAAGTCAGAAGGTCACTGATTCAAATCCCATGGCTAGGAGAGGGATATCACCATTGAACCTCTGAGAAAGGCCCTTAACTGTAGTTACTCCAGGGACACTGACGGAACAGCTCTCCCCCACCAGAGAGTACTGCCCACTGTTCCCACTAATAATCATCTGGAAATATGCCAAGTTCTTGTGAGCAGATATGTGCCATCCTCCAGCTAGTAAGGAGAGTCTTTTCACTGCCAGGAGCTCCCTGTTCATCATGTCCTTGTTACTCTCAGTGGGAATGAGATGTTTGAAGTATTAGATATAGGAATGGATCTTCTCATCACTGGAAGATCACTAGCAAAGGATAGGGCCTATTCTCACAGCTCAGGCATTGACTTCAAGGATAAGTGGCTGTGAGCAGTCTGAGTAAATGAGGAGAAGAAAGAGATAAATTGGCATTTGAAGTCAGATAAAGCCCTGCTTAGCTCAGGCATCCATTTGAAGCCCATCAAGTTTTTATGGGTCTGAATGATTATGGTAGCGATTGGATGAAACAACGGTAAACATTTGTAGAGCTAATGAACCTCAGGACTTGTTTATCTGAAATAGTTTTAGGCTAGTCGATCACTACTTGCACCTTGCTGGATGCACCTTGTTTGGGGATGAATATGTATGCCAGGAAAGGAAATCAGTTGGCATAAGGCAAACATTTCTCAGCCTGTTGAACAACCATTTGAGTTCCCACCTTATTATTATTATTAGCTCAATGCATTCCTGTTTGTTCCAGGAGTAGATGAGGATGTCATCTAGGTAAACAAAGACCACACAGCCCAACACGTAATACATGACATCATTCACAGAGCCTAGAAGACTGCTAGAGGACTGATGAAACAAAAGGAATTACTGGATACTCATAGTGCTTAGTTGTTTATCTTTCTCCTGGGGCTACACTAGGTACAGTAGCAAGCCTTGCTCAGGTCCAACCTGCTGAAATTAGTTGCTCAATGTAGGTACTCAAAGGCAAAACTCAACCAGGGGAAAGGGTACTCATTCATGATTGTTACTATTGGGAGGATACAAATCAATGAAGGGGTGGACAGGGGCCTTCGCCTTGCCCATGAATGATAGCCTGCTCCAGCTTGGGACATGGATGCACAAAAGATGCCACTGGCAACATCCTGGACATGACCTTGATCACAGGAATAGAAAAGGAATAGTCACCTATGAAGAGAACAGGTACGCAGAACCAGCAGTCATCTGGCCAGTGTGGTAGCAGCATTATAGCCTTTTTCCTCACTGAAGATCCCTTGGAGGGTTAAGAATTTTTGGGTAAGACTGAATAAGTCTAAGGTCTATATACAGTTATTCATTTAGCGGACACATTTGTCCAAAGTGATGGACAAGTTAGGATCAGAGAACATAGTCAGTCAGTGTCCCTGGAGCAATTAGAGTTAAGGGCCTTTCTAGGAGGTCCAGTGGTGATATCCCTCTCCTAGCCATGGTATTTGAATTAGTAACCTTCTGATTATTGGCACTGAGCCACATACCACCCCAGTATGGCCAGGTTGTGCATGAGGGGGGAAATGGGCAGTATTCCCAGGTGTTTGTGGGCAGACTGACAGACAGAAAAATTTCCATGGGGTCACACCAGCCAAAAAAAATTCAGGTCTAGGGGTAGGTTGGTAAGTCAATTAGGTGGAAGACAATAGCTTCCAGATGGTGCATATCTCTACCTACTTGCAAGGCCTCAGTACAAGCAGTGACCATGTCAGAACCAGATGGTCAACCGCTCTAGGCAGTGATCACCAGAGGTTTTTGAAGTTAACAGACTAACACCCCCATCCCCTGGCACGCACACAATTGAGTTAGTTGATACACAGGGAGTTGAGTCCAGACTAAAAAGCACTCAGGAAGAGGGTTAGCATTACTGCAAGAAGATTTCAGCCAATGCCTTTACCAGTAAGGATCACTAAACCACAGCTTGAACTACCAGCAACTTTGTTTACCACCATTTTGTTCAGTAACATGGACGTCTAGTCAATGTGGTTCCCACCTTTGTTTCATCCATCTAATCCAGAAGCTGCATTACTACAACATTTAATAAATGTAAACTTTTACATTTAAATATGAATGGTCATGATACTTGTTTTTATTTTTTTTTCAGTTCTTTAACTATGTGAGCTACGTAATTGGGGGAGAGCTGTTCACGTTGCAGGACATTGAAAACGGGGTGCTACGGGGGAACAGAAGGGGCATAGCACAGTTGTGGAAACCCTTCTCTGGGAGTGACCCACGACTCCAGGTTACTTGTGTTAAGTACAGTACTATTAATCAGGTCTTTCTTATGATTATAATGAAAAAGGAATCTAGAGTGTGTTATGATATGTAAAATATTTTAATCTCGGTTTGACTGCTGCTGCTCCCCCAGGTGGCACTTCCTCATCCAGAGCCCCTTGTTCACTTTGCCTTGAATCATGGTGCCAAGGGATGCCCTCCAATTAAAACATACACAGCCAAGGTAAAGAAATATTAATGACTTTAACAGTGAACTGCTGTCATCATCTTGAGTATATTTGTCATGAACCACGTGTTCACAACTTCTGTCCTTACCTGTCATAGACAGTCTATCTGCTTTGAAGTTTTGATCTGGGTTTAGAACATTGAGGTCAAATGAAGTAAATGCTCTCAAGCCCATGAAAAGTGACAAGTATTTGGTAAACACAACAGGACATCAACAGTCAGCTCCATGCTTCTGCTGAAGCCTTCCTGGAAAATGACAACAGCTGCATGGTTGATACCACTAATGGAGAAGTTAAGCTCAGCCAGATCTTCAAATGGTACAAAATGGATTTTGGAGACACTGATGAAGAGGTACTATAATGCCCACTATTTTAGCATGGGTCAAAATTGAATGTGCACCATCAGTTCTTGCCCTTTAATACCTTATATGCAAATACCATATTCTCTGGGCTTGTAATTTTTGTGTCAATGTTTTCATCATAGGCATTTCCATGAAATATACCATGATGGGCAAATGAAAATGCTTTATCACATGGTGATTTTTTTTATGCAGTTACTGAACTGGATCTTAAATCATATGAGGGAATCACCAAAGAAGTCCAGTCTTCAGACCGTATTGGCAGCAACCAAATACAAAGTGAGCTACATGCCATACGACTGGTCCACCAACAGTATTGACTGAACTTGCAGTATTAACAGCTTCACTGTGCGTAGATGGGACCTCAGGTGTACCAATTCCCATGTAAAAGCACAGTGAGATCTGAGAGAAAGTACAAGTCTCTCAACACCTCAGTATCCTGCACCTTATATCCTGACTACGCATTCTACAGCAGTATGTGTGTGACTCTTAACTGTCTGTTTAAAGACAAACATTAACACCATTTTTATGGCAACAGTTATATATTGATACAGTCATATATAAATCATTAGAAGTTCTGCTGACATTCTGATACTGTGTTCTGAGGTGAAGTTAAATGAACTATGAAAATGAACTATGCAGTAATTTAAAGCAACAGCTTAATGCTGATGTATTTTAATGTGTTTGATGTATTGCTTTTAGTTATTTATTAATTTAGGCATTTTATTATTCTGTAGAATTACTGTTTGTCAATAACTATGGTTGTTTTCTGATACCAGCATGTTGGAGACCTGACACCACATTGCCTTGTCAAACTCCAGACAACAGATACAGCCATGGCCTATGTGCACATCTACTTTAAAATGCACCTGCTAGGTTCCCCATATAGCATGCAGTACAGAAATCTATCAGTTGAAAATATAATCCATACGAGACAGTTTCTTAAACCATATTTATCATTTTTACTACTGTCCAGTCTGTTCCTGTGTGAATGGGCATTTTCACACAGAAAAGGCTCTTTTAATTCATTACAATGAAAGAAAAACTATACAGAACAAGTTTACAAAAAATGGGTGTAGAATGATAATAGCATGTGTTAAATTTTCAGCAAGACTTTTGGAGCAGTGCACTCGAAATACATATTCATAGCACATCCAAGAAAGCAACTGGAATGTGCTGTCTGACCCTAATATCAATGCATAGTCTCTAGAGCAGGGTTCCTCATTCCTCTTTCTGGAGATCTACCATCCTGCAGAGTTTCTTTTTAACATAGCTGGGTCTAATACTGAAATGCTACTGAAGGACCTGATTATCTGTATCAGGTGTGCTAAATTAGTGTCGCACCTAAGCTTTAGAGCTGAGTCTGAATTCAAGGGCTGCATCCTTCTAAGGCTGCATTTGAAGACTGAATGTGTTACAGCAGTGTGATAAGGCTCCTTCTAATGCGGTCTAGAAATGCGTCCTGCTTTTGCCAAGTCGTGAAAGATCCACCCGATGGGTCCTTTGCTGCCCAGCATATCCTAAGATTCATGGCACAGAGGTAAAGTGGGTGTGTCCCGGCTAGGTGATAGGAGCTGCACTTCATGACTCAAAGGTAAGGGTGGGAACAGCTGGTGACACAAACTGGAAATAATCCATAGGCCAGACCATCCAATTTGACAAAGCTTTCTGTTTGATCTTTGAAGAACATAACTTACAAAGGCAATGGCTTTTTAGACCAGGTCCTTCAAAGGATGCAACCCTTGAATTTGGACACAGCCTGGATCTCCAGGAGTAGTAATGAGCAGCCCTACTCTACAGCCCATTTGTCTTGCCTGTAGATCGACTTTGCATGTCCTGCCACTTGTATGTTGCATGTTGAATACAGGGCTCTGACTCTCACGTTGAACTTTACAGAACAACAGACTCCCCAGGTCCCCTCTAACAGTGCCTTTAAAATTTGCTTGACAGATCATACCTCAGCAACACTGACCCTTGTTAACAGGTCTACGATTTGTTACAAATATTAAGTAACATATACCGGTATATATAATAATTTCCTTAACTGTAATGTTCAGAGTTTACCTCATTTCCATTTAACATCAGGAATTAAAATGTGATGCATTTTTTTCTAAAATAGAAAAAAGATTATGATATTTTATTATTTTTCCATGGGGAAAATAATGAAGTATGTTTTTGCCTGTTTATGAAACACATACACAGTTGACAGGTAGTTATGAGGTTACATTTAGGGGTGTAACAATGCACCGTGGTACAATATTTAGCAATTCAAAAAGATGCAAATACACATTGTAGGGGTGTAACAATGCACAATGGCACAAAATCATTTATTAATATTAACACATGAGGGCGCAATAGGCACAATCTCAGTTTTGCTTTGAGATTTTGTTTTTGCATTTTGCACTGGACTCTAAAGAATAAGGAAAAAACTGCAAGAGAAAAAGAAATGGCTTGAAAACACCATTTGTTTGTAAATGTACATGACTAAATAGAAATAAATAAGAACAATGAGATTTTAGTTTTCAGTCTTATCTTATTGAATATATTGAACTGTGAGCACTGAATCATGCATTGAATTGAATTGTGAGTAGAGTGCGTCATTACACCCCAGGCCACATACATTACCCCTAGAGAAATTTGGGATTAAGGGTCTTCAAGGGCCAAACAGTGGCATATAGTGGCCACATAACAGAGGCCACACAACACCCTATGTGTTTGCATAAACTTGATTTACATATGATAAGCAATTTGTTTATGCCTCTCCAGAAATATTAAATATGCAATGAGCATTTAAATTGACTTAATCATTGGTGACATGTTTTTGTTCATGTTCTTCTGTTATGCACTAGACTGTAAAAATGGTAAGATTGTATTGTGAATTTTCTGGGTCAGATGCTACTGGAGTGAAATTATTAAACTTGAATTTATGGTAGTTTATCTCTTTCACTTGACTCTTGACTGGAATTCTCTGGGTCCAGCATTCACTGCATATTGCAACTAGAAAGGGGACTGCCGGGATGACAGCACTGTATTACCTGGAAAGCCCAGTCACCCACTCCACCCATCTAATCCATACTTCACCCACATTCCATAACCTCTACAATTTCTAGAAGTTCTGGACAGGTCAAATGGAAATGTGAAAGCCCTTAAATATATTTACCCAAATGCAAACTCTGTGTATTAATTTACTACACATTCCACTTACATGTCAATTTGCACAATCTTTCCCCACCAATTTGACAGTTAGCTGTATTTCTTTGTGTATGTCTTAATGTCCATGTAATAAAATGTTTATATGTGAACTATAAGCAACATTTTTCACGACATAACAGTAAGAATTGTTGTCATTCTGACATAATCTTTTCTAGTTAAGCTTTCCTTTTGCTTTTCAGAAAGAATGAGAAAAGCATTACGTTTTAAATTAAATATAAATATATAAAAGGGTCTTCAAATATAAAATGTAATGCATAAAATAAGCACTAAGAATCAACTGAATACATTTTGCTGCAGTACTTTATCAGTTGAGGCCCTTCAAAATAAATGAATGAACTCAAGATTACATAAACTTTATAGCATGGGCCACAGGCACAGTGCCAATGTTTAATGTATATATACATACACTTACCAAAAGGATTATTAGGAACACCATACTAATACGATGTTTGACCCCCTTTCGCCTTCAGAACTGCCTTAATTCTACGTGGCATTGATTCAACAAGGTGCT
>JAODJW010000001.1:35157103-35171636 GCA_026777045.1 Hyperopisus bebe | reverse complement strand
AGTATTAATAGTTCCTTCCCAAATGTGCAGGCTACCAAAGCCATGGGCACTACTGCACCCCATGCCATTATGGCTGCTGGCTATCCGCTGATAACAAACAGGATGGTCCCTCTCTTTAGTCCAGAAGATGTGGCATCCATGATTTCCAAAAAATAATTTGAAATTTTGATTTGTCAGACCACAGGACAGTTTTCCATTTCGCCCCAGGCCATCCTAAAAGAGCACGGGCCCAGACAAATCAGCGGCATTTCAGGTTGTTTCGATATTGTTTCTTCTTTGCATGCTAGAGTTTCAGCTTGCATTTGTGGATACAGTGACTACCGATAGTGTTCACAGACAATGGTTTTTGGAAGTGTTCCTGAGACCATGCAGTGATTTCTACTATAGAATTGCATCTGTTTTTAATGTTGTGCTGCCCTAGGACCCGAAGGTTACGGCTATCCAATATTTGTTTTAGGTATTATGGTATTATGTACCGTAGATGATGAAATTCTCAAATTCTTTGCAGTAATACATCCAAGAACATTATTTTTAAATGTTTGTCCTACTTGCCCATGCAGTCTTTCACAGAGTGGTGAACCTCTCCCCATCTTCACTGCAAAGACACTGCCTCTTTGACATGCTCTTTTTTAACCCAATCATCTTACTGACCTGTTGCTAATTAACCTAATTCGATGTGACATATTCAACCAGGTCTTTTGCTTGAGTATTACACAATTTTAGTCTTTTGTTGCCCCATCCCAGCTTTTTTTAAATGTTTTGCTGCCATCAAATTCAAATTGAGCATATATTTGTAATAAAACAATACAATTTCTCAGTTTCAGTATTTGATATGTCTTTGTTCTATTTTCAGTTAAATATTGGTTTATATGATTTGTAAATCATTGAATTCTGTTTTTATATGCATTTTACACAGTGTCCCAACTTTTTGGAAACAGGGTTGTATGATAGCTTCAAAGGAGAGATTCTAGAAAGGATTAACAAAATGTTCAATGTAGTGAACTCTGGAATAATTGCCAACCCACTGCAGAATAGCAGATAACCATGACTCTGTACTTGTTTTTCAGATTAATACAAAAAGAGTAAAATACAAGGTTTGTATAAAACTGCCCAAAATATTTTTACATAATATATATACTAGTTGTCACAGCTGGCAACTGTTGTTAAAATACAGCAGGGGGTTGAGTATTTGGGTCCAGGCACTTAGTACAGTTTACGTGTCCTGACAAGCCAAGGTTAGGCCATCAAAAACATTAGTGTCTTCCATATTATTGTCAAAAAATGGATGCAAATTTTCCAAAGTAATATGGACCTTTCAGCAGTGGTGCAGTTTCTGTGTCCCCTTGTGTTTCTGCTCTCACAGTGAACATTTGCTCCATCTCACAGAACAGGAGTCCCATAAGCCCTGCCAAATGTCTTCATGAGGGACATCTGCTTAGAAAGCAGTCTGATACTACCTTGCCTTTTGGACCAAATCAGCACATCACAATGTCCCCCTGCTACCCAGACGTAGACCACGTACACCTCCAATTTGGCTGTATTTTACCACATACCTGTAAATTAACATATACAAAACACATTAATATTGAAGCCTACTATTATGAACAAGCCAATGTCATTTTACACTTATAGCCCGACAGAAAAAATACTCTGAACAAAACCCATTAGTAAAATCAATAAAGTCTGGCTGTTCATGTTACAGTATATGCTTAAGTTTTCAGATGACTAGTTACTGTGTATTGAGGTTTTGATCCCTATGTCTGTGTGGATTGTGTTTGTTTTTTCATGCAACATCTACATGGCTTTCATAGTCCAAACACTACATGAATCAGTGTGAGTGAGTGTGAGTGTGAGTGTGTGTGTGTGTGTGTGAGTGTGTGTGTGTGTGTGCCCTGCAACTGATTGGCATCTCAGGCATAGTATTCACCACCTGTTGGGATAGGTTCTAGGTCTACCTTCATATTCATTAACTGCATATACATTTTCAGAGTGTAGGAAGAACTGAATGTAAATGTACCTCCATATGCAAACATTAATTCCAGTTTCAGTTCTTAAATTAATACCAGCATACAAACCCAGTAATCACTTCACTTCACTAAACAAGAATACAAGCAGACTCACCTTCCTCATCTGAATCAAAGCCAAACAGAGATGTACACTGGTTTGAGGAGTGGTGACTCTGTAACTCCTCTGTGCTACTGAAGATGAGGAAGCACTTGGCACATCGTTGCCTCGGGGTTTTGTCACTTGGGCTGCTCTGCTGTACTGAAGAAGGACTGGGAGCTGCTGAAGATTTCCTGCGCTTGGGCATGCTGATGTACTTCTCATCCAAGTAGGCTGAGGGCGGCAGACGCACAAATGGTCTGTTGGATGTCCCCCCATAGCCAGACTGTTCTCCAGATTTGGCTGCTTTCTGGCCTGACAGACAAGGCTCCTGGTGACCCACTGCACTTTCAGTCTGGGTTTTATCATCTACACTTTTGTTGCCTAGTCTATTCTCTTGTTCACTTTCCTGGGGACTATCAGTTTTGCGCTCAGTTTGCGCTGACACATCCAGCCTTCCCACATTTTTACCATGACCGTTGACAAGCTGTATGTCAGCATCCTTGTCCTCTGTAGAGCTGACACCTTCAGCAAGTACAGGCATCCCTTCTACATTCTGTGCCTGCAGCTCTTGCTTTTCATTGCTTATTGCCATGGAATTTGTGATAGGTTTGCAACCTCCAGCAAATATATCATTCTTACAATCTGTAGGTTCTTGCCAAACCAAGCCACTGTTAGTGGTATCTTGACACTTTTCCTGTTTTCCACGGACAACCCAGACCGTGTCCTGGGTCTCATCTTTTGCTTTGGTAGGCAGGTAATGCTTCAACTCGTGTTCAAATAATAGACGTAGGAGACTGAAACGCCTCAGACAGCCTTCAAAGCTACACTGTGCTTGGAGTGGTTGATGGCTCTTCATGTGACTCTTGAGCTCCGTCTGGGTTTTAAACCGCTGTTTACAATCATAATGGAGGCAAGTATGCTTGAGTGGATGATTGTGGCCTCTGATGTGGTCCTGGTAATGTAGCAAACTAAGAAACTTTCTCTTGCAGAAGTGGCAGTTTCCCTTCTTTAAGGAGAAGGTGTATTCTTGAACTTTCACATCATCAGCATGGAATTTCATAGCATGCCTGATCAGAGGCCACTCTGCTCGGGCAAATGTCTTATCGCAGCCATCTGCAGGACAGCAGTACTCTCCCTTTTCACTTTGCTGATTTCCAGTTTCAACAAATCCATTGGCTTTCACTTTACCTCTTGAAATGTTTGAATGTTGGGGATGATTCATATCAACAGCCTCATTATTAAATGTTTTATTTGGAAGAACTATATTTTCAATACTCGCAGTAGTAGTTCCAATATGATTATCTGGATTGCAATTAGGGGCATTTTTCATTTTTTCAATGTGTTCTGTCACATGGCTCTTTGCTTTAATACGAGATTTAAATACTTTTGTGCAGAACATACACTTCAGCTTGTCCCGCTGGAGATGAGCCACTGCATGACGCATTATATTGCCACCTCTGAACTCTTTGTTACATTCCTTGCAACGATGCTTGAGAATTAAGTTTCCCATTTTGGAGGGAGAACTGGACGAGGCTGACAAGGCTGCTAAAGGCTTGTGTGGTTCTGCATCTGTAGCACTGGAAACACTGTGGAAGTCAGAACTACCATCAGTGCTAGCAGCAATTTTAGTTTGGCTTTCATATGGTATAGCCCTGTAATCAGTAGCATTACCCATGATCTGCGGGTCACCAGTACCACCATTTGGAATGATATTCCTATTAATATCTGAAACATTCCCTTCCAAAGGAATCTCACATGTTGTATCAATGTGTATCACATCATGATGAATTTCAGATCCCACTATGGAAACTTTAGCTGCAAAAACTGGATTAACAATGCTTGTCTGAACAGGTGAACTAACTTCTGTTTCCACTAAATGTTGACAGGAATGCCCTATCATATAGTCCTGCCCTGACTTATATAAATCTTCCTTTTGCATAGGAGATGCTGCTCCAGGCAGTGACTGAAGACCAACTTCTGAGGTCTCTTCAAGAATTTTGGAATAGTTGTGCAGTTCTTGTATGGTGGCAATATGCAATTCAATGGCTAATTCCTCACAAAGTTCAGAACTTAGCTCAGTCGACAAAGGAGGTGACTCAGCCTTACTTAGCCCCTCCAATGGAGCATCTGTTTCTGTCATGCAAGGCTTAGCAAGCAGCTGTTCCATAGGAACCTTTGGAATACCAAAAATATTCTCCTGAGTAGAGCCTTGTTGATGATGTCCGTGCTCTGGAAGTTCCACATCATGGTCCACAGAGAAAGACACCAAAAACTCATTATCAGGAAGAGAAAATTCCAGCAATGTTCCATGGACAGGAATGGCTTGTGCATCCTCTAGGAGAGGTGCAGGCAACATGGACATGGCCTGATCCTGAGACTGGGTGAGGACTGTATTCATTTCACCCTGGACTTCAACATGTGATGACACCTCATCACCTTTTTTCTCCAAAAAGACTTCTTGAGTCTCCATGCCTATGCTAGTCTTGCCAGTAGCACATTCAGAGAATTTTTCTGTGGGAAAATGTTGTATTTTCTTCCCAAAATAGCTTCGTCTAGAAATGCTGTTCTCAGCCTGTCTGGCCATGTCTTGCAGCAGCCAGCGTGGTTTTCTGCCACGACATTTCAAGGTTTTCTTTTCTACCTGTCTGGCAAGGTGCCTTTGTTCCCTGCTGCCATGCATGTTGGAATTCTCTTGAGACATGTCCAGCCGCCTAAAAGATCGTCTTAACTGGCATTCACCAACTAGATTCTGGACACGTGACCCAGGTTTCCTGCCCCTTTTCTTTGCTGGATGTGGTACAGTTTCTTCAGCTGGAACAGGAACAAGTCTGACTTCAGGCTTGCTTCTATGTTTTCTATGTAGTTTCACTACTTCATTTGTATTGCAGTCTGAAGCATCTGAATGCAACTTGTATGGCTCTTTCACACAGTAGTGTGGCATCCATTTATCATCTTCAATAATTTCATTCAAAGCAGCTTTCATAACTTTTTCACTCATCAGCTTCAGGCAGTTGGTTCTCAAAGTGATAAGGTTCCAAAACTCTGGATCAAAAAACAAACCCTTCTTTAAAATCTGAAGAATTTCAAAGCGAATCTGGTTTTTTATTAAACTGGAATCGACATGATATTCCTGGTCGGGGTGAGTGTAAAGAAGGTATACAGTCTTGTAAGACTCCACAGTACGCTCCAAGAAGAACACCAGAAGGGCACAAGCTCTGCAGACCTCTAGATCATTGGGCAACAAGTAAGCAATGGTCTTGTAGATTAGTGATTTGGTAACAGGGTCATGGTGAAGGTCCATCTGAAGGGCACGTGCACACAGATCCACACAGAACTGCAAGCCTTCATTGCCCATCTATTAGAAGACAGAAACAATTACATGGTCACTATCAAGGTTATGAAACAGCCGCTGAACAGAAATTAAATGCAAGGAAAAGGCTGAAATAAGAACTGAAAATCACCATAAGTTTTTATTGCTAAAAAGAAAATGTACATTACTTTAACACCTATTACTCTAACACCTAGTAAGTCTTATCAATCTGTCACAACCAGAGTAAGAGTATGTGATTTTGTGTAAGACAAGTTATTTTACAACACTGACAATATCTGGGAAGTGCCCATTCTTCAGAAGCCATGTTCTAAGCATCAGTCAAATTATGTGGGTAAAACTTAACTCCAAAAATATGCAACAGACAGCTTTCAAGCCCAAGCCCAAGATGTCCTAATGGCTTCACTCCAATAAGAAAAAAAAGATGTAAAACATTGGGCAGGTACATGAGGATATTGGATGTAAAATGTATCCTGCCACATGCATGAATGTTTCCACTTCAAATTAGTAGTTTGTAGTGACATGGTGCACAAGTACGAATCAATAGCACTTACTTCATCTCTGATGACTTTCATAAAAGGAAAGATAGATTTGACATTAGTCACACGCTGCATCAGTTGATAGCATTCTTCCAAAAAATTCTCTTTGGAAGGGTTTGCCCTGAGGTGAAGCTTGCTCCATATGAAAATTAGGTCCCTGAAAGAAATAGGTAATTTACCTAAATCTCACTCACATAAAACAATGCCAGCTGACAGTTCAAGTTGTGAGATTTTGAAATCTAAATTAACGTCCCTTTTTAGGATTGATCATTCGGTCTTGGAATGAGATTCTCCACAGCCTCAAGCTGCAAAAAACATACCTCTAAGTTCAGGAGAGGGTTTCAGCCCTAATCTCTCATAATTAGAGTTTTTTTTTGTTGGAGATTTAACAACTAGAGTTCAGGCAATCCTTGCATGTATTTGTATTTGTTCATTTTAGCTATTGCTTCTCATTATCTTAATGTCCATATGCTTCCTTTTGGACTTGATTTATACCTTGATTTTCATGTTATGCAGTAATGTCAATATCTCACGTAAATAAATATTGTTTAAACATACTGCGCCTACCAATTATGTGCTTGTATTGGTACTCTGTTACTTAATGCCCTTATTTGCACTGACCAGAAAGCAACCTGCTAAATAAATAAATGGGATCGAAATATTTTCTGAATTTGCTGAAGTTTTATAAAACTTACCCAGACTACCGTCATTATATAAAAGCACTAAACTTCAATAAACTTTGGATTTGTACCAAGAACTGTTGAAACATTCAAAAGCATAGTGGTGTAGTAATATCATTAGCAGTAAGTTCCAACACTTTTTTATGCATGTTTTGCTAAGAAAAACAAGCTACAGTTCAGTCAATTCAGATGCAAGTACTTTGTTTTGTTTTTCCATTATCAAAAAAAATGTCTAAAAATATTTAATTACAACCATAGTGGCTGTAATTTTGTTTTCTATTGTTGTTGATGGTAAACTATAATTTAGCTGTTTTGGTTCTGTTGAAAGACAGGATTTTCCATCCCCAAAATAAAGACTTACCCAACACCTATTGATATAGCCAAGCTTTTCTCTATATTACATTCTACATACGAGCATCTCTTTCAATATTATACAGTCTGGCCAAAGGTTTTTTGAATGACACAAATATTAATTTTCACGAAGTCTGCTGGTACTTTTATGATGGCAACTTGCATATACTCCAGAACGTTATGAAGAATAAAATTTATCAAATACATTCATTCCATTAAAGACAAAGTCATTTCAATACACCCTTGAGTGACAGGGGCCCAAAAGAAATTAGGAACATAACTGAATTGGTCTGGATTGGGGGGCAATATGATATGCTTTTATGGGGCCCAAAATCACTAGCAACGTCCATAAACAGAATACATGTATTATCAGCAAAAACTAACGGAGAAGCTATTAGTGCACTACACATTTTTCCTGTAAACTCAATATGAAAACCAAACACGAGTGACAGAATCATATTCCACATCAATGGCCACTCTTGCAACTGACCACATGTAGTACATGTCTCCATTCTGCAGCTGCTGAGTGAGGAAAGCTTTGCTGAAAGCCAGGAGCAAATCATCCTTCTCCTCTTTTTCAGTGTTGCAGAGTATTTCGACAGCATCTCTCCCATCAATCACAGCCATCTGTGAGGTTAGAAATATCCATGAGATAATTACAAATTAGAACTAAAACAATAAAAGATGTTTCAGTCAGTTGGGTACCCAGACTTGGATAACAAATATTACAAAACACTGTTAAGAGAATTAAGCTTTGAATACATGAATCCCCTCATTCCATCATTCATTTTCTGTTTTGCTTATCAAGAAGAGAGTAGCAATATGAACAAAAATGTTTTCAATTTAGTTACTTATCCATCATTATTTATCACCATTCTAATTTCTCTTCTTACTTCTTTCTGAAGGTGATCAAGTAGTGATGTTTTCCATAGACATGTCAAGTGAACCTGGTGAAAGTACAGGTGCTTTCCCATCTCCGGATGCTGCGTGCAACTCTTAGCTAGGGCCACAGCCTCCTGAATGCGATCACAGGCCAGCAGGTAGCGCACTCGCAAATCAAAGAAAACGGGTTCTTCAGAGTCCAAATACTTCCTGGCTGTCAAATCAGAGAGAAATCAATGTGTTTTTTTAAAAATAAATAAATAAATAAATAAATAAAAAAAACACTTTTTACATCACAGACTGAGACAAAGGGCACTGTTCCACCACACCAGGTATCTTACTTTTGGTACTTCAAGAAAGTGTAAAAACTGGAACTGCCACTACATGAAATCACAACACAAGGTGGAGTATTTTGTACTTAATTTGAAAAATGATTGCAGTATACTATAGTAGTGTTTCCCAACCCAGTCATCGGGGAACCCCGGACAGTCCACTTTTTTTGCTCCCTCCCAGCTCCCAGACAATCAGGAACACCAAACATCTGGTACAGATGCGCTGGGAGCTGAGAGGAAGCAAAAATGTGCACTGCCCTGGGTTCCCCGAGGAATGGGTTGGGAAACACTGTACCATAGGTCTGATCGATAAGCAATATTGATACCATCATCGCATGTTATGCACATGGAATTCTTACATTGCTGTCAACTAGATTAAGGTTTTTTCTCACCTTCAATGCTGTATGGATGATATAGCGCAGGGAGTTTAAGTTTCACTAAAACATCTTTACTCTACTATAGGAAAGAAAACTTAGCCAGTTTTGCAATTTTATTATTTCTTTTCAAGATTATCTAGCATATGTTTAAAAATCAGTTTAAAGTTTACCTCCACTATTGCACAAGTGCTGCATGCGTTCTCAGAGATAAACATAATCATTTTCATCCTTGCTGTTAAACCAGTCCTAGACAGGTTTATGAGAAACTGATGTTGAACTCCTTTTTTTGCTCTATAAATACCAATATTTATTACAAACATCACACCGTAATATTTGCAAATTTTCTTATACTATGCTGTCATAGTATTTAAAATACTTTGTCTTGTCATGCTATCCTGTTCTTGTATGTATTCTTCCGACCAGATCGCAATTTGAGCTTGGGTCTCAATTTATCCATGCATCCATTATTATTACTTTATTTATATTAACTTCATTTATCATTGTTTTCAGAGTTGGCAACTGTTCTAGATAGCGTTGTATTGTGTTTCAGAAGCTGGCTGTTTGCATAAACAATTGAAAAATGAAGTTTCAACTCCCACCCAAAAGTATCAAAAAAGTACCTCAGTTGGTTTGGCACTTCAGGTATTGGAACTTTTGGTACTGGTACTCAAATGGTAGTCAATGGAAAAGGGAAAGTAATGAAAGTACCGTATCTGGTGAGGTGGAGAAGCACCCAAAGTAATTTACACGCTACCTTCATCCTGCAGCTGAACAGACTCCTTTAAGATGGCCTGCAATGTTGAATTCTCCCATGGACCACCATTTTGGATTATCTGGTTCACCACCCACAGGTAAACATTGTTGTATCTCACCAGATTTGCAAAACAGTCCTATAAGAGAAGAGAGACTACCACATTACCAGAAGCAGTTCTGCAAGAGAATGTGAAGAAAATGGATTATTCAGTGCAGTATTGCTGGAGCCTAAAGCTGATCCCAGGTAACACTGGACACAAAGGCAGAGACGACCATCAGTGAGACATCTGTCCAATGCAAATATGGACTTTAAAACAGATTACTATACATTTATCACTCTGAGTGGTACAAGACTTGAGCATAATACCTGAAAAGAGTCGAGTATGTCTTTTAAAGGGTCCTCCAGGAATTCATCCTTGCCAAAAAACAGCAGGAGTTCAAAAAAGCTCCTAAAGAGAAATGATTTCCTCTATCACAATGTGATTTGGTTACATGGACCAAACTACACATGTAAACATAAACCAACATTTCTTCAGTTTTTCATATGAAATGAACATGCACTTAAAAGCCGTAGCACCACACTTCACCCCACATTTCTGTATCTGAATTTTCATTTGAGGAGATATTTAGGGATGCACTAATACTGGCACTGTGTATCAGGCTGATACTGTGCTCATATACTCGTAAACATTGTCTGATACCAAGGACCGATACCACTTAATCGCAACATTACATTGAAACTCAAAGCCTAGGCATTTTGTCAGACTGTAAGGTCTTCTGCTAGTGTCAAGAGGAAGGGACAGCACACCACACCACTTAACACAAGCAATTTGATCAAAAGACCTACCACAGTGCAGAGTAAATGGAGTTTGCTAATGCTAGCAGAGAAAAACCGCAACAACAAACTTTAGTGCAAATTATGGAATAACATAGGGAAAATTAAACAAACATTATTTATATCTAGCATTAAATAAGTTTAGTTATTTAATGTTAGATATAACTAACGCTTTAGGTTCAATCACAAATAAAAGCACACCTGGGTGTGCACTTTCTTTGCTCCTATAAAAAACGGAACGCTACCAAGCGGACCAGCCACAGTTCTCATGGTCTGCGTCGCCACGACATGTAGTCAAATTTTCTGGGGAGATACACATTAGGCTACGGCATAGGGTCCACAGCTACATCATACTTAGGGGGAGGATTCAATGCAGAAGTATAAATAAAAGTACTATACCATCATGGTTTTGTTCCTCTGTAAAGATCTTTCAAGCTGAGAATTGAGAATCTATATATAAATGATTTAGCTGGAAACTCAGGTTTCAAGTAAGTTAAATAAACACAGCGGAAACCACTTATGGTGATCACAGTAATAGCAAAGAACTGCTTATATAGCTTAAAAATAGGGTTGGGCATCATTCAAAATGTTGCGATACCAGTACCAGAACGATACCTTGATTTCAATACTGATTCCTGAACAATACTTGTTTTGATACCAATATGTTTTTAAAATCAATTTTAACAACAAGAATACATGCCGCATGCCTGCCGCATTCATCAGATCTTACTCTGCCACTTCTGCCTTGTCTGCACTCAGCATGTGTACGCATCTATGCAATAGCGTACTTGCAGCAGGATCACATGCAACTTATTTTGAAATTTAGCCAAAAACAACAAATGCTATTTTCTGACTGATGGGTAGGTGGCTATACAACTCGGGACAGCTATGAACTCGGCAAAAAACTCCACTCCGTATGCTTGCACCTCATCCATTAATTCTATAAAACGGGGCACCTTGCATTCAGGTCGGTACCACAAAAGTACCAAAGCTCAGTACCCAGCCCTACTCAAAAAAGCTTGGGACAGAATCATTCCTGTACAAAAACTGTTTAAATAATTTGCATATAGTAATCAAGTAGTCTGTACAGTGTTCATTTCAAGTCTTTTTATGCATGATAACGTATGGAAAAAAATTTAAGCTACAGTTTTTTTTTTACATTACTTTGATAAGCTTGCTTTGCCTGGTGATAATTACCGTCTGCTTCTGGCTAGCTATCCGAGGCTAAAGCTGCATGCACAGAAAACCTAAAGGGAAAAAGTCATTTTCTCTCAATGACGAATATAGACTCAAAGCTTATGATAAGCTGCCAAAAAATGAGCCGAGAGGCAACAGCAAAATTACAGTAAACTATATTTTATGTACAGTAGGCTATTGTACTGTAGCGTTATTTGAATTATACACATTTCAGTAATTTTATTTGTGTAATATTGTAATTTAAAACAGCTGTACTGTATTTTGAAAGAGTAAAATTTAGCAAAAAACGACACTGTCCACTTCATCACCTTATAGTCATGCAATATATACAAATGTCAACAAGCGGGTAATTTGCCCAGACATAAAGAAAAAAAACAGTAATGATCAATTTCACACAGACAGGATCACTATCAGTGGTTGCCACTGTATTTATGGGCTAAATGTACTGAGTTGTTGCTATATACATAACCTTTGCTGAAATTAAGCCTGATGTTCCCTTACACACAAAAGAATGACCACAGTCTCTTCTACACAGTGAGGCAAAGCATACAGCTTATTAATTAAAGACTGGTATCGGATCGGTACTCGGTATCAGCAAATACTCAAAGCTCAGGTATTGGTGCCAGTAGTGTCACAGAAAAAGTGGGATTGGTACATCCCTAAAGATATTCTACAATATTTTAAAATAATATTTCTTTGAAAGGTCTAGATAACTGAAACATCTAAAATGTAACAGACACAAAACATCATCAGATGCAACCTAACTCCCCAATATTTAAGAATAATTAATAAACTACATTTTGAAATCTACTCATCAATCGATTTACCAAAATACAGCACAATGACACAATTAACAGTACGAGAGTGAAGGAGTTTTACATACAGAGCAAGGCTGCCCAGGGTATACTGCACATGTTCACAGTCGTTGGGGAAGGAGACTGTGCCATGGGTGAAATAGCAGAGGGCCGTCCGAAGCACCTGCAGCTGAGGCAATGGCACCTGCCATCGACCAGCATGTTCTTCCACCAGCTGTTTGGGGAAACCCACATGCAAAACGTAAGTATGATCCATTTACTGAATACTGAGCATGGTCAGAACGCCCATCCATCTTTCAACCACTTAGCCAGTACGGAGTCATATAGAACAGTAAGTATTTAACATTAGTATTCCAGAACTTCGAGGCCAGTAAGAGGTCACCGTGACAATGCCGGTCTTAAATTGCAAATATTTAAAAACCACGTCAAATTATTTTTTGCTATATGAACATACAAGGAATAGCTTACCAAACACATCTTCCAATGAGTAACCTGTGAGGACGTTTCTGGCCGACAATAAATAACTTAATAAATAGTGTTAGGACACAGTAAAGTTATAATTTGGATTAACGTAGACAGATATGAGTCGTCTAATCAAATTTCTGCAGAACGTGTCAAATGAGACAGCAACCTTAATTCTACTACATCTGTTAGTAGCTACCAAAAACGGAGCCTTCAAAACTGTATAACATATTAACAACACATTTTTAAAATAAGAAATTGTAAATAAAGCCCCGAATTAACTATCAACACCAAGTAAATATGAATCTAGTTAATTGTCAACAGCCGCAGATAAATCTGAAGTACTTTAAACAGCATTATGCACCGTCGTATTGTCAGAATCAAATTAAAGTGTTATATAATGAAAAACAGTGTTATTAAACAATGCCGCATGTTGCGAGACGGCGTCCACCAAACACAGCAACTGTGGAGACGTTCCGAACCGCACGAGAGGCGTACCGTTCGCCTACTGGCCGAGCGAGCATACCCTATCAAACTCAGTGATCAGACATGTAATCAAGGTGCTTTGCTAAGCATCGGTACATTAATGTGACCACTCGGGGAAGTAAAGTAAACAGTCTCCGCTAGCTACCTAGCTAAGCGTACCATGGGTATTGGGGGAAGGGAATTAGCTAGCTAGGTTTTAAAAGCACGAATGTCTTTGTCCTGTCAGATTAAGCTTTTTACACCTCGCTTACCTCGCAAAACTTAGAACAATAATTTTTGCTTTTCAGCCCTGGTTCGTCATTTCTGGTAGCGTCCAACAAACTCTCCAATTCCTCTTTAAGTCTTTCTGATTCCAGGTCACTCTCTTCTTCCGCCATACTGCCTGTCTTACCTTGCGCGTATGACAACGAACACAGACACCCAGGACAACTGACTTCCTGCACAGCTCACTTGTCTGAAATTTGATTCGATAAGTTTAACGTCAGTCTTGTTGCTCATCAGATGAAACACCATACGATTGGTCGGGCTTAATGTCACTCACACGTTACTGACCAGACTCTACGTACGCAATGTTGGAGCTCTTTCATTGGACAAATAATAACCTGTAGAGCCAAAGCAATTATAGCAAATAGCCAGCTGCACCAGAGCTCCGTTTTTGCTTAAAAAAACAAAGAAAACATTGCCATTTGGGCTGTGTATTAATTTCGACGTCCATATTCGTATATGATTGGTAATTTCATAAATCTGTTCGCCGAAGATGATAGTACGAATCTGCTACCAGCTTATCCTGGTGAGGGTTGTGTGCTGGGAGGGAGGGGGTTGGTCTTTCCAATACCGTATGAACTATAACGTTGCCGTAAACTTTTCCATAAAATGAACTGCTAATTCAGCTATTTTGCTTCAAGTATAGGACAATTATTATTGCTTACAATTGCTTGTAAATAAATTAATGGAACAATAAGAAACACCTATTCTTGCAAACACGGCTATAGCCATTACATGGTTTCCTTGTACGTTAGTTAAGCATAAAATAGCATGGTAATTAAATACATAGTGAAAACATGACAAAAATATAGAAATGGCTGTTGAAAATAATTTGATCACCTCCAGAAATAAGCTAGAAGGCAGAAATTGAGGAATTGACATAACTGAACATAAATTTTATTATAGCCTATTTTGATTAAATAAAATTCGACCGGGGCCGGCATGGTGGTGCAGTGGTTAGCACTGTTGCCTCATAGCTCTGGGGCCTGGGTTCAAGTCTCCGCCTGGGTCACATGTGTGTGGAGTTTGCATGTTCTCCGTGTCACCGGGGGGTTTCCTCCGGGTACTCCGGTTTCCCCCCACAGTCCAAAGACATGCTGAGGCTGATTGGAGTTCCTAAATTGCC
>JAODJW010000001.1:35143227-35155867 GCA_026777045.1 Hyperopisus bebe | reverse complement strand
GTGATTGGTTGATTAGATAATTGCATTAATGAGAAATTGAACAGGTGTTCCTTATAATCCTTTAGGTGAGTGTATAACTCACTGAATTTTTGATCTAGAGTTTTAAAACTTTTATATAAAGTACCCACATTTGTTTGCTACGAACTGCACCAAGTCAAACCTCTGCAAGAATATCACAGACCTCGTGAGTTCATGACAAATACATGGTGTTCTTTTGTTACAACCTACCCCACTACTGGGGTAGGTTGTAACACATGCTGGGGTAAGTTGTAACAGTAAGACAAAAGAGGCAAAAACATGAGCCAGACCATGCTATATACTTCAAAAAGAGGTTTATTGAAATAAGCGAACAATCCAGAACAATGTCTCTGTACGTGACTTACCATAACTCAAATCCACTAGTCTGCTAGAACAAACTTCCTTAATGGTATGTAAGCTAGCTTAATCAACACTCTACTACAATGCATCTGTGCAAAAACATGTAACATGTCTAATAAAAATAATGTGTATATTCTTAATCAGAGTCACAATGCTGACAAATGAATCTTGGTAACCCTGGAGTACAGGCTTGGTGGGCCCAGGGACTGTCATAATGTCATGTCCATAATACAGGTCTGCCGCCTGAGTCAAATATTCTGCCAGCACCTCCTCCTGCACCTCAGAGAAAACTTTGTTGCTGCTGTGGTAACCTACACTGAGAAGATCACTGGACCCCTGATCTCTCAGCTTCTGCAGTGATTTGCAGTATCTGCTCAATGTTACATGGCAGATCCCATGTGCCTTTGCAACTGACCTGACTGACTTGCCCTTCTTTGTGACCTCATCAGATGCTTTTTTTAAAACACTGGCAGACACACCTTTTTCAGTCTAACTTTTCCACTGTTTAGTTAGGCATTCTGTAAAATTATTAATATCAAGAAAGTGTCCTTAGTTGTATGTAAGGGGATGGTTGTAACACTTTTAAAGATATGCTACAACCCACCCCACCCCTCTTAGCTATTGTTTATCTAGCTGTAGTAGGATAGTGGTTTGAAATTAGCAGAGGAAAAATACATCGCAGTTCACCTGAGAAACTACAATTTAATCTTATTTAAGTCATATGATGTTATCTGCAATAGTATAAATATTAAACAAAACATAGTCTTGGTCAAAAAATTACTTTACCTCAAAATCTGTTTTTTATTTGTAAAATCTGCAGGTACCTGTTTCCAGCCTTGATATCCGTCATGTGGGTTTAAGGAGGAAGTATGTAAACACTGACATGATTACATGACTCTTATCTTCTTCCTGATTGATGGAATCGGTGGTGTTACAACTCTTCCCATGTTACAACCATACCCGGTGTTCCCTATACAAATGAGCCGTTGTGAAACGTTTTACTAGTTATAACAAGATACGTGTCTCGTAATAACGAGGTAAGTAGCACATTATAACTAGAAACTTGTCAAATTTTATTTGATTATTGTGGCAGCAATACGCTGCCGTACTAGGCTTATACAATCGGGCTAGAAACAAACCACTGTATAACTTACGGTTCGCGGTGTCGTTTGCCTATGCATGGTTTGTCGGACAGAAGGCACGGACAGGTAAACCGTTATGTGCGTATGTTTTCGTTAAATGTGTTGTAACACGTACTTTGGCCACGTTTGACATATGAACATTATTGTAAAATCAAATATACAGTAACGTAAACTGCTATGTATTTGCGTCCACATAAAAATAGTAACATAACGTAAGTGTCTCTGTGATGTATGGTACACAAAGGTAAGTATATTGTACTCTTTTCTAGATTTTCATCTTTTTTTTGCCATTGAAACTGGCATTGAGTGTACTGCACTGTGGGCCATCATGTCTTGTACAATGCACTGATGTGGTTTAGTGGTAAGTCCTGTGGGTGAACTATGAGCTTTGGAGTACACGGTGATGAAATGCAAAGACTTTGACTCCATTCTGGCCCTGACTCCATCAGCAGGATTGCCAGCTTTGGTCAGCTGGCTGGAGTGAGATTTTCAATACGAGACAAGTCTGCACATATGCATTCACATTTATGTAACAGTTTTATTACCTTGTAAGTAGTCTGTAGGATTGGCAGCCCTGCATCAGGCTTTTTCCTTGCTGTCACCAACCTGCTGGCTGCCATGGGGTCAGATGTACTTCTTAGGAGAGTCTTCTGCCAAGGCTTGGTCATAGCAGTTGTGCTGTTCATCAGAGCTGGATAGCTTTGCCTGGTACCTCAAAGCTGGAGGGCCCATGTATTTGTACAAGACTTCTAATGACTTCCAATGATGATACCTTGTCTGCCCTAAAACAACAATAACCCCCTTCTACAGCTATCTGGTTATGCAGTCTAAGTGACAGGAACTGGCCCTGGTCATATTACTGCGCCTGGCTTCAGTTGCTTTGCTACTTCTTGGCAGGGCACTCTTGGGTCTTTGTTAATCCAGGAAGCTTGTTTGCACAGTCAATGTGTATTGTCCTATCATCAGCTTACATGAACAAACCTGACCAAGAGAAATTGTTCAATTTTTGCTTTGTGTAGAAGGCACATCTGTTTTTATTCTTGTTTTATATGTCAAGGTAGAATATATATTTGCTGCAGCATCTTACAATTTATTTGCAATTTTATATAATAATTTTTTTCTTGTGAGTTACCTTTGTCACGTTTCTACATATTAAGGACAGCAGATGGCAGCATTTGCCAGTCTATACTGGTATTTAACACTAAAGCAGTATTCAGCATAGCTTTTACTTGGTGTGTCAAAAAATCTGTTACACTCATGGCTAATTCTGCACAAGATTAAGGTTCATATACTGTAATGTAGTTGCAGCACACTGAAAACAGTGGCCTAGGAAAATGTTACAACCATTTTGCAATGGTCTGGATGCTTTCTTACGTTTCCAATAGCACCAGCATTCTCGAATGTATAGGTTGCCTGAACCAAATAGTAGGTAGAATATATTCTATTTGCAACTAAAATTGATTTTAAAGTGGTTGGCTGGTAATTTACAGATTTAATTTCTTTTCATAGAAAATTTGTTAATATGTACACCTGCATTTTGGCAAATTATACAATGTACCATTTCATATTTTTTCTTTGCCGAGTTTGATATTCTGGTCTATCATGTTATTTTAAATAGTTTTGCCAGTTGATTTTGTTAGGTACAGTCACATTTTCAGTTAATAGTTTATAGTTTATAGTAATGTTTAGTTAATTAGCAATAATCGTGTTTAATATTGATGTTCAATCAGCTATTTGGAATAAATATTTTTATCCCAGTTTAAAAATAAAGAAGAAACAATTTGAAAGTAAAGGGCAATTCAGATAGCAGTTCTGAAACATGACAAACATTTCATTTATGCTTTCCACCCAACACAAAGAAAAATTATCCTCCTATATTAAGAAATGTTACATACATAGCAACAGCAATACTTGTGACAAAAGACATTTACAACTCTAAAAGGAACAAAAGTATGTGTGATTTTAAATAATATAGGACAATTAACAGTTGCTGCTATGGTAAGATACTGTTCAAATATCACTGGATAGCTAATCATGATTATTATATGGTCTCCTGGTGCATTTTTTAATCAGGGAGGTGACAGTACATGTCTTGTGCATGAACAGACAGGGAAGAGCCAAATATACAGTATAAATATAGGTATAAGTGATCTTCTTTTCAAAATCAACTACATTTTAACTGATTTGAGATTAACTAATGCAACCTCAAATGATTGATGTCTTCATTAGCATGAAATGATTTTACATCATGTTGCTGTTTTATCTGGTTTGCATTCATATGGACTTATGTTGGATAGTTTTCAGAATATACTGTATGTTACAGTATTGCAAATGAACTGGTATTATTATGTTCTATTGAATATAACGGCCACACCTCATCAGTTTCTTAAAGGCCTTTTTGAAGTCCTCATTGAAGATTGTGTATATGAGTGGATTGATAAGGGAGTTGAGGTACCCAAGCCAGGTCAGGAAGTCAGCCACCTCCACAGATGTACTGCAGGTAGCACATGTGTTGACAATCACCTCCTTCAGGAAGAATGGTAGCCAGCAGATGACAAATGCCCCCAGGATCAGACCCAGGGTAGTGGCTGCTTTCCTCTCGCGGGTGCTGGATACCCTGTGCTTCCTGCTGGACCTTTCCCTATGGTACCCACCTGGGGGGCTTTTACTGGTGATACGTACACGGTCCCCCTCTGTGGAAAGGTCGGAAAATGACTTCTCTTGTGGGCTAAGAGTGTCAGGGCTCTGTGGCTCCCTGTCTGAGAACAAAGGCAGCATGGTGCCATTCATAGTTTGCTTGCTAAGCCTGCTAGTACCCCGCTTGACATAGAGGCTCTTGGCAGCCCGGTAGATCTTGTAGTAGAGAATGAGAATGAGGCCAAGGGGAATATAGAAGGCCCCAAAGGTCGAATAGATGGTGAAGGCAATGTGGTCGTGCTTAATGAGACATCCATCATCCCCTCTTGTCTGGTGATGCCTCCAGATGAGCGGAGGCAGGGAGATGAACACGGACATGACCCACACTGTAGCAATCATGATGGTGGCACGCCGGCAGGTCCGCTTTCGGGCATACTCGACCGCGTCCGTAATCGCATGGTAACGGTCCAAGGCAATGGCAGCCAGATGGAGGATGGAACAGGTGCAGCAGGTGATGTCCACACTCAGCCACATGTTACACACCACCTGGCCCATAACCCAAGACTCCTTCACAATATAGACGATGCTGAAGGGCATCACCAGGACAGCCACCAGGAGGTCGGTGACAGCCAAGGAGCAGATGAGATAGTTGGCAGGGTGGTGCAACTTTCGAGTGACAATGATAGCTGTGATGACCATAGAGTTAATAGTGGTGGTGATCACTGCCAACAAGGACAATGTCAGGGAAAGGAGAATCTTAATTGTTGTAGTTTTGTTAAAATAATCTACAGAAAGATCTGACACGTTTCTGTCATATACATCCATGCTGAGTAAGATCTAAATATTCCAAAAGTTAGAGGACAGAGTAACTGATAAATACAACATGGGCAGCATACATTGTTTTCTAAAGTGGTGGTTCCTTATTTATTTTCATGTGTATAAAAAATACTTTTAGTTTTCTAGTAGTTCTTCCCCATCATATTTTCTGTCTCATCTTTTGCTGTAAGTGATAGCACTGCCTCTTCCTCAGACTGCTATCCTCCATTCAGTCTCTCTCTTTATTATAGCACATCTGTTGCATAAGAATAAGCATGATTCAGATTAACCTTTCCACACTGAAGCCCACTATGACCCTGGCTGCCACCAAAACGGGTGTGTAAGGCCAATTGACCTTTTTATGAGCAGACGTCATCGATTACACCTATTCAACAGCCGCTGTCAGAAAGTGATCTTGGGGCGTCCATGCCTTGCTTTCCTTGGGATGACTCATGATGCATAGAGGAAGTTGGGGGGGGGGGGGGGTAGAGGCTCCACACAGGTCATCAATTGGAGAAATGGTAGCATCTGTGGAGAGCAAACCAAGATGTATCAGTGTGTGTTCATATGTCAAGAGGTGGCTGAATGGCTGCTCAGGCGCCTCCAGTTCATACAATAGGGAATCATATTGAAGCCCTCACTCCTACCATGACTACTGATCAAAAGGACAGCTGTCACCAGCACAAAGGCAGACTCGTCTGCGTGTCTTTGAAAAGGAAATTGGGAAAGATATGGCCAGTAGCAAAGACAAAAGGGCTGATAGCAGATTCATTCTGATTCTACTGAACAAAAGTGCTTGCTTTTAATGAACCAGCCGGTTCGCTTGCCCACAAATGTCTGCTTAAAGCATCTGCTTTTAAATGTAAATGAAATGACTATTTTTTCCCTCTCAATGCAATTTTCTGCTTTGCAAGGAAAGCCACTGTTGCACAATTTAGTGATCAATCTGATATCTAATTGAAAGATCAAATTTATGTACCCTGTACACTGAAAGTGCTAACATTTTACATTAAATATTACATTCTTACTTTGTTCAGTGTTATTTGCAAAAACATGCATTCAAATATACACTAAATGACACAATCTCTTGAGACAGTTTTTGAAAGTTGTTGAAACATTTGGTTCACACTTGGCTAACATATGGCCTTTACAACCAAAATGCAGAAGCAGCTGTAGGTGTTCTCATAGCAGGTGTTCCAGGTAAATAATAACCTATTAAGTCAGGCACAATATCCTCCCAATTAAAATCATGTAAACAGAGGGCTATTCTTAAACCAACTCAGTAGATCCTTACAAAAACATTACAGCATTCCAACAATCAGGAGGTAAACAGTACAGTATTATTCTGTTTTGCACAGCAATTATTGCATGTCTTAAAAATCATAAGCAGATAAATAAAACATAAGATTGCTAAGGTGCAATTCAAATAATTTTTTATACTCTAAAAGTGCAATATCGTATTTAAAAAACAAAACTTGGCAGATTACAGATCACACCTTTTTCATTAATATTCTTCTTCTTTACAAGGGAACTGTTGTCATGGAAACTCTTTCTGACATTCTCTGTAAAAAAGCACGCCATCATATTGAGCAAAGAATGTTAAGCAAATGCTTAAGCAAACAATTCAATTAAAAAATAACCCTAAATAACCTTTTTGTCTTTCTTATGTTGTTGTTATAAGTTTGGTTGCATTCAAACACAGGTATTTAGCTATGGTAAGATTTCTCATTTTTTTCCAAATATAAAGGTTGCCACATCTCTTTAAAACACAAATCAGTAGTTTTATTTTTAAAGTAATGGAACCCAATATTGTTATTATTTTTCATTTACCTAAACGCTTCGGTAATTTTATAATATTTTGGTTAAAGACGCAGCAAAAACAACTGGAGAAAAAAAGCTTTTCACCATGTCAATGGAAAGGTTCTGCATGTACATCTGTACATGCAGTATCCATCATGAGTCCTACAGCAGACTAGACTGCACATCTGTGTTCAATAAATTGGTTTGTATAAATAACTTAAGGGACAGAATTCTAAAAGGATTAAATAGTTTCATAGGAAGCAACTGGTACTGAACTGAAAAATATTAATTGTAAGCAGCATTTTCTGTTTGTTTCTGATTTTTTTTGTAACAATTGTTTAATGAGTGGTTATTAATTGTTTATGTGACAAAATGTCCAGGTAATGCATAAACCAATTAGAAATAATGCAACACAATAATGTGCAATATTGTATAGGGCTGGTGGTGCAAAGTGACAGGAAAATGAAACACGCTGCATACAACATTTAATGATACTAATAATACTGATCCATAGACATTTATTTAAATATAGGAATATTTTACTCTGTATTAAATGTGAAATATAATATACCATTTATTAAATAATTTTTAAGGCTTTGTTAATACTGCACATAAATTAGAGCAAAGCTTCAAACAGGAAATATGACAAAACTGAGTATCATCTATACACCAGTCCTCCTTTATGTTAGTATGGGGTGCAGAGATAGTGATGAGGATGATTATTATTATTTTTGATGATAACAAAAAACAAAACAAAACAACAACAATAATAATAATAATAATAATAATAATGAATAATGTAGAGGTCTTCTTCCTGTCCTCCTGCAAATGGAAAGAGGAGAGCCTGACATTATTAAAGCTAATTAAATTGCTCCGTCGGGATTTCAGTGCTGTAGGGCTATTCCAGCAATTGAAGCTTATTAAGGCTCAGGAATGGCCCTATGCAATGAACCAGCTATTTTATTTGACAGCTTTATAGCCATATAACTGATGTGTGGAACAAAAGTATGGACACTGACGCATCTCAGCACACTAAGCAGACCAAAATGGTCTCCAAGGCAACAAAGAATGACACATTCCATAAACATATGCTGTGCATTTTCAGAACACACAAACCAGGAATGTATGGGTATAGTAAAGATTTCATATGAAGTCAGTTAATTAAATGCATTTCATTTAACCTACAGGTAAGGGTGATGCCTGAAAAAAAAAATCAGAACCTGCACTGAAAAGCATCTACCTGTAATCCTCATTCTCAATCCTGTCCTGAGACCTAATGCATATTACTTTCATTTAAGTGAAATTCTTCAAGATTTGAATGAGCTCTAAACTAGATAATAATCTGTATCCATCTATCCCCTTTTCACTGTGGATCTTCAGATAAAGAAGTCTTTATTTCTTTATTCTAAAGTAATCATTAAGCACTTTTAAAATCAAAATTCATTATATTATATTTAACTTATAAGGAACACAGGTGCAAACAATGTCTGTCTGGATTCTGTGGGAGGCAAGTCAACACATTTTTATCTGTGGAGATTAAAGAAACAAGAAAACATTTTTTAATTAGTGGTAACCTCCATGTGGAGATATTGGATGTTTTAAATTGATGTCTGTGTTTTATTTACCAACACCCTAATACCTCTACTACCTCATAGACCTTTATTACAACTAGGGCTGCAACAACTAATCGATAGGCTAACATCAACAATAATCAGTAATTAAAACATAGCTGATAATGACTTTTTGTCACTGATTGGTTGCATTTTTTATGGTTTGTGGCATAAATTGCATATAATGACAAAACCACCTAGAAACGTTAATGTTGGTGTGTTAAACCAAGTTCATAATTTTCCACATGCTGTTACGGTGCGGACTCTTGTGTATATATAGTACTATATTTGTCTGTAGACGTAAATTATTGCAGGTGGCGCATGAATACAACAATGATATTCCACCAGACCACCAGAGGGCAGATAAATTGGAGAAAAAAATAACAAATTCAGGCAGTGTAGTGAAATGGGTAAACTTGCATGAACAGTGTTATTTGTTAGTAAGCTGAGTGTTATTACGGTAATATGGTGTACTGCGGAATACTGGTGACAAAATTAAATGGACTTTATCTTTGTTCACTTACATTTAGCACAGACTACCTTTAATACAACTTATCCTGCTAAGCATGAAATCCTGCTTCTTTCCCTGGTTATATTCCAAGTTCTGACTGAAAGCGTTATAGATCAATAAAGAGCCTCCTTCGTAGTTCTGGGTAAATGGCGCCATGTTTGTAGTCCCCAAGCGGCTTCACTGAGGACATAAGGTCAGCATGAGCCAGTCAAGGAATAACCACACAGTCAAAAATGTTTATATCTCACAGCTATAATCATAAAATACAAGTTAACAGTTAGTGGTTATTGTTAGCTAAACTATTTAGTGGTTTAGCGGTTTAGCATTATCAAATTAATCTTTGGAGCTGGCGGAATAACAGTAATAGAAGTTAACTTTTCGGTTAGCTATACCCACCACTAGTTAATTTTAACTATACTATATTTATAATTGTTAGAAATGGAACACAAACCAGGAAAACGGTTTGCTTCATATTCAGCCAAAGAGTCTAAGTTATTAGTCTTCTTATCTATTATTTCTTCAGTCTTGCATGACTAATAATATGCTTGAGTCTAATCTACTTGATGCAACAAATGACAATTAATTATCTTAAACGACACCACTTTCAAGAGCATATTAGCAAGTTACCAATTCAGCTATTGTCATTTATCAGACTGACTGATCATCTAGCCAGTTATTTCATCCATATATCTTCTTCTAACCACTTATACTGATGTGGGTCATGGAGATTACTGGAGCGTATCGCAGACAGTGTAGGGCACAAGTCTGGGGTACATCCAGGACAGGATGCCAGTGTATCCCATACACATGGACATACATACACATTCAGTCACTCACTACAGCCAAATTAGAGTTGTCAGTAAGCCAAACTACATGTCTTTGGTATAAAACTGCTGGCTCCAAGACTCAACAAATTCACTCTGGCATGTCTATCAGGTGCACTGCAATCCCCCCCTCCCCTCCAAGTGAAAAATGGCCCAGAAGCCTGTTTTCATCATAAATTCCTCTCTCTGCAATCCTCAAGTCAGTCCACAGATTTTCTGTGGCATTTAAGTCTGGCGTGTGACTAGGCCATGCAAGGTCATTCACTTTGTTCTCCCTCAGCCACTATGGTTAATTTGGTGGTGTCTTTCAGGTTGTCATATTTTTTATTTACATGAATACATGACAACAACCTGAAGGACACCCCATATATATGGGGGTGGCATGGTGCAGTGGTTAGCACTATTGCCTCACACCTCTGGGACCAGAGTTTGAGTCTCTGCCTGGGTCACATATGTGTGGATTTTGCTTGTATTCCCCATGTTGTTGTGGGGTTTCCTCCGGTTCTCCCCCCCCCCCCCCAAGTCCAAAGACATGCTGAGGCTACTAGGAGTTACTAAACTGCCCATAGGTGTGAGTGTGGGGGTGACACAGAAGGATAAGCATTTTGGAAAATGGAGATATACACTGTGCCCGACTGTCCTGGTGACCACTACCCCCAGTTCCCACCTCAGTTCCGAAGCGAGTTCCAGGGATCCACTAACAGCCGACGGTGCATCGCCCCAGGTAGCTCCCCGAGCACTGGCATGGCGCCCTTCTGCCTACCCCACTTAGTAGGGCTCTGGTGCTGTGGGGCAGGCGGGGTCTCCTGCTTGCCATGTTGGGCGGTCCTGCACAGCAGCAACTACTCCAGGGGCTCACGCAGCTGCTGGGCCTCGAGAACATGGCATGCCTCCTCCTGGTCGCACAGAGCGATCACTGCTGCTTGCAGTGCTTCTGAGCTAGCTGGGCCTCCAAGCCACAACATGCCTTCTCCTGGCCAAGCAGCACCATCTCACAGCCACACAATGCTGCTTTGTCCAGGCTTTTCTGGCAGTTGCATTCCTTCTCCTAGCTGGTCAACTCACTGTGAAGCTGCTCCATGGACTTGATGGCCCTGTTCGTGGTGCTCTTCAGCAAGCTGGACCTTCCGCTTGTGGCACGCCTCTTTCCGCTCCAACAGAGCAGCCTCCGCCCATGCCACTACTGGTTGTGCTTGCAGCCAGAGTTGTGCCACAGCTTCTCAGCTGATGAGTGGGGAGCCCTTGACGGTTGGTGAGCAGCTGGAGTCCGATCTTGTGCCTGCCCTCCTTGGTTGCCTACATCATCTCTGCCGAGGTTCTGGCAGGTAGGCAGGCAGGAGCAGCTTCAGGGCGCACTGTGTGGGTCTGGTGTGTTCTGGATGGAGCAGAGGGTGCCTTCCTTTCCCTGGTGTCTCCTGCTGGTCTGCCGGCAGCTCTAGTATGAGCTTCCGAGCAGTAGCGTGCCCGGTGTCCCGGTGTCCGACAACACCAGCAGACCAGTTTTACATCCCTTGTCGCCACATGCCACCACTTCTCAGCTGCCTCGAAGTACGCCAGGCTGGAGCAGGCTTACTAGATGATGTCAGCCAGCGCCTGCACCAGCTGTGCCAATGGGATGGTTCCCGGTATCCCACTTCTGACACCAGGGTAGTGCCGGGTAGAGCAAGGCATCGCAAGAGCAGAAGAGGACAAAAACACTAGCTTGTTGGGGAAAACACGCTGTTTAATAGCAGTCCTTAACAGGACTATAACAGGCACCCAACAAGCACCGAACCAAATACACAAAGCGAAAACACAAGTTTGTCAAATGCCGAACTATAAGGTACACACCTGGTGGGAGATTTACACAAGCTAAATATATGCGAGGATTGGACAGGGTACACACAAGACACGGGCAAACACATGCACAACAATAAGGAATGACTCAAAATCCCTGACATGTCTCTGTCAACCCATTTCGGGCAGTTTTGGTACATTCCATTTGCCCTCGGAACTCGTATTCCGAGTCGGATTCAGAGTTTTGAAGCCGGAAGTGACATGCGCGCTCCCGTTTCTTGGAGATCTGAGAAATATCTTGGAGCAGCACAGAGGATCCCAAGTTCAGAATCCAAGATAGCTGCGCCCTTTATCAACAGAAGGGAAAGTTGTAGTTTTATACTGTTTAAGCACTACTTCTCATTTGTGGCTCATTAAATCAGTCGCACACACTATACTGTCCAACTTATCTGTGGGCGTGTTGCTACGGAGTTTTATACGTAAAGCACCGTGCGTAATATGTTATCAACTGATATCACTAACAGTGACAATTAACCGGGTTAGAATTGGATTTCATGATTAGTCGGATTATTTGTCAGATTTACGGTAGTTTGGGCTAATTGTAAAGTGAACGAAGATAAAGACCATTTAAACTGAGGTACCTTAAATCTGACAAGTTGTCTGGCTGAGCAAAAAATCTTGCTTTCTGATATGGGTCCATGGTATTGCACTTCTGTGGCAGATGGAATGCATCCAACCCCAAACAACCAAACGTAATTAAAGAAAATAAAAAAATAAATAAAAATACACAAAAACCAAAGTAACTTAACTATCACAAAATTCTCCCACACTCAATTACTGAGATTAAGTCCTTCATCAGGACTGAAACCAGCACTGCACTGCATCGCACCCTCAGCCTCTCATTTCTGTCTCTTCCTGGTAACCTGGTGTAGTTGCCTTATATCCTGCCGGATCAAACCATGTGATTACTAACAGGCACATCAGTGATAAAGATAATATACAACTCTTCAAAACATCAACTATGCCCCCATAAATATATTCTAAAAATGACCAATCACATTTTATAAATGTCAATCATAATAAATTCACAATGAATAGTCCACTTAATAATACATACTGTACCTTATTACAAATTCAAACTCCCAC
>JAODJW010000001.1:35119374-35131968 GCA_026777045.1 Hyperopisus bebe | reverse complement strand
GCAGTTCTGAAGGCGAAAGGGGGTCAAACACCGTATTAGTATGGTGTTCCTAATAATCCTTTAGGTGAGTGTAGTTTTAATGGTGCCAGCAGTGAAACAACTAGCCAGCAAACCATGCCGCAGGTCCAGTAAATAAAATATCGTAGTCTTACGTGCCGTAAGTTTGCTGTTACGTTCCGTAAGGACGATACGTGCCGTAACTTTCGGGTACGTGCCATAAGTTCAGGAGGATGCCTACAGGTTCTTCGGACGTCCTGCCCACTCGCCCATTCGTCAACCACTCCCTAGACTCCGCCTTCTGGACCTGGCCCCGCCTCCCTTGCCTCTGGAGCAGTTTCCGGTTCATCGATAGAAGAGATTGCCGCTTCGCCACTTCGTCTGGCCGCTGCTTGCTTCTCGCCTGCTGGCTCGCTCTTAATTTGCTTTGCCTTTGGTTTGACTGCTCGTGTATGACTGTTTTGGTTCTTGATTTCTGATTTTCACCTCGTCCCTTATTGTACCTTCACCCTGGTTTTGACTGCCTGCTTGGTTTTGAACTAGTGATGGCAAAACAAAGCTTTCCAAAGCCTTGAAGCTTCCTTTTCGAGTGTGTCGAAAAATGGTTCAGTACTCGAAGCCTTCCGAAATGGTGACCATTAGTGACACCACGTGGTCAAATAGGGAAATAACACTTAATTTTGATTGAGTGCAGTGAATCTGACTATTTATAAATTGGCAAAAATTCTAATGGTCTGTAGTGTGTTATGAACATTAAATGCAATTGAAATTGAAATTGAATGTAACTTCTTGTGGACTGGGAAACCATTGACTTAACTGGGAAGGGGTGCTTGTGTAACTGAAGAGGGTCCATTAGTCTACAGATTTTTATTCAGGAACAGTATTTGTTCAACAGTGCGGGGGCTAAGTTGGTTACATTTTTTATTCACCACTTCTCCTGCTTTGGAGAATACCCGCTCACATGGAACGGAGGACGCTGGAGTGCATAAAAACTGCACTGCAGGTTCGTATAAGTGTAGATACACAGCCTGCTGCATATCCCAGTCTTCAGTACGTGGTATATTGGGGTCACTGAGGTTCGCGTCTCATTTTCACTTTTCTGAAGCAGAATGAAGCTTCGGATCACCGTGGTCACATGTTTAGGGTAGAACAGAAGTTCTGCTTCAGAATGCACTGTACTGTTTTTTTGACACATGCCTCGGAGCTTCGGTGTCAACCTTAGCATCACTATTTTGAACTTTTGCTTGTACACTTCACCTCTTTGATCTCCCCTCTGGATACCTTTGCTTCGGCTGTGTGTTTGTGTGTTCCACTAGGTGTGTGTAAGGAGTGTCTACCTTTTTGTTTCTTCGTCAACGTGGGGATTACTATTTGTTTGGTTAGGGAAATAGGCTTAGGCATTGTTGTTTCGTTATACCCTTTTCTTGTGTTCACTTAGGATTAGCTTAGCTCGGGGTCATTTTCGGTAGTGTTTTTGTTTGTTTCTTTGGCCTTTGTCACTCCTGACATTCGTTACATCCAGTGTAAACTGACTGTGAAAAACTATAAAAAAACTATAAAAAGACTCCCTTTGTGTCCCGTGTTCCCTTCTCCTACTTGTCTTGTCCTTCCCAATCACTCCTTCCCTTTCACTTTTTTAGGCTCCAACCCTAGACTGGAGCGTAACAAAATTGGGGGCTCGTACATTCCTCTTTCTCGAGTGGTGAAGAGATCATTAGGTGGACAGTAAAGTTCAGTTATTGCGCGATTCTTAAAAGGACAGCGTTAACGTGCTCCCGAAGGAATGAAGTACTTCCCCTTACAATACGTTTAGTTTATCACTTAGTGCATTGCAGTTACAAAACACTTATGTAGTTTTACACAAGGAGTCCCACTAAAACTCCACATCGACACATTTTTATAATCGACATTGTCGATTACATTGAATAATCGTCCCAACCATATTTCAATATGAATCACCAAGCATGTTAACATAAACAGCGTGCACTAAATCCCACCTCTACCTTCCCCCACATGATCACAAACATTTATGGCAGCAAAAAGTACCCATGCTAACCTTTGTTCAAGTCTGTGCATGTCACTGTTACTCATAATGAATGCCACATGTGATGTGTTGCCTATAGAATAAATAATTTAACTATGTACTATGGTGAAAGAGCATTCATACTAGAGCGGGGCAATAAACCGATAATGATAATTATTGCGATAACATTTTTTATATCGATATGCCAAATGCTTGGTGACAGTATAATTTAAGACCAACATGCTGCTAGCTACACGCTTTGCATCACAAAATGAGGTCACTTTCTCTGTGACTACTTGTCAGGACCGGCAGGGGAGCACAAGCTCAAACACAGCCGTGAGATGAGGGATTCATTAAATAAATAACAGAATGCAATAGGGCAGGTAGGCAGACAACAGACAATACCGTCAAAACAACAGGGCAACTCACTGGGAGAGCAAATAAGTCCAAAGCAACCTGTTTAATAAGGGTAATCCAGTGGAATCCAAAACGAAAATCCAGAGTAAAATTCAGTCCATGAGTAATCCTGACAGTAATAATCCACAGAGAATTAAGAAAAGATGAGCTAACAAATCAAACTTGCTATGTGTTCAGTCACATCTTTTGTATTGGAATTACCCCTCACAACCAGCAATGGCAGAGAATTGTGCAAGTCAACAGAAGACAATGTTTGAGACAACACCATCCAGGAAGCAAAGTTGCTTTTGCAGGTGGCCATGAACCCCTTGGATCATCTCCGTAATGCACAATTCATAGAAAAAAAAACAGGCTGGCGTGGGGTGAAATAATGAGCCTCCTTCATCTGGTGGATAAATTGAAAAGAGGAACACAGCAGAATTTTCCCCCCAGTGCACCGTGCAGCTTCTGACAGCTCTCTGCTTCTACACCACTGGTGAGGTCCTGCAGACCTACAGATCCACATGGCCTCAGCAAGGCTGCTGTGTCTGGCATCTGTAAATCGATCACATTTCTGTTGCACCATGCACACAACTACATACAATGTCCAGCAGACAGGGATGTCTTGCATGACAATAAAAGTGGTTTCCATACCATTGCAGGCATACCTAGCATTGTAGGTGCTCAACCCTATTCATATTTGCTGCCCCTTGAGTCAAACTTGCACCTGTTGAAAAGTGTTATTGGCACTAGTGTAACATTACGCCCTGCTCCCGCTCCACTAAACGCCCAGCAACAGGGATCTTAACGGACACCCAAAGAAGGCTGGTACAACATAAAAATAACAACAATTTATTCAAGCATAAACCCCCATTGAAAGAGCATTGACAGAAGATACACTGCCCAATGACCCGCCACTAACCAACGGCCAGGCCCCAAGATCACACACAATTAGTTTACATCAAAATAACTTCTCTTAGTCAGTACACCGGTACAAACATCCACAACACAGCACAATATGACAAGAAACATAAAAAAGATACCAACAAATCCACAGCATTCGGTTATATTAGACAAGTGTTAATGGACAACATCTTATTATCTATGCCCTTACAAAGACTAGTCCCCCCAAACAAAAAGAAAATAAAACAAAGTACAAACCCACAAAATAACAATTCCCGATAACAGACAATAAGAGATAAATTAACAACGTGTAAAAAAACAGGGGAAAAGCGGCACAACCACTCTGAAATCCTCTGCAATAAATCACAACCATATAATCAGCACACCGACATTTCATCTTAAATTCACTATACCCCTTCCTTATAACCCGTATCATTTCATAATGTAACCAAATAGATATAACTTTAAACATGGCTACCTTACACCACAAATTCCCATGCAACGCTGTAATAGCTCCAATTGCTGCAGCTCCAGATCACCACTAGAAACAAAGCGATATCACTTAGTTACACTACAGCTCAAAAAATTACTCTATTACCCCCCCCCCCCCCCCCCCCGCAGATAACATGTCATTCAGTCAGCAAACCACAAGTACCTACCATCCGTCCACCAATATACACCCAAATACCATCCACCAGTCGTCATGATTACAGCACTCACCCCGCCTGTCCCGTCCTGGGCTAGCTGTAGAGAGTGAAAAATTCGGCAGTCGTATTAATAGACTTTTATCCGCCTCGTAGCACAATCGACTTAGCATTCGGCCTAACTCCCTCCCTCCCTCTTACCAACTGGACTCGCCAAACAATTCCCTATTCCCACTTTTATTTCTGTTTTAGTCCCCGCCCCTACTATCCATTCCACCTATACCCCAATAGAATTAATCCAGCTCACCTCCAGGCGAACCAGCTCCCTCTACAGAACCAGAGTACGATAGGGACCAACCTACCTAAAACTTCTTCCATTTACAGATGGCTGTACTACACTCTGCCACACTAGGCCTAAAGGTCCAGGTCATATGTAGCCATCAAGAATATTTTACAGACATTGTTGCCAAGTGGCCTGGGAGTACACAAGATGCTTATATCTGGTCCAGCTTTGGAGTGTGTCAGATGGCAAAGGATGGAGCATTTTCTGTTGGCGGGTTATTGGGAGACATCAGGCATCCTCTTAGCTAATACCTTCTGATTCCAGTGTCGAGTCCCCAAACCGTGCCTGAGGAGAGGTATTACACCGCACACTAAAGAGCACACGCTGCTGTAGAGGGTCCTTGGGGCTTGTGGAAGATGTGATTATGGTGCCTACATAAGGACTTGGGAGGTTTAAGATTCCCCCTGAATGTTGCTGTGCTGTTCTTGTGTAGTATGCTGCACAACATTGCAGTAATTATTTTATTAAAATACATTTTTGACCACCTTCTCAATAAGTTATTTTAAAGCTTCTTTTAAGAAATGTTACTTCCTTTTCCTATTGCTCATTTTATGTTACAGTAAAATCCATTTATAACGGACTTCAAGGGACCTGGCAAAAACAGTCCGTTATATCCAGAGTTGCTGTATGCATAGAACACAAATACAGGGCACCATTTACTCATGTCACACCCCAGCAGACACACTTGTGGTATAGATTATTATATTATACATAGTAATCCAACTTTACCTGACCAGATGCGTGACTATTAATAATCCCGACTACGTATCTGTGCTGGATATCACTGGCACGCCACCCGCCTTATAGGCGGAGCCTGCATGACCGTTATAGCCGAACAAAACTACAGCTAAACGCAGCTCTGGGGACCAAATTGTTTGTCCGTTATAAGCGAAATTGCGTTATACGCACGCCTGGGACCAACAGACCTCATCCGTTATAGATGGTATTCCGTTATAAGCGAGTCCACTATAACGGGATTTTACTGTATATTATAAGGACATAACATCACATTTTGAGCCTATTTTTATATTTATAACAAATAGGCTTATTTATTGCGGTCTTAATTATGGTTGATTTGGTATGTCTTCATTGATTTTCTAATAAGTTTTTTTTAAATATATTTCCATATGTCTGGTTTGACAATCATATAACATGTTTCACCATTTAAAGGAATGGAATCAATGTTGCTGTGATTCACAGTCTGTGCTTTTCACACGCAGTGGCTAGGGAGGATCCAACAAAATACTACTTAAAGTTTGTTCGCTAATTTTGAAATAACGAAGGGTTTTGGCAAACGCACGTAGACCGCACTCGTTCTTTACCAACGTCATTCTTTATCTTGTTTGTTAGAAACCCCTGGTCTCTAGCTCTAAGGACGAGTTAAGGACTATAGCTGCAAGAAGTGATAGCAGAGAACAGGTGTTCAGGTGCAATGCCTTTCACCCTGCAGGCAAAGTGTTTCAACCCCACGATTCCATGATGAGGTGGGCCTGCTGTGTAGCAGCAGCGAGCTGAGCAATACAGCACGTAAATACAAGGCATCAAATAAACATCAACTTCAACCTGCCTGCAAAGCAATTGTGGCTGCATTGAAAAAAATCAGTAAAAAGTAAATGTGTTCTTACCTGCCAAGCAAAAATACTATAAAGCCATAACCATTCACGAGAAAATTTTATACAGTACCTGAAGACTACGGCCGTCAAAGGTAATGCATTAACGAGTGTGACTAATTTTAAAAAATAATGCATTAACACACTTGCACAGCCTACTGCAGAGCCCTGTTTAGGGTCAGGACAATGTGTACAGTATATTGAGTTTTCTGTACCACATTGTTCTTTTGCTCACGTTTTTTTGGGCATTTGAGATTATCGTAGTCGCTTCTGTGTATTTCTAACCAGAAGCCCGATTTTGACAACGCATGAGCAAGAACACATTTTATGCTGTCAATTCACAACGCTTGATAAAATCAGAAAGCAAGAAGAAAACGACAGATCCTCTAATGACAAAATGAAGTCCTTTGCCTTTTATTGCTCATTCAATGACACATTACAAATGCTAGTTTTAAATGTTGAATTTGACTCCGCCTTTGGGAACAGCAAGTATGTAAATCTCACATTGGAGTCTTCAGGTGCCATCCTTTAAGGTATTCATAAGTAGATTTAAAAAAACATACATACATAAAACATTCTTGTCAATTCTGCTGCTTCTGTAATTTATTTCTTAAAATGTAAATTACTCAGAAACACATGTGTTTGTAATCATATCTTTGTGGGGACTCTCATTTTTTTATATGGGGAAAACTCTAATCCCAACATGACAACCTTAACCCCTACCCAGCCCTATTCTTAACCATAAGTAACTAAACATAATACAAGACTTGACATTTTTAGTTTTTTGATTGCATTCTCACATCTTTGTGGGGACCTGAAAAATGGTCCCCACAACATCAAAATAACAGGTTTTTATCACATTGTGGGGGACATTTGGTGTGTGTGTGTGTGTCTATTTTGGAATTAAGTCAAGCCTGTTATCCTCTTTAATGTGTTTGTACTTAATTATTTTAAGAATAGCAAACTGCTGCCGTATTAATGCATTTGATGAGGAATATTTTTTTTCCTGTAGGTAAACATAATTGCAGTGTATTTTCAACAAATTATAACATGATTGAATATGTTATTAATCTCACGATTAGTCACTCAGTTTATGCAATTAGTCATGATTAAGAGAATGAATCGACTGGTATCCCTAAGACTGGTAAGACTTTTGGAGTGATGACAGGGAAACCACACATTCATCTGTTGTTTAAGTGGATTACTATTTTTTGACTTTCTGTAATGGGTATTCACCAAAAAAACATATCTTCATGCATTTTAATTATATCAGACAATGTACCATGTGATGTAAAACTTAATAATATATTTAATATGTTATTCAGATGACAACAAAGTGCTTTGCTCTGTAAACAAAAGAAAACATTACTCTTTTTGTCTTGATAATTAGAGCAGTGGTTTTTAGTTTAGTTTTGATCAGTTCTACAACAGGTTTCTTCTTATGCCTGAACCTTAATACTTGGTACAGCAGGTGGTGATATGAATAAGAAGTGTGTGACCAAAAGGTTTCTTGATCAATTCAAGTTATGCAGGTTTCTCTCAAATCTGAAGAAATGATCTCAAATGTAATTAAAAATATGCTCAATTCTAGTAAGTTTACAATAAAATGTCTTGGCAGTCAGCTTTTTAAAATATTTCACTTCTGACATATTAGACAAGCTTTGAAAAGCTTTTAGAGATATTCTTTTAGAATACTACTAAATCTCCATGAGCAGAAATGGGCATCTGACAAGCTTATTTTAACGCTATGTGTGATTCTGATGCAAAAGTGGTCTGGTATATAAGCTGGAATAAATGAATGGCCCTTTATTTTTGCTTTCTTGCTAACACCAAAGTTGCAATTGACATGACTTAATGGTATCCATTTTAGCCCTCATGAAAACTCTTGGGGTCCATCACCGATAAATTGTAGAGTCCTTTGAGACTCTTTCGGCTCTGCTGAACCAATGGTGATCATTTAAGGAAATATAAAACTGCCCATAACAGCGGTTCCTCACACTGCAACAAATCATCCAAATGCATGTTTCCACTGTGGTAATTGTCCTTTTAGTGCTGTGCCGGTTATTGGTGCTTAGGAATTGAAATTATGCTTTATTATCTACGGCTGTTCAGAGACCATCGCCCTCGTTAAGGCAGCTCTAGTACTGACAGCACAGCTCACAAACGTGCAGCCTCCGTACCGTAACATAGGCAGGCATGCCAGAGAACCTTTCGCTTCCCAGTTGCTTAAACATCGTGACAGTATAGTGAAGGAAGGACAGCGTGAGAGTGAATTGCAGAATTAAATTCCTCTACCTCCCCATAATCGTTCATATTACCGTACCATTATTTACAACCCTGCACTGTGCCCCCCCGTTCATTTTTATGTCTGGGGTTTGTGCAGAATGCAAGAGTTCCTTTCTCATGAGTCATGAGATACAAAACATTGTTGAGTAACTAAATTGGTTAAACACTATTAAGACATCCGTGTGAAATTCTTCATAAAAGGTTGAATCCGTATGTGAATTCTTGATCGAGTGTAAAGAAATCCATAGATCCATAGGTAGGCCTACATAATTGTTTTATAAATATTGGAAATGCATGATTAGATTTTTTTTTCTCGACAGAACTGGAATCCTAAGAGTCCTTAAATCATGTTTTTAAAGGTTTTTAAAGATTGTGTTACTATGCGAATCAAAAAACTTAATAAAGGACTTAAAGTGTTGCAGAGCTTTAAACCTAGTTTAGCATCGTCTATCAGCCATAACTGGTTTTTAAAACGTTCAACAAATCAGACCCACATAGAATTTTAACGCAATAATAGCGTGCGTAAATACACAGAATATAATAGTATATATATATATATACGCGATAAAGAAATAAACAAACAAATAAAAATTTAGTCGGCAGTAAAACATAACACAAGATGACCAGACCGCAAAATAACAAATTGCAAGAAACACATTATTCTTTTCCCCGCAGTACACATTAATTGGATTTCTATTGTGCCCCGAAGCATTACAGCACAACAACCTGTTCGGATTCCTCATCCAACTTCTACTTCCTTCACAAAATTATCCTGACGAACGACTACAGAAATGGCACTACTCTCGTATTCTACCTGCTTCATAAAACCACAAATTTGATATAATGAAGTCATCTGAAAGTTAACTGGTTTTTACGACTTACTTTAATTCCGACGGTCGCTCAGTCAGAAGTCCGCATTGTGTCGCCATCATTTCTGTTTCACTTTAAGATGGAAAGAATACGATTCTTAGAGGGCTTTTCTTTATACGGTAGACTTTACACCACTCGTCTGACAAATCAACGCATTTTGAGGCTACAAGCAGTTGCGCGATGGGGCTGCGATTGAATTGACGTGTAATCTCGTGTGAAAAAGAGTGCTGCATGATTTGAACGATGCACTAATAACGTTGTTTAAATTGTGGTGTACTGTTATTCTGAGTTAATGTCATAATCAATCTTATGTGACTGAATTTCCGAAATACAACCTACCATGTGTATAGCAGTCATTATTAGTATCAGTATTATTTGTATGACTGTAGTAATAAAATAATGTTAGAAAGCAACTGATGATTACCCTAATTGTGGCGTCGAAGTTAGCAGGGTCGTTTCTTATATCTAGAGAGCAGCATTGGAGTCTCTACCACAGTCCTATGTGTGTGGTGTTTGCATGTTCTTCCCCATGTTGTGGGTTAGGGTTCCCCCCACAGACAAAAATGCATGCTAAGAAGTTACTGACCTATGTGTAGGGTGGTGCCTTATGTTAGGTTATTCCTGTCCTTGAGCCCATTAGTTCCAGGATGAGCAATCCTGCAAAGGACAAGTAGGAATTGATTATCCACCTTGTTATCTTTCATATGGTGCGCAATGATCTGTGAGGACAATGGATAAGTTGTTCCTCAATCTCACATTTTCCTGTAATTGTCATGCAGCTCTACAGGTGTTGTCATTACCTGCCGTATATTGACTCACTTACCCTCCAAAGCATATGACTGAACTACAGTACGCAAACCAGAAAAATTGCTAGAATATTATTGGAATTTCACATTCAGACAGGAGTTGCTGAATAGTCACTATTTCAGTTAATATTCTGATTTATCAGTTAAATGTTTCTAAGATAAATAGGCTGAACTAACAGATAAACAGTTAAGCATGAAGAGTTTAATCTCTCAAATTCAGTGTGTAGTGTGTACTGTTCGCTGTTACTTCTGGTAATTGTTCTCAGTATTAAGCTTGTACTGTTACTCAGTCACTATATGCCTTGTACACCAGGCATATATATATCATCACTTGCAGTTTTGATCACTTTTAAGGATAAAACAATAAAAAATGCTCAAGCCATCCAAAGAACATGATCTTTAGCCGATGTTGTGAATTTGATCATTTAAAAATAGCAGATTCCCGAAAATGCTAATGTACTTTTAAGTATAAACAGATTGCACAATGCTCTTTCTTGAAAAAAAAAATACAAAGTATAATTAAAGATCTGGTGTTAAAGCATTATAAGACATGTAAAACTATTATCCGAAAAGTGTACAGTTCATACAGAGCATTAGAAGGACACACTGACTGCAAAAAATGAACACAGATTCAAATAGCATTTTGCTAGTGTCTTCTACATTGGCAGGACTGCTTTGCCATATAATTTGTTCTTCTATCTGCCACTGTGATTTGTATCTTCAACTCTACGCAAAGGTGATTGAGAGACAGATATTGACAACCTAGCACTATACGTACAAAAGAATTCAGGCTATGAATTTTGTGATGTGACCCATAAAACCATAGCAGTTTTGATCATTATGTGCATTTACATTGTTCTGGGTAATATTCCCAAAAAGATTCATATAATAGATTGCCCTATAAAAGAGATAGATCACATGTGCATTCTTTGTTAAATCAACTGACATTCCTATTAAAATTATAATACAGTATATGCAAATACACCTTTAGTACCAAAATAATTTAAGTAAGCAATCAACAGTTTTTTGGAAAAGAAAATTGTAGTTAGGCTCCCACTCTGCCACCAGGCACAGAACTGAACTATTTCTGAAATTACAGTAGCCAAGAAAAATTAAAAGCCCTTCTCTGTCATGTGTAATCAAGTCAAAGGCATCAAAAGGCTTTAGCATACATCAAAGGCTTTAGCAAGAGGTATACAGCACGTAATCTCTCTAGGCCAGAAAAGTGTAAATGATTTGGTCTTGACACTATCTTTCTAAGTAGACATTTCATATATTCATCACGTAGTTCCTATTCCTTCAGACAGGCTAGTGGATCATGCCTTCAATAGGTAATTTCACACTGCAGGAACTCTGTTCATGAACCAGAACCTTTTTCCAGAACCAGGAACTTTTGTTGTGTTCACACGACAGGACCTCAGCCCTATTATAGTTCCTAAGAGACAGTTCTACTACCCTTTTTTAGCAGCTACTCAGGACTAGGTACTTTTCATTTGAACACAAACTACTGGGGAGGCATTTACACAAGCACCACTGCTAACTTAGAAGTAACGCAGAAGCACAGAGAAAAGAGGTACAACTAACAGAGCAAAAATTGAGCAGGTGGAATTATTTTTATACTTTAGTTACATTTAATGAATATACATTATATGAATATATAGCCTAAAGGTCCCAGTTCTATTGTGCTGTGTGACAGCATCACACACACACACGAAAGTGGCCAGAAGCTTCAAAAATCCCTGGTCGAGAGAGCCCAGGAATTTGTAACCAGGGACCAGGTTCTGGAACATCAGTGTGAAAGGGCCTAATGCTAGGCCCAAACTGGCCTCTTTTTCATCTCCCAGAAAAAGCTACCGGAAGAGCCACAAACAGCCATTTCCATAACGGGTTTTATAAGTAGTTGTATGCACAATAGCAAGTCATAACCAATGCAGTAACAGGCGTTGCTATGGCAGCATTGCCTGGTTGGGCTCAAAGGAGGATGATATACAACGAGTTCAATATCACATACTGTATCAGGCTGGGGTCTCCTCATTCTTCTCATACGAGAATACAGTTTTGTTTTATATACTTCTTCATACATGACAATTCTTATTACTTCTGACCGAGAGTCTATGGACATGGAACTGTGAGACAAGACATTTCCTGGTAATGACTTGAGAGTAGTTACAAGTATAGCATGCTAATAATTCTGTAAAGCATCCTGGAGCAAAACCTAACATACTGGCCATATCTGGCTCACAGAGCTATTGTTAATGGCGCCTGTGATAATTAAAATGAAAAATAAACAAACAGTATAGGTTCTTATATTTAAGTCCCATGAATAATCACAGTCCCATATCTGCACACAAAATCAAACTGCTCCAAAAAAACAAAAGAACAAGTCTTCTGTTGTACCTTTCATATAACATGAAAATTATCATTAATAATGGCTCATATTGACATGGTGAAGGTCAGATTTGGCCCTCCATGGAAAATATAACAGCTTGCTGTACCGACCAGAGTTATTATAATTAACAAGAACTAAACTAAAAAATAATTTTGTTAACTGAAATAAATATAAAAATGAAAACTGAATAAAAACTACAATGAACAATGCAACATGAACTAAAATTAGCACTGTGTAGGATCACACATGTACATATCACAGGGCCTAAATTCCAGGTGGCCTGAGACAAGGCCGAGCCTGGTACGAGAGGCAGACATTGGCCTAGGC
>JAODJW010000001.1:35105457-35119274 GCA_026777045.1 Hyperopisus bebe | reverse complement strand
TACGATCAAATCAGAAAAGTTCTTAGATAAAATCAAGGATGGTTTCTACGCAAGTCTTTATAAATGAGGCCCCTGGTATCAAGAGAGCAGACGAGCCTGGCAACGGATCCAGAGCGCTCTCCGCTCCCAAGCGAACCGACACAAGGCACAAGCGGACCGGCAACGCCGACCGGGATTCCCCTACCGGCCAGGACAACAGGTGTGGTTGTCCACGAAAAACTTGAGAATCCCGGGGTGCCGTAAACTCACCGCTCTTTACATCGGACCCTTCCGTGTTCTGCGGAGAGTGGGACCTGTGACGGTGAGACTACAATTGCCCCGCATGTATCAGATCTGTCCCACCTTTCATGTTTCCCTTCTGAAGCCCATTAAGTACAGCCCATTACGTCCTGCTTCCACCGCCGATGCGGAGACTCTCCCTACCGTGGAGGACGACGGACCTTCGGCCCGTGTCCGCTCCATCCTGGATTCTCGTAGACGCCAGGGCAAGTTACAATATCTCGTCGACTGGGAGGGGGCCGACCCGGAGGAACGAAGTTGGGTACCCTCTTCCGCTGTCACGGACCCTGCCCTGAAAACGGTATTTCACCAGACTCGTCCCGACAAGCCTGCCCCTCGTCCGTGGGGTCGGCCCCGCAAGCGCAATCGGCCTCCTGGAGGCGGCCGTCAGGGGGGGGGGTACTGTCACGCCCACGGGGGCGGGACCAGACAGGTGCGGCTCATTGACAGATGGGGAACCACCTTAAAAGCTGCGCAACACTGACACCAACTTGCGAAGTGTTGAGCCGATGATTCGAAGCCATACTGAGCACTCTTTCTGTCCTCCGTCTGCCCGCGATCCCTTGCCTTACCTGTTATCCTCTCGTGTGATCCTTACCTTCTTCCCTTCATTCCTCAGTCCAGCTCCCGTTCCTGACCTACCTGTCCTGCCGAGACCAACTCCGTCCGTCTTCCCCTCCTTGTGTGCCACCATCACGTGCTTATTCGTCAGACGGATCTCTCTGGTATCGACCCCTGCTACGCCTCAACGACTACGATTACGGATCACCCCTCTTGTACCTTTGTTTCGGCTCTTTCACCTCGGAGCTTCTGAAGTGCGCTGCCTTAGCTCCCGGGCTAAGGAGCCACCGCTCCAACTCTTTAGGTGTGCATTCGCTAACCTAATAAACCTGAGTCTTCCCTGCATCTCTGGATCTCTGTCTCCGTCCTTGCCGTCCTGTGACATCATCATATTCCTTATCTATTATCAAGGTTAAAACGCCTGGTGGTTTGTAAGGCAATTTTGAAGCAAGAAAGCAAAATGCTTCACATTTTCTTCTTAGCTGTTTCATGTGCAGGGTGAAAGCATGAAAGTCACTTCCAGTCTGGTATGAAAACTTGGTACTTGAAAACTAAAATTAATACTGAAACTAAATAAAAACTAAACTAAAACCAGAAATGTTCAGAAAATACAAACAAAACTAAAATTATTTATACATTCTTACGGAAAATAAAACTGAACTAAAACTGACAATCAAAATGTAAAACAAAATAAAACTGCAAACTAATGTAAATTTCATAACTATAATAACCTTGGTAAAATGTATCCATCCATCCATCCTCTACAACTACTAAAATAATATGTTTCCTTTATTTAATTGACATAAACATCTGCTCTAGTTGAGTAATCTTAATTCTATTTATGAAAATTAATCTTTAGAAACTAGCAGGAAGCTTAATTTCATCTGCCTATTTGTCAACATTCTCGCAAAAGCCTTTATGAGCTCTCCTATATGCAGCAACAGCTTGCTAGCAAGGTCCTGAAAAGGTAACTGATTAGTGTAAACTGAACTTTCAAATGAATACATCTGAAGTATATACTAAGTAGTAAGTATTTTTGAATACTGTTCAATAGTCCATTCCTTTATTGTCTAGGGCATTGATGAGCACAACAACAAGCGGGTAAATCAGTCCAGACACGTACTTTGTCAAAAGTAATTTCCATGTGCATAATTGTACATTTCTTGAAGAAATTCAGGGTAAGTACAGTAAAAGAATAACTTTTCAGGAGAAAAACAATTTGATTAAAACTGAATTATTTTCAGTTTTAGATCATAGCACAAACAAAAGTTAATCAATGAGAATTATTTTTTAGGAATGCTTTTACACCTTTCTGCTTTGTAAAATATATAATATACTTAATAGTAGTATAATAAATATTCTTCAAATGATACGTAAACTTTACAGAGCACAGAAATGAAAGTGAATTAAACTTTTGATTGAAGCTTCTGTTTTCACTACACACTAGCTATTATGAGGTCTCTTAAATTTGGTCATCTGCAAATCCTTTTCAAAGTGCAGCTGTCTTATGTTTCTCTAGTTCCTAAGCATGATTGAACACTGCAAACCAATCCGTAATGGAAACCAGAAATTTACAAGTATTTGAACTCAGTGCGGTGTCCAACCTAGATTTCCCCAGCAGCAGAATGATCATGATTATCAGGCTTTTATTCAATCCATCCATTTTCAGAAACCGTTTGTCCTATTCAGGGTCACAGTGGGTCTGGAGCCTAAAGGGCACAAAGCAGAGAACGCAAGATGGGGCACCAACCCATCACAGGGCATGCTCACACACACATCTATGGGCAATTTGGTAACTCCCATTAGCCTTAGAATGTTTTTGGCATGTGGGGGATAATGAGAGTATTCAGAGGAAACCCCACAATGACACAGGGAGAACATGCAAACTCCACACACACACAGAATCCTAGAGGTATGAGGCAGTAGTGCTAACCACTGTACCACCTCGCTGTCCCTCATGTTCAGTAATAACTGACAAATGACAACCTGTAGGTTTCATTATGTAGTCAGGACTGTTGCTTTCATTATTTGATCGTTCAGAATCTCAGATTGAGAACAGGTAACTGACATATAGATCTTCAGAGAGTTAGTCAGTGCTGTCACCCTTTCAATGTTGATTGGATGTGAGATGTCCACTGCATTCCACAGAAAAATAATAAACATGCACAAGAGATCCCAGCTCAAGTCTTGCAGTGTCTTCCGTCTTTCATTTTAGAGAGCAAGTGTTCCACAAATCTCCCCTACTTGTTCTTTGTTATTGTTTATCATATGTAGGGATTTTAAAATAAGCTTACAAGTATAACAGTATCATTGTGTCCTTTAACTTGTCTGCCTCACAGTCTTCATTGAGATACACACCACAATAAGCTTTCATAACTTGTCTTTCACGGATGAAATGGTGGCTGTATGAACTTCACTGAACCCAAACATTTTCTTTTCTACTCCTAGGCCCCTTCAACCTACATATGGGGTTTGACATGCTACTGGTGGCTTGTTTGTAAAGATCTTGATATAACTGAAGGACTGTTGGGAAGAAAAGCTTGCAACATAGGTCAATGCACATATGGTGAGCGCATCAATTATAGACTAGTTACATCACAGCACTGTTGAATTCACATATCTGATTGGTCAGTAGGGTGTTGATTAATTCTCTGTAACCACACACGTATAGTAGTGCCAGACAAATGAATCACTAGTAAAGCAGTTATAATCTTTAATTTTATAATTCTTCTTAGTTATTCTTTAATTACATTCTTCAAAATTAATGGAAGCCACATGTTTCATCACTGACAGAAGAAAGTAGTTTTATTAATAAAAGTGTTTTTACCTAGTAAACATACCAGAATCAATCAGATTTATTGGCCAAGTGTCTGTGTGTCACACACAAGGAATTTGTTTCTGGCAGTTGGTGTCTCTCCAGTACATTACAATACAATAGAGCAAAACAGTACATATTATACACAATATAAAAGACATCTTATTTACAGAGAGTCAATGTACATAAAGTACAAACATACAAGGTGCAAAGTGTATGGGATGTCTTAGATTCAGTTCAGTGGTGTGTTGTGAGTGGAGCAGGGTGAAGCAGTCAGGAGAACAGGTGTAGGATGATGTTGCAGGTCAGATGTTTGTAAGGGTGATGGCTTGGTAGGGAAGGTAAATACAATTATGTCTTTAGGTACAAAAGTGTAAGGCAAATGTGTAGTAACCATGCATTATACGTTTTTAAACCCACTTTACTGAGGCAACCATCCTGCTGCACATTGGGTGATTCTTTGCCTCCACAGCTGTGCATTTAAAAACATACAATGCATGGCTTGCCATGCATTAACCCTTAGATATTAAATAAAACAATGAATCTTTGCCAGTAATTCTAAAATGAAAACAATACATATTTAAAAGAATTTCCAAATGTGTGCAGTTTGTTCCAGTTTTCTCCTGCTGTCAAAAAATATGCAGGTAGGCAAATTAGTGATGACAAATTGTCATTAATGAGGGTACGTATCTTTTGATAGATTGGTCTCCCATCCAGGGTGTCCTCTGTGCTAACTGAAGAAGGTTGCAGTTTCACTGGTCAAACTGCTATCAGAGAATCTCTGTACAAAGTGGAATTACCCATCATATACCTTTTATTCACTAGTATTTGTTTGTCGTATTTTCTATAGTCACTGTGTAAATGATTGAATGTTTTTTCTTCATCGTATCTGAATGTTGTTCTTCATTGTATCTGAAGGGGTAGCTGCTCAGAAGTTTTGTTACACATGATATAATGATAATAATGGCTTCTCATTCTAATTTTAATTCTAATTCTAATTGTGATCTTCTCATATTGATATCATCCTTAGTCTTGTATTCGGGCTATACAAATGTTTATTTGTTTATTATTGTGAAGACAAAAGTCAGGTAATTTCTCTAAGAGGGTGGTGAATAGAACAGGGTAAATCTCACTACAGTAAGGATACCAAGCAAAGACACCCTTATCTCTTTATATGCATAAATGCTTGCAGAAGAGCAAAACCACTAACAGGCTATTAGCCTAACCACTTGGCATCGTGGTATTTCCAGGAGCTTCAGCATGTGCCTGAAATCTTCATGGAAACAATCTCCAGGTGTCTATAAATAGAGTCAAACCCAGAGGTAAGGATGTGGTTCCCTGGACTACATATAATACCGAAGAGTGGAATATGTTTCATGCAAAAACTGCCCTCTACAAAGGGCAAAGTGAGATTCAGAGGAATAGGAAGAGATAGTCTGAGACAGGGTAGCACATGCCATCTACAATACATGGATCAAATAATAATTTCTCTTAGAGGAAAACCTGTTTACTTGTGATAAGAGAAAAACTGAATGAAGGGTCACAAATCTAAGAGGGACAAAAAGCCATATTTCTTAAACCATTGTGAAAGGATGAACCTCTCTAGTAGAAAGTCTCTACAATGGTTCAACCATTTATGACTTACAACATGGTTTCAGTATACTGCCAAATTAAAGTCTCCTCAAGGTTTTTCTGCAGTCTAAACTGCATTATATTCCTGCTTCTGTCAGCTATAAACAGCATAGGTAGTTATTTTATGCTGTTAATCTATTTTTGCAATATTAATTGTAAAATGCATTTTTCCCAGAAAATGATTTACTGTCAGGGCTGAAAACAGTGATGAACAGATTTATCAAAATGTATGAGGAATTGGCTGACTGCTGAAATGTGGCATGCTGGCATTTGGGGAATAGTTTCTGTGTGGGTGGCACATATGAAGACTGCTGTCCTCAAGAAAGCCCTACTGAAGCTTCACAGTTCCAGGTGGTGTTCCTTAGCTGCTCAGCTGCCTAGCCACCAAAAGCTTAGATCTTACAAGCAGAAACAGCCCACATACTCCAGCATGGAAAAGGAACAGCAACAGAACATCATGTGTGCACATTCCAGTATCCTCACCTGGGCTGTATGTAAGCAGATCTGATTCTTAATTATAAATAGTGAAGTGTGGGCCTGTTCTGGTTCTCAGCTTTGCTATTCTGTGCTTCACTGAGCAGTGTGTACCCTAGCATGTAAGACTGTGACCTAAAAAAAACGTGAGAGTGGAATAAAATTATCAGCCAGTAGAGTTTTCTCAGCACCATGATAAAATTTCCTGTGATGTTCAAAGATCATTAACACAGCCATTCCTCTGTTCACTCCAATACTGATGAAGAATCACCTCTAATGTCGAGACCAAGTACACAGAACTTACAAGTTTACAGAACTACTATCTGTATGACACTGCTTTATGCTCTAAATTCATTTAGTGAGAGATTACAGGTGCATCATTGCACATAAATAGCATCTTATCATCCATTTGTATGCAACGTGAAGAACAGGGTTCAGGCTCAGTTAGAACCTTTCTCACTGCCAGGCACCATCTCTTCCCACCACTGTGCATAAAAAACAATACATCTCTTGAGTAGTGCAGTACCATAGAGCTTACACAGAGCTGATTTTTTTTTAACCCCTATTAGAACCAGATTATTGTTACCTTGGGAGGTTCAGTATGTATTTCATAAAGTGATTTGACTGGCTGACTCAGACTGGATAAGAAACATGTATTTCCCAAAATTACTAGGGATAGAAGAGATAAAAACAATGTTGTCCGACTGTTAATGTGAGTTAGAAAGCAAATGACAAGAGAATGTTCATTTTTGGGTGAGCTGCCCCTTTAACTTACTAATCAACCACAATAACAACTGAACTTTAATTCCCTCCCAAATATGCAATATCTTACAAACTGGTAAATTCAGTAACGTTATACTGCTCTACAATTACTGAATGCAGTAGGTATTGGTTGTTTGACGTTTATGTACAAAATTCAATACCCATTCTTTTCAGCATTTACCCTTTTTTCAGCAGGTAAATGCTGTTTCCCCTTACAAAAAAGAGGTGTGTCTTTACACATATGATCTTCTTAACAAGATGACAATTCAGACTGGGGTACTATTACCAAAGGAGGTCAGCGTTTACTGAAATTCAGAAGATTATTCACTCCTAAATTTTTACACTGGAGGCTTGTATTAATTACAGACATGGGAGATTCAGACTGGATAAAAATTATGGACCTCGCATCCCCAGGTAAAACAAATTCCACTCAAATAGGACTTTTAATATATTTACACATTACATGGAGAGCAGTCACACATTATTCGCAGACGGGGGCACATTCAGAAATGTTTTATTTTTATTTCCAAACTTAGCTAAAGTAGGCACCTAATTACAAGCCATTACTGTTTAACATTAACCATATTGATTGATCACACTATGGTTAATACCCTTTGGTTCATTTTCTAGTAGTTAGCTGTTTGAAACCACTAATGATTATAAGCAACGTAAAATGATGTAAATTTTATGTAAAATGTTATGTAAAATAAATGTTCCCTAAATCTTGTTTGGAAGATAAACTTTCCAATGCTTTAAACATTTTCGTAGCCATTACTGCTGAAGTATGAATTGATGTTTGAAGATCATGCTCATTTCTTGATGATTAAAATATAAAAAAAGAATCTGTGAATCAGGTGTCGATAGATGTTGATGCAATCACAAGCAAAATTATGCGCTAAAATCCTCACAAACATGCTGCTGGAGCAGAGACACATTAACATAGCCTTAGGCCCTTCAGTAATTTGAATTGTCAGGGGCCCCCTAATATTTTCTACAGTGGTGTAATTGTGTACAGGGAAGGGGGGGGGGGGCTGGATTGACAATCAAAATTACTAAGCGAGGGGGGGCATCCCTGGTGATAAGGGGGATGGTTCCTAGACGATAATAATTGGTCAAGTAGGGGTGGTCAAGTTGGTTTAATTTTATTTTCCAATATGGGACAGATGTCAAATCCAGGTTTAAAATTATATTAAATAAGGCTGGTTGAAACCAATTTTTAGCAGAGGCCTCTGGGCTTCAGCTTGGGTAAGCCCATGCATTGATCTGCCCCTGTTCAGGACTCATGTTTTCATCCACCTTATATACTGTACAATGCCTTTACTCCCTTGTAGGACCAGGCTAAGGTGGTCAAGGTGGAAAGTATTGAAACCAAATTTTCCATGTCACACACGCAGCACCTGTTCTCTGTTCATTTCTAAAATATTCCAACTTTGTTGTGGATTGGATGAACATAGAGTACAGCCACAACCTGTAGATAAGTTTTAGCAGCTTACAGGAACATCAAGTTCAAATTACAATGAAACTGAAGAAGTATCTGCTATTCACCAACTCCTAAAACCACAACATTAAGAAACTTGCTTGTACTTCAAATACTTGTCTGTATTTCATCTTGAAGAGACCAAGATAACATGGCCATGTGAAAACATCCACAAACACTACACATCAGCACTGAACAGAGCAAACAAAAGTTCTTGTAGAGCAATACATCATATTTTGTCTATCTGGTCGTATTTCCTTGCTTGTCCAGCACTTTGGTCAGCTGTTATTGCTGTTTTTAAAGTGCTTAATAAATAAACGTGACTTGACTTGACTTGACTTGACGTGACTTGTGACATACTGTGACAGTCGCTTAGTCTCGTGGGTTTGCTAACACTAAAACTGTAGACCATGGAGTGCTCAGAGATGGTGTTTGAAGATGTTTTGTGGCTCCATGTCTTGCTGCAGTGTTTTCTGTTACTTGCATATTTTTGTACTGAGCATCTATTAATGTGCACTATATTGTGCACATGCTCTGCTTTCACAGTGAAGTGAATTAGCTCGTTTCCTAAAGTTCAGGGATGTCTTATTACTGTCATGGGTTTAAATGTCTTTGTCTCATTTTGTTTACTTTTCTTTTTAATTACGCAAGTATAAAAATTTCAACATGTTTAGAAATTATGGCATGTTTGCAAGGAGCTTGTCATGCTTGTGATAGGCACACAACACGTCCTGCTAATTGCATCTTCTGTGTTCTCCGTGGGACATTCCAGTCAATCAGCTACTATTCATCATGGCTTGTTTGCAGCATTATTGCCACAGAGCTCTTCCCAAGGCCAGAGGATGCTGCACTTCTGGAACTATTACTTGAAAGTACAGTATTCTGTCCATGTCTCTGGTTAACTCAGGCTCACCCACAGCAGAGAGGGATGCATCCCTGATTTCTGAGCCAATTCACAGGAACAAGTCGGGAAAGTGGCCTGCTCCAACCCCCATGCCCATGTTTAATCCCATTGGCCTTGGGTCCATCATGCAGCAGGCAGCTCCACTTTCATCAACAGTGCCTGGTTGCCTCTGTTTTTGATCTCCATCTCCTGTTCTATATGAAAGGTCCACTGACCAACCCACCATTAGCTCTGCCCCTTTCATCTGCTGAGAGTGCATCAAAGCCAGCTTGTTGAGGCTGTAACTGCTACATTGAAAAATGGCACTTAAAAAAAAATTGCTTAACAGATGGCTGAATAGATGTAATAAAGAGTTCTGCTGGTAGCCTTTTCAAGACTGCGTAGTGATGTATAATTCGTTTATAATATGACTGCATTATGTCCAAATGGTTTTGAATGTTGAAGAAATGTTGACGATTTCCTTCTATGTAGTATTCCACCTCAGTTCAGTGTGTCTTTTTAAAATATATTTTAAAAAGTTCTAAATTGCGGTAATAGACCTTTAAATGTCACACAGCTCCAAAGTCTCTTATTTTACATCAGTAAATACTGAGCTCCATTAATTGTGACTGATGACTACAACAGAAGTGGGCTTACTAGAAGTTCCTCTTTTGACCCCCCTCACCCCCAAGCCACACATTTTTCCATTATTCCTGCATCCTCAGATAAATTCCAGGTTTGCCCATGAACGTGAACGGGATAAGCAGTTAGAAAATGGATGCGTTGATGGGGAATGGATGGATGGATGGATGGATTTTTACAATGCCCACCAGAGGAGAAAAAAGATTTATGAAGCACCCACATTTTGTATACTACTTTGGTCTACAAAGTCTAAACACTAAATTAGCACTTTAATTGAAAATGAATATTGCGTCTTTTGTGTTAACCCATCCTATTTCTTTTTAAAATGCAGAATTTCTCTACTATAAATCTTTAACATTTTCATACAACTGTGATTTACTAAGAAAGTTGTTATGGTAACAAAAAACCCTTGGACATTTGGCAGTTATGGGTTCATAATGGATCCTTATGCAGTTCGGCTGTGACACATTGTCACATTTATGTCACATTCTTGTGAGTTCCTAAAAATGGAAAAAACAGTCATCTCCACAAAAAAGTTGAGAAATTTACATTCTGAGCATTGCAGCATGTTAAGGAATGTTGTCAGTAAGGTAGTTTGTGATACATGTACCATACATAGGCTAATGTGACTTTCAGGAAACAGCAATTGTTACTTAAAACTGAAATCTTACCTTTTTTATGTCAACTTACCTTCCAAAAATATAAACAAGAGAATATTTAGTTAAATATTGCTCCTACTTCCTATTTTAGTGCATTTAAACTATATTTTTCAGTAATAAAACTGCTTTCCATTTCAAATATAAAATATTTCCATAAAGATATATAGTGGAGACCATTAGTTACAATTACAAAACTGAATGTGACATTTCAAGTCAATAAGTAACATTTTTATTGAGAAACAATACACAAGAGTTTATTTCAGCTAAAAAAAACACGATCTCTTTTGAGTTGGATGATCAATGTCATTCAAAAAAAAAAAAAACACAGTCAGTTAATACTGATCCCAAGGCTGGAAAACACCCCAGGCAGAATGCTTGCTCCTACAATTATATTAATGTAAATACATGTCAAAAATATTCTGACAGACTCACAGAAATGTTGATATAAGAAATATCATAAAAATATTCAGCAAAATCAGTCACTATTTTGCTTTAAATTTTCTTTTTATGACAAATTATTTTAAAATCCTACTTTCACAAGTTCAACTCATTGAACTGAAATTTTTCATCAAGGTTAAACTAGACCATATAACTCTCCATCCATCTGTTTTCTGTACCTCCTCATCCTATGTAGGGATGCAGGGGTCTGGAGCCTATCCCAGAAGCTATAGGCACAAAGCAGGGAATAACCCCGGGTGGAGTGCCAGCCCACCACAGGACACACACACCATTATCACACACATGCACACCTGTAGACAATTTGGAAACTGTGGTAGCATGTTTTTGGATTGTGTGGAGAAACCACAGAGGAAAGCAAATGAAGACATGGGGTGAACATGCAAACTTCACATACATGGAGTCAAGCCAGAGATTCGAGCCCTGGGCAGTCACAGAGGTGTGATGCAACAGTGTTAACCTCTGTACCACCATGCCACCCGTATAATACTATTATTAGCCCCCATTTATATAAAGCTTATTAAAGTTGTACAAACACACAGAGAGATGCATCTAGTAACATGCCCACATACTCCACAGAAAACTTTACCAGCCAAGCAAAGGTCTTTTTAGTTAAACACAGATTTTCTGGAGTACCAAGTCAATGCTGTAGTCTCCCAATCATATGTGTATACCATATTAGATGTCATAATGTAATACCTAGGTTGTCCAATTTTGGTGAGCCTGTGCCCACTGTAGCTTCAGTTTCCCATTCGTAGCTAACAGGAGTGGCACCTGGTGTGGTTTTCTGCTGCTGTAGTCCATTTGCTTCAGGTTTCAAGATGTTGTGCATTCAAAGAACTGTTTTGCATACCTTGGTGGTGGTTATTTGAGTTACTGTTGCTTTTCTATTTGCTTGAACCAGTCTGTCCATTCTTCTGTGACCTCAGCTATCAACAATGCATTTTCACCCAGAGAACCACCACTTACGTTTTCTTCGTTTTCAACCTATTCTATGTAAACCCAGGAGATTGTTGTTCATGAAATTCCCAATAGATCAGCCCACCTCTGACAAACTCATCCCAGCCCATCTGGCACCAACAGCCATACCACATTCAAAGCCACATAAATAACCTTTTTCCCCATTTTGGTGTTTGATGACCATTAACTGAAGCTCCAGACCTGGTCAGATGAGTCTCATTTAGACATTCAAATGGTAGGGTCAGAATTTGGTGTAAAAAACATGAAAGCAGGGATCCACCCTGCCTTGTATCAGCCATTCAGGCTAGTGGTGGTGGTGTAATGGTGTGGGGGATATATACACTCTGGCCCCCTATCTGCATATTGTTGCTGACCATGTCCATACCTTTATGACCACAGTATACCCAGCTTCTAATGCTTACTTCCAGCAAGTTAATGTGCCATATCACAAAGCTTATATCATCTCAGACTGGTTTCTTGAACATGAGAATGAGTTCAGTGTAGTCAAATGTCCTGTACAGTCACTAGATTCTCAATCCAATACTGCACTTATGGGATGTAATGTGAGATTCGCATCATGAAGGTGCAGCAACTTTCTGATGCTTTCATGACAACATTGACCAAAGTCTCACTGAATCCATGGAATAAAGAATTAAGGCAGTTCTTAACGGGGTTCCAACCTAGCATTAGCAACGTGTACCTAATAAAGTGTTTATGTATATGTCATGATGTGCATGATGTGACCGTTTGTATGCATAGAAATGATGCTACCTATAATCTGTACATACTGGACTTCAAATCAGTTTTACAATACAATATATATTACTAAGGCTGTCAAAATTAATGGGTTAACGCGGATTAATCTATCATCATGATTAATCTGATTAAAATTTTTAACACAATTAACCCATCTGTAGCGCAGAATGACTAAAAATCCCTGAAATGTCTCTGTCAACCCATTTCGGGCAGTTTTGGTGCATTCCATTTGCCCTCGGAACTCGTATTCTGAGTTTTGAAGCCGGAAGTGACGACATGCACGCTCCTGTTTCTTGGAGATCTGAGAAATATCTAGGAGCAGCATAGAGGATCCCAAGTTCAGAATCCAAGATGGCTGCGCCCTTTATAGATTTGTAGTCAAGACCGCCTAAACCAAAACCAAGACACTACTAAGACCGGAGGGTATTGAGACCAAGACAAGACCAAGACTAAGACCAAGACAGACTGAGTCGAGACCAAGACCGAGACTGAAAAAAATACTCCCTTAACTTTTGTGTGCTGTTGAGGACTGACATGACGGGTACTGACTGGTCCCAAAGTCATCTGACAAAACAGCTAACACCTCCAACAACTGTACAATTGTACTTAATTTGTATGAAGAAATTGTAGATGAAATTGTAACATCAAATTGAAGATACACAATTATAAACTTGAAATTGCATCATGTCCCTTTGTAGTGGTACTAGTCAAATGACACTGTATGGTATCAACTTCCCTGAAATGGATAAGGCCTGTAAAGTCAACACAACGTGATATGCAGATGTTATTTAAAAGTGAATGGTCACATTTATTAGGCAAATAACACCATTTTAGTTAAAATACTGTAATCAAACAATATAAAGACATGCGCACACGTCACATAAATCAAATGCAAACTACAAATACTATATACCAATACAAACTGCACATCATATTGTTCATTAATAAGAATAAGGACAAGTGCTTAAAAGATTCTGACATCTTGATGTCTTCAGTGGCATGTGATTACACATTTAACTAGCACTACACTTATTTTGCACGTATAACGCATATTTTGATTGGATGAGCGCCAATGTCTGAATCACAACAAAATGCATGTATACTGTATTATTGATTGGTTGCATTTGAAGGGCGCGAAATGTGAAATAATAATAATGTTGCATTATCGAAAGTTACATTGTGTGTCATGGATACGTTTCGCTATAAGTCTCCCGACTACTATGTTGATCTGAGATAGCAAGACCAAGACAGTGAGACCAAGACAAGGGATCCAAGACCAAGACAAGACCGAGACTATAAACCGTCGAGACTGTGACAAGGCCAAGACAGCGTAAGAGTGGTCTTGAGACTGGTCTCGAGACCAAGACCGGTCATGCAACTCTAGCCCTTTATCAACAGAAGGGAAAGTTGTAGTTTTATACTGTTTGAGCACTACTTCTCATTTGTGGCTCATTAAATCGG
>JAODJW010000001.1:35088176-35105357 GCA_026777045.1 Hyperopisus bebe | reverse complement strand
ATGGTATTGCACTTCTGTGGCAGATGAAATGCATCCGACTCGTGTTCAAGATGTTCAATAAACATGTTAAGTGCATATATATTCCCTTTTTTCTTGAATCGGTGAATGAAATGAAATGTGATTAATATAAATTAAAAATTAATGATATTTAATTGTGATTAATCTAAATTAATCCACAGCAATCCTGTGAGTAATCTGATTAAATATTTTAATCATTTGACAGCACTATATATTACAATATGTCTTAATCAATTACATTTTTAACAAAAAACTTTCCACAAATTTCATAATGTAATGACTTGCACAGAATGTAATGACTACATTATGCGCTCAAGATTTCTTATTACAATATTGGCAGATTATTACATAATGAGTTTTTATTACATTGTTTTATTACATTATGTGTAGTTATTACAATGTGCACAGTTATTACATTATGAGTTTCTACACACCAGACTTTGTAATGTTTTTCTATTCCACCTGCTTTCTTTGGGTATCAAGCAGGGAGAGATCTGCAAACCTACAGCTATAACCTTAACTCTGGCTTTGCAGGGACTGTTGGCTGGCCTAGTACAGCTTCAGCTGGAAGTTTATCTCTCTACAGCTAACCTAACTTTGTCCCAATACAGTTTCAGATATTCAGCTATCCCTCAAGCCCTTTCTTCCCTCATGTTTTATTGTAAGAGTTGTGTCCTGTCCTCCGTTGTCTTGTGCTTTTTACCTGTTTCTTGTAACCTGTTGCAAATTATATAAATTAACTGCTTCATGTCTGTTTTTATGCTATTTCTGTGGTTTATTTATTTTTAAGACTATTTGCTATTTTGTTGCTATACTGTTTTATGCTCTCTTGAGGGACCATGTCGGGAAAGGTGCTTTATACAATTTAACAAATTCAAAATAAAATAGCATTTTTTCTGCAATTTCTGAAAATCAAAGCTATATAAGAAAGGCCAGCATCTGTCTGGTCCTAGAATTAGTTCACATAATTTCTGAAGTAAAACTGTAAAGCAGGGAAAAAAAACACTTTTTTCTTAATTGCATAACTAAACATTCTGATCCACTACAGACCATGATTACTATTAAGAGGTGAAACTTTAGCAGATGTACATTGATAGTAATATAAAATCTCTTTAAACATGCAGCATAGAGTTCAATAAATGTATTTAGTCAGTTAAACAATGTATATTACCAGAGGATATGGGTTGTTACAGCCCAGTCTGTGGATGCAAGAGAGTATGAAATCAACAGAGAGCAATGAAAAGAGTGACCTGACAGGACACTTTACTGAACCGGTATGTAATACTTTCACAGATTGTAGTACAGTGTGTGAGCAAGTCTGTTTTCTATAAAAAGGAATGACAATCATCAAGCACTGTGTATTTTGTATGTATTTTTTTCTATTGTATATCTATAACCTGTGTTTGTGAAACTGACAAGTGATGTTTGCTATTTTTTAATTATTATTATTATTATTTTTATAATGTGAGACACTCCACTTTTTAAAATAAAAATATAGTCATTTAGTCTTCAGTGCAAAGCATGTCGAAGTGTGGACTGCTGAATTTAAGTGGGCAATAATATTATACATTATTTTATTTTATTTGATTTGATGTGGTGTTAATTTTCTGTTTTGTGTGCAAAATCACAAACTTCTCTTCCAATTATTTCGATCACCAGTTGTGTTGGCTTCTGGTCTTATTTTATATTTGATGTGTCAAGTATATATGTGTTGAATTTATAACAAAAGAGCTAAGAATAAAGATGACAATTTTGGCCATAATATGTTCCTTGCAATAAAATATAATTATTATAGTGCGCTAAACATTAAACTAAACTTCTGTTTCTTTTAAGACAACTAAAAATTAGCTGCATATAACATCCATCCTTCTTGCAGAGTTCAAAGTCATAGCAATATGTGCCATCTTTATATAACTATAAATATCTAATCTAAGATATCTGAAACATCTAAAAACAAATGATAAAATACAAAAGCTTAGCTCAAGCTAACCTTTCTAAGTTGTGGGTCTTGAATATGCTTATAAAATTACTTTCACTGTTGCTGGTTGTTCTGGTTATGGATTGAAATTGGAGGCTTCTGCCCAACCACACAGATGTCTCTGGAATGGAAAATAAAGGTTCCCTCAATATTCATTAGAACCCAGAATTCTGCAGTTCCTGCTGTATACATAATTGATTCTGAAATTAAATCTCAAACTGCAGTTTCAATGCAAACAGCTTATAACTCCAAGTAAAATAGATAAGAACCTAACAATAATTGAACTGTTGCTTTGTCATAAAAAAAGAAAAAGAAAAACATCTTAGGTCAGTTATCATATTTGAAAGGATGTCTGTTCTTGGTAGCCTTCAATTTCTAAGGCTTTGTGAAGCATAAATTACCTCCTTGTTCTTTTACTTGTGTCTATATCAGCATTTGTAAAGCATTATTCATTTTCTTTCCTGTGCCTTTTATTTTAGGGTTTATGACAATTAAAGGTTTATAAACTGACAGCAGAGAGAGTATAAACTGAGGTTATGTGTTAGTTTTATATGGTTTAGTCAATATTCTTACTGAAATTCTGTATGAATAGAAGAAAGGCTAATTAATGTATGGACAGATAAGCAGCATAATAGTACTATATTCCAACCCTAAAGTAACAAATAGTTTGAATTGTTTATTGGTAACATTAAGAGAGGAGATAGAAAATAATTACTTTTTAATTCTGACAGAGTTAAGTAGAGCAGTGTTCCTTGTTTATTTAAGACTCCAAAACAAGGCTATTTTTGGGTAGCTAAGAAATTATAGTCTTATTTGTCAATGGACTGCAGTTTTCATTTCAACAGTAAGATGCAGAAGGTTTCATATGTTGTACTGTCTGAGGAAACCATCTGGACCCAAGGGATTATGGGGGATATGACCGTCATTGTGATGGGTTCATCAGTGAAAACGTAAAAACAAAGAATTCTTCAACCATGATTAGTTCTGATCTCCAGCTTCCTGCTTACAGGAGCTGTTTTTGGCTTCACACTTCACTGGAGTTATTACCTAAATGGAAGTACTAGATACCATGCATTATATAGATGCTTCCTGTATTGTACTGACCTGTGAATCAGGAGGTCAGAAAATGGACACACTTACATAAAACTAATAGCAGCCCTTGTTTCTCTAATAATAACATATATTCAGATTTATTAAGCAGGAAGGGAAGAAGAGGCAACATGCTTGAATATTAAGATATCCACAAAAATTTGTTTAATCTGAACATGACTTAAAGTCATTAATCTGTTTATTCACCAGACAGGAAATTCTGTATTAACTGGATCCCACTGAGCACATGACCTCGTAAAGGTCACAAAGATGGGCAAGTGAATATGAATTTTACTGGTGGTAACTCTGGTGCCAGTCTCTGATTTATTAGTCAGAGTGTCACCATCTGTTTAAAGCTCTGCATATTTTTATTCTACATTTGTCTGTACCAGCATTCTAGAATAATTTGGCATCAAAATGTATGTCATAATTCTCTTATATGTTTGGGTTCATGGTGATTTATTTAAATTAATTATGGAGTTCTTTGCAATTTTCACAATACAGCATTGAAGTCTGTATTCTGATAAAGCCAACTTCTTTGGCTGTTACATTCCTAACATTTGTAGAAATTGTCTGTCAAGAAAATGTGCAGTAGGCAAACTTTTCTCATCATCATCTGCATCATAAACATTATGCATTCCTATGTACTGTCGCATTGCTGCAGAATCAACCCACATTCAAATACATAATTTAAAGGAACAGATAAAAATTATTAAAATATCTATGTAACTTTCAGTACAGACATATTAAGTGAAATCATCATTTTGGGAATTGGGAGTTCTTCAGGCTGGTGTAAAAGTGGGGGCTGTAGTGAAGACAGCAAGCCTCAAAAACAGGATTAAGCTGGTTATGAAGGAAATCCTTTCCCTTTGGAGAGAACAAAAATGATTGATTTGGAAAAGCAAATGGATGTTTATTGTGTCTCTCAAACAAATCTGGGTGTGTTGAGCCAGCACAGCCTGCCAGAGTAACTGAATACGAGCAAGCAAAGCCTCTCAGCCTAATTAGAGCGCTGGGGGGAAGCCCCTCCCATTAGGGGCACATGAGCCGAAATGCAGTCAGCACCTGCCAGGGTGCTATCCCTACATCATCCAGACACGCGGCCACGACGGCAGAGCTTTTATCTGCCAGACTGGTGGGAATGGGCTGAGCACAGGCCTTCTCACAGGTATCACCACATCAGTGTAATGAGGCCATCAAAGTGGCCATAGCATGATGAGCCAGGTGAGATGGAGGTCCATGGGATGGGGGTCCAGAAAGGGTTGCCACGACCCTTTGCCTGCTGCTCGCATCATTCCCAGAGTGTGACTTGGTACAAATCCCAAATTTTAATGTTTTAAATTTGTGGCTTGGTTTAATGAAAAAGCTATACATATAGTCAAGTCCATATGTAATAAAGTGTTATGTGTCTTTTTAATTGTATTTCATTGAAAACTGGCCACTGAATATTACATATAATTAATTAAAACCTTTCAGCCTGACCCTGTACTGGATAAGTGCTTTGGAAATTCTTTATTTGGATGGATGAATGGATTGATAAATGATGCCAAAATGACCAAAGTTTAACGTGTATTGATTTTTGCTTTCATAGCTGAGTCATATAAATATAATTCAAAACTCCAAATGAGGAAAAATCATTAGAAATTGTACTTTTGCAGGAACCTGTTTCATTAGTTTGTTGCTAAAACGTGGTTATGCAGCAAATCTCTTATTTTTGTGGAAACCAGTTTAGATTTTAGGCTGCGTACAGATTTGCAGTGCACACCATTTCTTAATACATTCAATGAAAAAAGTGAACCGTGACCACTTTCTTTTGATTAGCCCCTGGCTGTACATTGCTAGTGGCAATACTGAAGACATGGCCCTAGTAGTTGCTCTACATTTTAGCTAAAGCTGCAGGCATCTGAGCACCTCTATAAAAATGATTGTACTATACTGAGCTGTTGGCATCACATCACACTAATAGCCAACATCTTTATAACCATGAGATCTTCTCCTTCACTCCTTCACTCCAAAAACCAAATGATTTTTCTTCTTTGAAGAACAGCTGCAGTTATATATGAGTTATGTACAATTAAATCTGATCAGTCTCTATTCATCAATAAAATCTTTCTGAATTACATTCATGTATAATCATTAACTGGTCAACATAAATTTTCTTTATCTTGGCATGTGAGGGATGATGGCTTTCTCTTGCTAATTCTTGGGGACTGCATATTAAACATTCTACACACTTCCCAAAATGGTTTATAAATAATTATAGTAGCAATATCAGCAAGATGGCCATCATCTTAGATGAATTACTTTAGGTCCTACTGAATGCAATTGGTACCCTTAGTATCCATGTTCAGCTTTGTGTTTCTTTTTGCTGTTTATGCTTTACTGCATATAATCACAGGATGTTTGTATGTGCACACTTACAGAAGATAAACAATGTTACAATTCCCACATGTAAGAATTATTATTCTATATATTATATACTTTGTTATTAATCACTTAAAGTATCATGTTTAAATATCAACATATTAATGCTTAGTGTTAGTCCCTTAACCAAATCAATTTTAACTTAATTTTGGTGTTTTTCAGTGATTACAGAGTTAGTTCTTTTAGAAGATCAATATTTCCCTCAAGTTTACCAAAGCCAGTATACAGTATACTTACCAAATGAACATGGAGATCTATGTTGCAAGATTTGTATGCTTTTATTTCAATTGGGGAAATCGTATTTACATGTATTAGTAAAATAGGATTTACTAACTAATTCTTCATACATATATTTTAATTTTAGGTTGATCAGAGACCATTATGGACACCTTATGTATTCTACAATCTGCTCTGTGCTCCTTGTTTACTCATTTTAAAACTGCCCAGAGCAGAGATAAACAAGAAACCATGAGACCTATGTATTCTACAATCTTCTCTGTGCTCCTTGTTTACAATACCTATGTATTCTACAATCTTCTCTGTGCTCCTTGTTTACTTATTTTAAAACTGCCCAGAGCAGAGATAAACAAGAAACCATGACTGACCACCAGGACACATGTACATTCAGATTGGTGAGGGACAAACCAGCCTAAAAGGAGTGTCGGGTTACCCTTCCCTTCCTAATTACCCTGGATTTGTGTAGTGAGGGCTGAAGGGAACTGCTCTGATACGGCAATAGCCCTGGGAAAGGACATTAACATGGATGAGAAGGACTGCAGGGTCAGTATAAATGCCTGCACACAATATACGTGTGACAGACTGGTGGGGTTTTAGGGAACTGTGGCTCGAGGAGAGAAGCAGAAGGTGGAGGATCCACCACCGTCGACATCCAAGTGAATTTCTCCTCTCAGGGCTCACCCCCACAACCCCCCTCTGGCCCCCCCAAAAACCACCATTGTGGAAAGGTATGACGTGCCAGGCGTTCAGCTCCGACTCCTTCGCCACCCTGGCCAGCGACCCCTCTGCACTCCCCCTGCTCATCCACCACGCCGGGGCCGGGGACGGCCTACCTGTCTCCAGCCACGCTACCAGCATGGTGTCTGCAGGTAACCACTTCAGCAGAATAACTCACTCATGCCGACATATTCTTGGCCATGAACTTTGAACATGCCTCTTGTTATTATTGTACTGATGCCTATATATCTAAGGTAACTTACATTTTCATGTATTAATACAGTAAATCTTTTTGAAGAAAAACATCTGTAATGGTAATAGCAAGATCTTGAAGCCCAGTGTGATTATTCGATGCTTTCAGTCACTATCTGGTTTAACGCTGATTGGCAACATGTCATAATTCCAACCATCATGCATATTTCTTATTTCCAGAATACGCAAATTTTAGACTTACAGCTTCTTTTTCTAAACCAATGTATTACTGGCATCTTACTTTAATTGGCATCTGGCTTTTTCTTGGAATAGATTGATCTCCATTTTTAAGCCACGTGGTCATAATGATGCTGTGCATGGTGTTCTTCTATTGTGTATGAGAAGTACTAATCGAAAGCCTATCCCAGTGGTATGTTTAAACTGACGGGTTAAAATCTGTTAGGGTGGATGACTTAATAAAAGAGGCACAAATTTGCCACCAGGACTGAATTCAGCGGGGAAGTTAGCAGAAAACAGACAGCAAAGCAGATCTTTAGGCTGAGTGGGCTGAGGTTTTTCAGCCCTGACTCAAGAGTGAATTGGAGTGAAGAGTTTTTAAGAGGTTTGCTGAAATGCGTAAACATTGATCAAGCATTTGGACCTGCAGTACTCATATTCAGGTGTCATGTGGTTAGCTGAAAGCACCATGCCACAGCTGAGGGTCACTCTTTGTTATTTTTCACAATACTAAATGTGTCTAATTTACCAGTTTTTCAATTTCATATTCTGTTTGATTTTTAACAAATTACAATAGAATCTATATTGAATGTCTACCACCTTAAAATAACTAATCCAACCCAGGATACACAGGACACTAGGCAGGGGTAGACCATGAATGGGACATCAGTTCATCACAGGTCACATATACAGATATGTGTATACATACACAATCATACACTATTAGCAATTCATAGATACCAATTAGCCTCACTGTAGGAGGAAATCGGTACCTGGAGTAAACCTGTGTGACACAAGGACAATATGAAGACTCCACACACAGAGATTGGATGAGGGAGCCAGCCAGATTTTGAGGTTCAATGTAACAGAGCTATCCACAGAGCCAATGATCAGAAAAGGAACAATTTAAAAGAGCAGCCAGACCCTTAAATGTTATAACACTTGAGGTGCATTATAAGTGAGCTACAAGGGTGGTAAAAGTACTGAAAAATGAAATACTCAAGTAAAAGTACTATTACTTCCAAAAAATGAACGCTAAGTGGAGCCGAAACTTGATGGTATTATTACCCTTCTTGGCTTTGACTTTGTAAACCACCGGGCTGGTGCAAAGGCACAAGCTTTCATGATTATTAGTGGCTGTTTACTTTTTAAATCAACCCGCTGCAAGAATGCACTGATTTTAAGCACAGAAAATAATTATGGAAAAATGGAAAATAAAGAGCCCAAAGGCTAAGTTAGGAAAATGCTAGAAATTAGGAAAGGAGTGGACACACGTGAGCGGTAAATTGCAGGGTAAAAATACCATTACACCACTTCATACATACTCAAGTAAAACTACACCAATTTTAAACTTCTTAATAAAGTACATATTACAAAAAAAACTACTCGACCACAGTAAGTCATTACTTTGCTCCCCTGGTAAAGGTGTTGACTGGAGTGTGTGTGACGGCACTAACACAAACACCTAATGTGGTTTTTCTGTCTGCCACTTTATCCAAAGTGCCCTCAGGTCTATCGCTAGTCCAGTCATCCAAGCGCTCCCACATGCACCTGTCCACATCGGCATTAAGTAGCACCTCAGCCAGCCTGCACTACCCTGTACCATCCTGTCACTATGGCAACCAGCAAACCACCTATGGCATGATGACAGGTAAGTCCAAATCACTGGCTGCCAGAATGGCTGCAGTGTGCCTTGTGCCCCAATCTCCTTGCGCCTGGGCCATGTTCCACCCTTTATTGTAACTCTGTCAATGAGGTGGCTGCATGTGGCCTGCGAAGATGATGACTTGGCATCTCTTCACAGCTCAGGAAATGCTCTCTGCCAGCATCTCCCAGACCCGCATCCTGCAGACCTGCAGTGTGCCCCATCCCAACATGGTGAATGGTGCCAACTCCTTGCAAGGTAGGCAAAGGTGATGCTGGCCAACCCAAATCTCTGTGACAGGGGAGGTTCATAAGCTTTTCACAGAGCTCTCATCCAAGACCTTTCATGACAAATCAGAGGAAATGGTGTTTGTTTTTCCTATTTGTTCCAAAACTTGTCTGCTTAGGAAGGAGGGGTGAGATCTTCATTGTGCCTTTATAAAAATGTACCTTGTAGCCAAGAGCTATGAGGGGATGCCTCATTTTTATGACTGAAAACATTTATTGGCATTACAAGTAACAAGTGGAATGATGAAATGTTCCAGTGCATCTGAAACGGAATTTGTCATAAACACAACACCAGAGATAAGTAGGATAAGCCTTGGTAAAAAGGTGGCTTTATGAGTCACCATAGGAGAAACTGAGCTTTAAAAAGTACCCACTGAACACTGTATGTCTGACTCATACTTGTCAGTCACATTAATTAATGTTACAGTGGAAACACTTCACTGATTGGTGCAGCAAAGATTGACACACACTGCTACTACAAATGGGAAAAACATCAAAGAACTCTTTCAGAAGTTTGATCCCCCTAATTAAGTGGGCATCTAGCTATAAGGTTTTGAGAATAGGCAAATTAACAGGATCTCAAAATACTGCATTTCCATTATTATACTATTGACTGCAGTATTGAAATATGAATTCTGTTCTTGATATGGTTTATTGAATAAGGGTGCCCCCTGGTGTTAACTGGTTGGAACAGCCTCTAATAACATAACTTTTACAAAATCTCTAAAATCAGTATAATAATGTGACATGACTACAGAGCTAGTAACGAGGGGACAACTTACATCCTTAAACCTTGAGTTCAGCATGACCTAGGGAGCCTCTGATTTGTAGTGGTTTGTGTTGTAATGGAGGTCTGTAGCTACCATCTACTGGCTGGTGGCAGTAATAATCACAGATGTTAACAGAGCTGTATGATACAAATTTTCAGTTATACTAACTTTAATTTACTGATCACTAAGGGTAGTGTTTTCCAAGATATTAAAAAAAGCTTGCAATTCTTAAAATTAATTTTCCCATATGAAATTTCTCTTATGTGTTCTAAGTGGTTTGTATAATATTGTGTTCATCATTGCATTTTTGTTATTAGAATATGGTATTTAGACTTAGGGACTACAATGGTGATGCCCATGATGACACCAGAGTTGCTTATCATCCCTTTCTGAACCATTCCCTGGCAGGCGGCCTGGGCCCCTGTCTCTACAAGTTCCCAGATCATAGCCTGAGTGCTGGCTCCTGTGCACTGGGCCACAGTTTCCCCCCACTGCCCCAAGCATTGCTGTCTGAGGAGCCTGGTGTAGGGGACTTCAAGCAAGAGTTACGCAGGAAAATCCACTCCCCTGAGGAACCTCCTGATATGGACTCACCCCAGATTCGGGAGCTAGAGAAATTTGCCAATGACTTCAAGCTTCGCAGAATCAAACTGGGTAAGTTTCTATCACTTCCCAGTTACTCCTTCATCCTCCTCCCCCACTCTAGGCTGGCTTCCTTAAAATTGCTTTGAAACTGTTGGCCAAACAAAGAAAAGATACATGGGACAGCGCTGGAAGGGCATCAACCCTGACACGTAGGAAATGTAAACTATTGTAAAATCATGTGCTTAAAAATTTCTGACATTTTCTGGTTATTGAAGTGAAGTGAAAAAAAATGTGGCTTGTGATGAGAGTATAATTATTGACAGGCTATACTCAAACCAACGTGGGAGAAGCCCTAGCAGCAGTGCATGGATCCGAGTTCAGCCAGACCACCATCTGCCGCTTTGAAAACCTACAGCTGAGCTTCAAGAATGCCTGCAAGCTGAAGTCTATCCTGGCCAAGTGGCTAGAAGAGGCTGAACAGGCAGGAGGTGACTCATAGTCCCAGGCCCTCTTTGTGTCGGAAGAGTCCTTTTTGCAAGAGTTGTAATCACCCAAACCCTTCAAATGACTATTGTTATTACAGTATGTCCTGCATGTTCTTGGACTGTATGAGTGTATATTTAAAAACTTAAGCCAGATAATCAGAGCTCTTAGTTTTACTTATAAGTTTCAAATAAGGTATGTTTAATCAGTTATGCAGTTCTATCCCTCTTAAACAAGGAGTCAATGGAGTGTTTCAAACACCTGTTTCACAATCTCTCACTTACAGCATTTAGTTTATATCAGTTTCACCACATGGGCACACTGGAATGTAAAATAGTAATGCAACACTAAATCAATGAGTAGCTAGTTTGAGGTACAAGTTCATACATATACAGAGTGACTAGGACACTTGAGTTGAAGTGCTGTGTTCAGCAGATTGCCAATGTGTCTGCAAGGGTTTTTGTAGTTCAGAGGCCTGATTTGTCGGGAGAGATGTTGTTTTTTGTCTGCTGATCACAGACTGAATGCTTCAGCACCATTTGCTAGATGGCAGGAGGACAAAATATCTATGGCTTGGGTGGGTAGATCCTCCACAGTTCGGTGAGCATTCCTCTCATACAACTTGGTCAAAAACTCTTGTATGAGTACGAATGATGATTAACTTGGTTATTTTCATCACTTGCTGCAAGGTCTGTGACCATGCAGCCCCCATTCCAGACAATGAAACAGTAGGAGAATAAGCTCTCTGTTGTGTATGCTAGAAGTCATTCAATGTCTAAAAGGAATGGTGTCAGGGCTGGGCGATATTACAATACTGGTTATCAACGATATCAAATAAATAACCCGGTGATGATTGCCTTTGTTGGGGGTGTAGGGCACACCCAAAACAATATAAAGATTAATGATTTGGTTTTCAGTTCAGCCTAGCCTATGTTTTTGATACAGTTTAAACACACACATTTTTTTAAACTCCTTGTACAGTACGCGAAGATATCAGTGTATGTAAACCTCAACTATACTGGTGGCATGTTGCTATGGCTTATTTGTTTGTGCTTTCATCAGCCCTGTTTAACGAGAAGATTGGCATGAACGAGAGAAAGAGGAAGCGTAGGACTACCATCAGGTGAGCAGCTCACTTTGCTCAATACAATGAAAAAGCTTTGGCTTTCATTTGTCCTGAATTTAACCCTTTAAATTAGTAAACTATCGGGTCACATCACCTGAAGCTCAGTTTCATGCACCGTGTTATGAATTTATAGAAAAAACATTGCTCCAGATTCATTTCCTCCACAGTCTGGGAGCGAAGGAGGCTTTAGAGCGTAACTTTGAAGAGAAGAGCAAGCCATCCTCGCAGGAAATTGTGCGTATGGCAGAGGGACTGCACCTGGAGAAGGAGGTGGTGCGGGTGTGGTTCTGCAATCGCCGGCAACGCGAGAAGCGTGTCAAAACCAGCCTACATCAAGGATCCTTTCACAGCCTGGCTAAGGACAGCCCTGCATGCAGGTAGACCAACGATAGATTCCTAGATCTCTATGAGTCCTGGGATATTCTTGCTCTGACCTTTCTGTGTAAAAAATACTGAGTGATTCTAACTATTTGCATCAAGTAAATATGGTAGCATTTCAAGCCACGTATTATGGCCTTTCTGGAAAGAATAATAGTCCCATAAATTATTGCAGGTTTACTATGTCCAGAGTGAAAAATTGCAGACAGGAATTTTCCTTACCTTTGTGCCCAGTACAAAAGTAACAGATCCTGTACGACACAGGTTGCACGTGTGTGTTAATAACTGCGAAACACTGTTTCAACAGAACATATTGAATTAATCCTAGGGAAATCATATAAGCAACGATTTATTTTCTCGTGCTGAAGTAAGAATATAAGTATATCCCTATTGTCATTAAGTTTTGGCTGGGGATATTAAGTGCAAAGTTTACCATTAAAACATCTGGTGCCACTGAACTATTAAAGAATGTACTCCATTCCGTGTTTGATCTTAGATATTACTGTCATTATCACTCAATTAAACTCGATTATTAAGCATTAATGAAAATCGGCAGTATGGCTGAAGAAGGAAGGTGTATACAGGATGTGGACCCAAAATAAAGAGAGAAATCATCATTTGTGTGGAAGCACCTCACATTAAAAGTCAATGAAAATGCAGTTGTCTGTCAATATTGCAAAGCATAACTTAAATATCTCCACAGCACAACTGCAATGCAAATGCATTTTAGAAGACATTCACGTTAAAAGGATTCACCACTAATGTGAGGTTAGCCATACATGTTTCATTTAGCTTCTCAAAGTAACCTAGGTTATCTTTGTCATAATTTTGACTTAAATTGTTTTGTTTGTTGTCCAAAATAGTCACTGCTAAAATGGTTAGCCCCGTTGCTTAGGTGCATCGTTTTACATAATACCTTATTTATACAGCCACGGAAAAAATAAGAGACCACTCTATATTTTTTAAAACAAATCTACATTTTTAATCATGATTTGGTTAATCACGATTCTGCTGGCAGAAGGCGGCGCTGGGAAGCAGGTTGCTTCCAAGTTCACAATTTCTAAGACAGCAGTACACAAGAATTAAGGTGAAGCAGAAGACACTAGGAATGACCCGAAACCAGCCAGGTAGACGGCGGAAGTGACTTTCTAATGCCAGAAATGGCTGTTAACTTATCGACCCTTAAATTCAGAAATGAGTGAAACAAAAATTGTACTGTGGTCTCATTTTTTCCCGCGGCTGTAGAGTTGCCACTTGTCCCAGATTTCCCGGGATGTTCTCTCTTTTGAAAGACGTAATATTATTAATACTATTTCCCGGGACTCGAATTGTCCAGATTTTTTGTGAATTTAGAATTTCGTCGTTTCAAATAAAACCTCACTTGGTTTTTCTTCCTAAAATGACTTAAAACGGGTAAAATACGGCGACGTTTGGCCTTGTCTATACTAATTCGACTGGTACCAGAAATACGAAGCTTATCTTATTACCATAGCAACTGCTCTGGCTGTCGGTCTGCCGCGAGCATGCACATCCATGTCAAAGAATTAAAAAGCGATTTACAACGTGCAGCTCAAAAGGGGCGAAAAGACAACTTTTCGGGATGGATAAGGCACAACCAAAGAGATTTGGAGGATATTGCACAAAGCAGAATTTCCCAGTTAGCAAAATAAGTTAAGCCAAACGTGAAAACTTTAAATTATCATGCTTGAAGTTTAAAGCATTCGTCGAAGGACAACAGGGACTTCTGCAGGCAGCAAAAACGGATGAGAAATACGCACGGAAATGGGGTGAGAAATGTCAGTTTTGTCCAAATTAATGAAGTTAAAAGGTTGTTTGTAATTTATTATAATACTTATCATAAAGTTTCCATTGCTAAAAGGAGTATACCATATTAAAATTAGATTTTTATAATAGATTATATGATTAAAATTAGACTATGTATATTTACTTAAAAAAAAATCTATATTTAACGTAGAAACGGACAGCAGCTGGCAAAGGGGTTCAAAGTGAGCGCAACTGCGTCTGCGTCAGGACAAACATATAGGTAAGGGAGGCAATAGGGAGTTCTACAACTATTTGCAAAAATGGTTTAATCGCCCCCCTCCCCAGTAAGAAGTCCGAGTATCCCGGTTTTTCACAAAGGTGGCAACCCTACTTAAATAACCAAGTATTATTTCTTTGTTAACGTTTTGTATGTTTTGAGTAGGGCTGAAAGATACTGGAAAAAGTTCACACTGCGATTTAGGAATTGAAAATTCTATAACTGTATACCCAAATAGATCCTATTATCTACCTACAAAATTTGTCACATAAGTTGGTGATGTTGCCGTGAGTTGTGCCAATAGACACAAAGCAGTGCCCACAAATCATTAGATTTTGTTCAATATTGTCTCTGGAATATAAAATATTTCTATATACAGCAGAATACAAATGTCTTTTCGTGACCAGTTCTTGTTCGCATTTCTCCACTCATTTTTTGTTTAGTTCTTCAGAAACGCGTTGGTTGTCTATGACTAAGTCAAAATGTTTTAGTGTAAATTATTGATGGTTTGAACCCAGCAGACTAAACGCAGTCCTTGCAATGTTACAATAGCATGTGCATGAAATGTCATGTCAATATTAACATAAGCCTAGTAGTGACCTGAGTGGCGCTGTCACCACACACCCCAGTTTTGTGTGTGGTATTTGCATGTTCACTCTGTGTGCGCGTGCATTTTCTGCATATCCGCCCATTTCTTTCTACGATCCAAAAGCAACGTAAATGGAGTACCAATTAAACGACCCTATGTGTGACTGAGTGTGCACCATGCGATGTGGTTGGTTCCTGCCTTGTGCCAATTACAATGTATTTATGATATAATATATAAACGATTTTTCGATGATTCGTCAGATTAATAAGAAGATTACTCGATTATTGATATAATCGATAGGGACAGCCTATAATGTTATAGTGGTCTATACATTCTTCATGTAGTATGTTTAATATACTTATTTAACGATTTTTACGTGCCTTTTCAACATGTTGAAACCTGAATAAAATTTAATATCTTGCTGTAATTAAAAAAATATATAGTAGATGCCTTTGTGTAAAGCAAAATACAAGTGACGAAAGATCGGGTCAGGGTGCATCCAGTGTGCATTTTGGTGCCAGCCATATAATTTGAATTCACAACCTTCAAGACACAGGCATAGATCCCTAAGCCACTGTACTTCAAACCACCCCAACAGATGCACATAATATTTTTTAAAAGTGTATGTAGCAGAGAGCTGGAGCATTTCCCCTCAGTAATTTTCATACCAGACAAACCTCTGGTGTGTCACTTCATGGGCTAAGACTGTCAGAGGCAAGCCCACAGATGATGTATATCAGTGATAGCAGACAGGCAATGTTTCTCCATGAGTTTAAAATGGATTTATAACTTGGTTTGCATTGTATTACCATCACCCCTCAGCTTGTTTTATGGTGGCTATATTTACATCTCAGGTTCAAGAGGGAATGTTTCTTCTTTAACAAGGTAATAAAAGCTTCTGGTCTTTGTAACAGTGATGAGTGGATCAAGGAGGGATGCTGGATGGTGCAACACATTGCGGCCCCTCATGGATTTGTGCTGCTTTGCATCACATATACAGCATGTTTACCATCAGCTGGAGCTTGCATTTTCAACACTGACCAGTTCTAGAGCTGAAGCTGTCAGGCTATCAGTAAACCCTGAAGCAAGTCATATCAAACATCTGTACTTATGAGTTAGAAGAATTAGATAATGAAAGTCTTTAATAAGATTATTTTATGTATTCCACATACATAAAAACGAATTGTGACTGGATTTGTAATTCAGTCCAAGTGGTTATGAATAATTGTTAAAGAGAATAAGATTAAGGGAACTTTAACACTTCTTAGAAATTAGCATTTACAGTTATATTACCACAAATTATTAACATAAGTCTTTAGTCATAAATTTCACAGTGGCTAGGCGAAAAAATCTCATTAAAAGCCTCATGTAAAAATAATGCGTTCTTTTTATGAGCAATGAGTTTCAACACAATAATTCACTAGGAACACAAATCTAAAAAAGTTCATTAAACTAATATAAAGCCATTTCTATCAAAAACATTGGATTCCAGCACAAAGCAATGACCACTTAATAACATTCATTATATTAAGTTCCACTTTACCCAGAGGGTCTAGGACTAGAGCTATGGCCAGTTACGAGCCTTTTTTTTTAACACTGAGCAATAAATCAATTCTCTCACACTTCTCCAACAAGAATATAATACCTTAAGTTCTTGAAAATGAAAAGCTGGCATATTAGAATATGCCTGTTATTGTGGGTATCATAAGGCACATCCCAAAACAATAATTAAACATCTGGGGTGGATTTGGAGCAAGCACTTTGTTTGTAAACACGTCCCCTTCTATTTTAAAAAGCAACACCATATTTACAGTATACTCATTTGAATATTTTTTCTGGTGCAATTCAAATTATGCAGTTGAAGGGCCCCTTTCTGGGATATAGATCGTTAAAGTAATATCACATGAGCCATTAGTCAGCGCAAACGGTGGACACAGTATTGAAAAATCCCACTAGGAAATTTTCCATTTTGACTACCAGGTATTATAGTACAATGACTATGTTTTGCGTTTCTGTTTTTATGCATTTTGTATCTGAGTGCAACTGCAACATTTGTAAACAAGCATTGAACAAAATACACATCTACTCAAAATATGTTTTCCTGCAGCTTGGAATGATGTTACTAGAGCTAAAGCTAACGTTTCACTGCAGCGCTACAAGTTCATATAGCAGGTATCACAGGCACACAACAACACTGTTACAGCAGCTACAGAAATAGCAGTAATAGCCTACAATTAATTGCCTGGCTAGCTAAGCTAAAATTTGACTGCAAATATAATAAACATCCATCCATCCATTTTCCAATCTGCTTATCCTACTGGGTCATGGGGGGTCTGGAGCCTATCCTGGAAGCAATGGGCATGAGGCAGGGAACAACCCTGGATG
>JAODJW010000001.1:35066692-35086466 GCA_026777045.1 Hyperopisus bebe | reverse complement strand
TACTGTAATGTTGCACTGCTTTATTTGTTTAATCGTCCAGTCTGTGAAGAAGGCATTCAAGTAAGAATTGCATTGTAGTATGACTCATTTCCTGGCGCGTAGAATTTATATTAGGTCAGCGTTCACGGTTCGACTTCTGATATTCAGATCGAGTTCTAGGTCAAAATGGTTTGTTCGACTTTCAAGAAATTCGAGTTCTAGTGAGTTTGAGAACCGAGGTACCACTGTACTTAATCATCACAATATAACACCAAGTCAGTTAAACTTCTAGGTTATCAATCTGTCCATTTCAGAAGTGTAAGTGATTGTGAATCAATTTCATCTGCTTTGGTGCATATGGAAGCAACAACAGGTGGACAGGAGGGGCAACAGCAAGACAACCCCCAAGAAGGGAATGGTTTTGCAAGTGGTGACCGCAGACCATTTCTCTCTCCTTATCCTTCCTGGCAGGACAGGTATCTGCTTCTTTGTATGAGAAGAGACAGGAGCACCCCCAGAGCCCTACAAAATAACTTCAGAAACATACTCTTTGAGGGTGGCATGAGGACCTGATGTCCTCTAGTGGGACCTGTACTCACAGCCCAGCACTATGCAGTTTGACTGGCATTTGCCAGAGAACACTAGATTTAGCAGATTCGCCACTGGTACCCCATTCTATTCACAGATAAGAGCAGGTGCACACTGAATACATGTGACAGATGTGAAAGAGTCTGGAGACGCCATGGTGAATATTATGTTGTTTACAATAACCTCCAGCAAGACCAGTTTAGCAGTGGTTCAGTGATGGTCTGGAAAAACATATCCTTGGAGGGTCATCAAGATCTCCATGTGCTAGCCAACAGTACGCTGACTGTTGTTAGGTACCGGGATGAACTCCTCACACCCAATGTCAGACCTTACACTGGTGGAGTGGGTTCCTCCTGATGCAGGACAATGCCTGGCCACATGTGGCCAGAGTGTGTAGGCAGTTTCTGGATGATGATGAAGGCACGTTCCTCAAACCTGAAGTCAATCAAGAACCTCTGGGACATTATGTATTGGTGGATCCAATGCCAGCAAGTAGTGCCACAGAATGTCCAGTTCACTGATGCCCTGATCCAGGGCTGGGAGGAGATCCCCCAGGACACAATTCGCCGTCTCATCTGGAGCATACCCAGATGTTGTCAGGAGTGCATATAGGCATGTGGGGGCCATACGCACTACTGAGTTTTTGTGATGAAATTCATGTTAGTTAGATCAGTCTGTGATTTCAGTGTTTCACTTTATGTGTGAATTTGAATCCAGCCCTCAGTGAGTTAAATGATTTTGCTATCTTGACTGTTCTTACATCTATTTTTTCTCAATGAATTGCACAACGTATATTAATATTTTCAACTTGAATATTTTACTCGATATATGTAAATGTACCCTTAACTGTACTCCAAGTGCAATTAAATGAATAGAAACAAATAGTTGATTTGACTGTTAATCTGTTTAAAATTCACTGTCTTGAACTGGACTAGTTGTAGAAATAAGCACTACCCAGTTGGTTTTCACTAGCCTGATACCGGTTTACATTTTGAGAGAATATGCTTGAGTTCTCTTAATTCAAGTTCTATGCATTTTTGTCAAAAGACTAATCAAAATATGCTGTCAAAATTAACACTGATCTGTAGTGAGTTTCTTTACAACCCTAGTCAGCACTAATTCCATGAGAAAAGGGTTAAACAGTAATACTAATATTTTCAACGACCATGAGCTCAAAGACGGGTATGATTTTAAAAAAGTTTATAAGAAACATATGTATGCTTTTGACATACTCTTACCAAAACATCCCAGTTTACTTGCACATCCTCTGTAAACATATCAGAGCATGATCTGGCAAGAAAAGAAATATGTACAGATCATCTACAAATGTTGTGGGCAGTATTTGTGCAGGGACACCTCCAACAAATGGTTTCATAAGTAAAGTTTATTTTACAATAAAGCCCTTTTAAAAGCTTGAGCAATATCCTTAGACAAACTCTCTGGTAGATCTTTGATGTTCTTAGCCACACTAGGATCTAGGCAAGGAGTGGTTTCTTGCATCAGATAAATGAACTATATAGAGTAGGGTAAGGGTATGAGTGTGGGTAACCCATTAAGGATTCCACCTTTACAAGACAAGTATGCTTCTTAAAACAATTATCTGGGCAATAGCTCATCTGCAGAATTGTTTGCCAATGATGGCCAAGCAACCATGAGTGACAAAGGAGTCATTGGTTCATGGTGTAGCTTCACTTGAATGTATCACACATAGCCCAAGTGCATTGCGGTCAGCCACAGGTAGGCAACAAATCAAAAAAAAAAAAAACAAAACAAGAGTAACACAGAGGACATCAGATACCAGAGTTGGAAATAAACATGGTGTATCAGATGCTGTGAGGAGATTTAGTGAAACAGATTATGCCACTCTTAGAGGTTAAAGAAATTCTGCTGAATGATTTGATTCAGAATACTTAGACAAGTATCCAGAATAGCTAGACAAAAAGCCATAATATATTGATTATGCACATTGTGCAGATTAATCATCCTCATCCCTATTACTTGCATTTTAAATAAAGTGGGGAAAGCAAGTTGTGTTGTCCTCGCAGTCAGGGTACAGTCTAGTATTGTATCGAGGTCCCCAGAAAAGGCATCTCGGCTCACTTCACTGTGTAGTTGAATGGGGATACAACCAAACTAGGCTGATTTTTGTGTCAAACATACCCTTCATGATAAATATATAAAGGGGTTACTTGGGTGGTTATGAGAATCACTAGATTAGTCTACAATGGACTGTAGATTAGTGTTTACAAATCCCACAAAGTGAAAAAAGTCACCATTATATAAAGTGTACAGATTAGTTACTAATTCTTATAAAATGCATCAGGATCAATGAGGGATGAAGAAAAAAAAAAAAAAAAGTCACAAATTACACATGCAAGACAATCCCCCAGTAGTTTAAGAAATATCAAAGTGTCAGCATTAGTCAGAACTGTCAAGACCCATATTCAAAGTACCTGACAAATCGACACTGAATCCTTCAATCCAAGACAGGGGTACAGTATGCATTATGGATTGTATATGCATTTACAATAAACCCGTTGACATACGGGTCAGCATTTCAAAATTCCTACCATTTGCTGCATATCTACCTTTTTCTACTGTGACTGATATCCTCCACCAGAACACCGAAAACATGCACATAAAAGGCCTACTGTTCATTTATTTTAACCCAGAAGAGGAAAACAAGCATTTCTCTTCATCAACAATTAACCAAATGTCATAAGTCCTGACATACAGACTTAAGGTTGCATCTGGGTGCTGAAGTAGCTTGTGTAACCAGGCAGAACAGTGAGGCCCAGGGAAGGGGTTCAGTCCACACCTAGGGCCTTCAGTTGTCTCTCAATTTCCTCATCCGAGATGGTGGCAGCTTTGGAGGCAGAGGCACTTGGGAGGTTCTTCCCAGCAGAAGGTGCTCTCACCATCTGCAAAACATTAGGGTTAGCACTGTACAGTGTCTGAACTTACAGTAAGTAGCATGACGACTAGAGGCTATCCAGTAACCAGAAGGTCTACTTCAAAATTCACAGAAGTTCTGTGTTTTATGGGAAGTGATTATTCCTTACCTTATCGGAGATCTCAATGCCAATCTCATCCAGCACCTGATTCACAATATCCTGAGATTCTTCCTCATCTCCTGATTCATCAAAGATTTCATCCAAGGTGTCGTTGACTGAAGGGAAAAAAAAAAAACCACTTGAAGTATGACCATAAAGGCATAGGCAGCCAAGGGAAACTAATATTCTGTTGTATTAGGGCATACAATGAAGCTGACCAGCTAAAAAAATATTACCCTGCTAAGGCCACTTCAATAGTTTGCCGAAATGCCTCTTTAGATATTAATACATTTCTCAATAAATGATCTTACTCATTTCCTCAGTCATCCCCATTTTCATGTTCTCCTTCTGGAAGTTCTGCATCGTCTGCAAGGTCTTCTGGGGATCCATCTTCTTATTGACTGCCTGCATAGTCTGGAATAGAGTGAATCACCTCATTGAATGTCAAGAGAAGTGTATGTATGTATTAATACTGTATGCATCATGTCTTTTGTCCAATTATCCATACTCAAGTCACTTGATTACCATGAGGTTATTTGCTAAACAGTACGTCTTGAGTTTGAGGGAGAAACACAAAAAACCCAGTCTTTGAAGAAACTCTGAAGTTAACCTACATTTTAACCTACAGCCCTGGAGCTGAGACACAGCAATTACATGCTATGCTCTCAAACTACAAGCAACAATCGCATACTGTCAATTAAAACAAGGAAACCAAACACACTTAATGCTTCTTGTTAGACAAGACCATAAAACGAGGATGAACCCCTTCATATGCACTCATGTCATACCACTGAAAAATTCATGTTCCAGGCAAACACACAAAATCACATTTGAATACAGGGAATAATTTAGAGGCTCTGTAACATGAGGGGTTATACTAGTGGCTCAGCACCACACACTTTATGCCTCTCCCATCTTTAACCCATCCCCAACTGACTACAACTCCCAGGGTACATCTCTACAAAAGTATTACGAACTCAAGAAAAGATTAACAAAATGACCTACTTCTGTCCATAAGAGTCTGATCATCAAAATAAGATTGATACAACTGCCAATGACCTGAATTTTGTGCACTTTAGCCTAGTCAATTCTTATGATTAAATGTGTTCAAATAATCCTTTAATAATTATCGCTCCTTCACTATATAGCGAGCAGATTCACACCATCAGAATTCAGCATGATGTGTGAAGCAATTTACAATCAGTTTCTTCCACAATGACTTGCTTTTTCAGTCCATTTGGCCTTCACGGGCATAGAATTACACCCTTATAAAAAGAGGGGCTTTGAACATCTAATCATTCATATTGAGTATACATTTACAAACATTGTTTACCAAATATCATAAAACAAATGCTAAATTGCTAATAAAAAATGTGTGTTGCTGTGGGTGCACGATGATGCACAAGAGAGCAAATTCTGAAAATGTCATACTTTTGCCGTTGTGGACATGGCACCTGCCATCTTCATCTGGGAGTTCATGACCTTCGTCTGTGTGGACATGGAGGTGACCTTGGAGCTCACTGCATAAGTGCGGTTCTTCTGCTTCCGTAGCTGGACTAACTGCTTAGCCAGAATCTTACAGGCCTCCTTGTTCCCAGTCTTTGCCATTTTCTTGATTTCCAGTTCCTGTGTTGAAGAGGGGTTTATGAATGGACAAGCAGAAGCAGGACTTATGTTAATCACCTTTGGGCCAAATCACCTTTTTTTACACTACAACCCAATTTTTACTGTGCCAGCTCAATTCGACCCTACATCAAGCATAGGTTTAAATTAATGCTATGATAAAGCACACAGTGCACTCTGCAATTTACGCCAATCAATGCCTATCACACAAATCGATTGGATGCGCCAGTGAATTTTAAATTAAGCATCTGTGGTTTGGATTCTTGGATAGGTTGAGTGTTCACTAGTTTTCACTAAGCATTTGCAGACTCAAGACCCGTTCATATAGGTTAATTCAAGGAGTGGGGCTGGGAAATCTGATCATGGATCAGTATAGAAGCTTACAGATTTGAAAATGCTCACATTTCCAACTCTGCCTTGTGATCCTTTCAGAAGTTGCTGCAACCCAAATTTGGGTCACAACCCATGGGTTGACCATGGCTGGTTTAAAGCATGCCGAAAAGGACACCAAAAGCGCCACATGGGCTCAAATTCACAAATGGTTCATAAAGCTTTGTTTTGGTCAATAATACCAAACAGCATGTGAGAGAAGATGAACAGGTTAATTTAGTTATTAAAGAAAGGATAGGATGAAGTGGTGGCCTCTCAATTTTCTGTGGATTACTACTTCCGGGATTTCTCCTGGACTGAATTTTACTATGGACATTGTTTGGATTTCACTGGATTACCCTTATTGAACAGGCTGCTTTGGGACTTACTGTACCTGCTCTCCTGGTGAGTTGTGCTATTTTGACAGTCGTGTCTGTCTGCCTACCTGCCCTATCACATTCTGTTATTTGTTCAATCGACCCCCTGTTTTCACGGCTGTATTTACGCTTGTGCTTCATTCCTGGTTCTAACAAGAGAAAGTGACCTCATTTCATTGTGTTGCAAAACATGGGGCTGGCAACACATTGGGCTGCAAATCATATTAAAAAAATAAAATCTTTCAAGCAACTGTCACAATCATATCAAGGAAAACTTATAGTGCTAATCATATCGCCCACCCCTACCCTCAGTTATACAATTATGACTCAGTCAATGGGGAGCCCAGTGAACTACAGCAGAAACGCTGGACAAAAACCAGTGCAGTGCATTGAAGACATTCACCTTTTTAAAAAAAAAAAAAAAAAAAAACCCACACTAAAGAAAGTGAATTGGCTGCCTGTCCAAGAACCTGCACCCTGGGGAGCTATAGTGAGGGGAAAACAAGTAAAATAGTAGAAATCGAATAAAATACATTACGGTCACCATTTTTTCCCTCCAGGAAAGTTACGAGCAAATCAACTACATTACTGTCAGATCTTTTCCTATGGAATTTACAAGGTAATCTCAACCGTAAAACCTCCCTTTGTAGGGTTACACACACACACACACAATTTAAAAACCAAGAACCGCACAGCTTCCATTTTGTTTAGGAAACTACACTGAAACCAAATACTAAACATGTATTGTTTGTGTCTAACCATATTAGTTAACATTGTCACTGTTCCCTAATCTCATTTGTTTATGAGCTTAGCTACAGCAGAAGATACTGCAGGAGTCAGTGTGAATAAAATATGTATTACTCGGACACAGTTTCCATGACTTAATTAAATGTAAAATTCTCTTTGGTCATTGTAATGTGTAAACCTGTCACATAGACCACACTGTCTGAAACATAATGTGAGCAGTATGTTCAGATTTTTTGCATGGATTTAGAAAAATAAAGGATATCCACACTCTTGAAAATATGAAACACTTGAGCAGGTATTTGCCATTAAATGTGAGGCAGCTAAAACTAGTTTTGGGGGGTGGGGTGGGGGGGCGTGTACAACAAATTTAGCTTACACACTTTGGCAAACGGATGGTAAAACAGGCCTAGCTAGTTTGTTAACTTTTCTTAGGTCTCAAATCTTAAAAGGGAAAGTAAATATTATATACACACAAACACACACTCCAACATTTGTCCATGAGATCCTGAATTTACTTCTTAACATCTGTAAAAGTAAATAATGTACATGTAGTGCAACAATGTTAACGTTGCAGTCCTGAGCGCTTCGAAGGTTCAGCTACCATGATTTCTATGTGGGATAAACTGACACATGCGGCACATTAATGAGAATGCGAATAAAGATTTTAATAGTGCTTGTACGCTTACACACTCCAAAAGCTGAAATTCAAGGGGATTAAACAATTATACATGAAGAACCACAGAAACTATAGCAGGTTTTAAAGACTGGCTTTTGTCTGCAACAAACAACTAATGGCACATGGAGACCAGGCATAGGGCCACCCTCAGACATGATCATTGTTGAAAAGCTGCAAGATGTAAATCCCCTTACTTCTAGAATGATCCATAAGAATGCACAATTAACTGCAATAGCACTTGCCCGACGCCTATTGACAACAATTAAGGGTATCAGAAACTGCAGTCATGCATTTTGCTTTGAGGGTATAATTAAATAATACCCATTGCATTTCATTTTTCCCCAATTTATTTCTATAGAGCGAATTCTCTCACCCTGTTGTCCCAAGCACTTCAAGAATCAAAGAATGGCACGTACTGATATACTACTATTTTGATTATCAGATACTTGAACATCGTTTGATATCAAATGTGTGACTCATCCCCATACAGTGAAATACATCATTATTTGAAGGGGATATTCCAGGCTGAGGAAACCCTAGAGTAGGTTACCCAACTGTCTAGAATGAGGACATTCATTGAAGTACACAAATCCTCACAGAAACACTAGTAGTCTACATTGCACCACTCATTAAAAGGTGTTTTCTAGTTTTATTTCAACAACAAAAATGACAAAACCAGTTACACCCTAAACTTCTGAACGGCGGGTAGAAAACGGGAAAGAAGTATAGGTCACACTTCAGTGTACCATACCATTTTCCTATCAAAAAAAAATGAAAAATGACTGCACGAATAAAGCTGTAACAAAATCCTAATTACTGTGCCCGAGCATAAAACTGACTACATAGGAAGACTATCCTTCAGATAAAAATTCAAAATCAAAGGCAAGATATAATGGCAAACTAAATGCAAATACAAAAGAAAATGCTACAAGGCACAATTTATGCAAAACCATTTGACTTTCTGAAAAACAGAAATGACCTATTTTCAGACTTTTTTTGAATTCCAGAACATAACTAATTACACATACGTTAATGAAGGATAAATGACTATCCCCCAGAGAAGCAATTATGCGCAGCGTATTGTTTGTTTTTGAAATCAATAGCATGCAGTTTTTTTAAAGTCATTACAAGTGGCAGTGGATAAGTCAATTTGGTTTGAACAAAAAAAAAAAAAATAAACCAAACTTCTTTAAAAATACCTTCAAAAAAAGATCAGAAACAAGAGATTTGTCTGTATATTAAAACACATGCAAAAGCAATTAACCAAGCACACTGATTCACCTCTCACGGTGCACAGCAAAGACATGGGATAGAGCTGAGGAGTAAGAATTGCCCAGTTCAGGGTTGGAGCATATCACGGCTGCCCAGCAGAAGTGAAGCTGTTAGCCTAATAAGCAGCCCATGCTTTTTTTTTTTAATGACTTTACTTACCATTTGCTTCTCCTGTTTCTCAAGAGCAGCCCGGTCCCTGGTAATCTGCCGTTGTGTGCCTCTCAGCTCCTTGTTCTGCTCTTTTATGATGTCTAGACAGAGCAACAAAAGGTCAGGATCAATCCACTAGGGTAAAACTTGCAGCCTTTAACATTTGAATGTCATAGACCCTGTAATTGCATTGGGCCTAAATATTAAAAACTCCTTTCATGTGTTCCACAACCACAAAATTAAATTAATATACACAGTAGAGACACTCAATACTTCAACAGGGGTACCAATTAGTAATACATGGTCTAAGAGTAGACGGGGGGCTGGAGTAATGCTTTGAACTTCTTAAAAATTAAAGGATTTCCAGACATTTGTTATCCCATTTACAGCACCATAATCTCGCTGTATAAATTTGGCAATTTTAAATGTTGCCATTAAAATCAGTGTTTCAGGTGGACAGGTTAAGATGCACGGCTTGCTGGTTTCTGATACTTAACCTCAGATACACTAAACCTGACTCATTTAAAATATCTAGGTCTATAAAATAGATTTAAAAACACAATCTAGAATAAAATGGCAATCAGTGAAATAATCTAAATAGATTCTCAAATCAGTTTGCACAAACCATGCACATGACAAAGATCTAATATGAGCTTAATAAAATTCATGCTAAGAGAACCACACCCTTGGGGGTAGGGGAAAAAAATAGGACTCAATACAGCCTAGAGACACAATCTTAGTACAATAAATAGGAAAATAACCCTTTGCTCTCAATTTTGTCAGTTTTATTGTGGGGCAGGCCAAGTGGTTCTAATCAAAGCATTTCCACAAGCTGAACAGGAGTGATTCATAGCCTTGGAGGCTCCAAAACCAAAGACAACACACTTCCTTTCATCACAATCAATGCTCCTCCAGTTCATTAATGACAGATTCAGGCAGCAGCAACACCATTAGCCTTGACATAGCAGGACTAGAATTAGCACTAGATGCCCTAGGCTTTCCTACAGTCATGCTACTGCCCATGACTGAAAGCAAGGCTTTCTGAAGGCTTTTCAGCAGGTCCTTCTTTGCACACAAACTACTTCCTACAGGTTGCAGTGCTCCATTAATTTATTCAACCGGATTACAACTAACCATACTCTAGACATAATCCATCCATCCATTTTCCAAACCCGCTTATCCTACTGGGTCGCGGGGGGTCCGGAGCCTATCCCGAAAGCAACGGGCACGAGGCAAGGAACAACCCTGGACGGGGGGCCAGCCCATCGCAGGGCACACACACACCAGTCACCCACACATGCACACCTATGGGCAATTTAGGAACTCCAATCAGCCTCAGCATGTCTTTGGACTGTGGGGGGAAACCGGAGTACCCAGAGGAAACCCCAGGATGACACGGGGAGAACATGCAAACTCCACACACGTGACCCAGGCAGAGACTCGAACCCAGGTCCCAGAGGTGTGAGGCAACAGTGCTAACCACTGCACCACCATGCTCTAGGCATAATTTTTAGTAAAAAAAAAAAAAAAAAAAAAATCCATAATAGATTACCAGGGCATCTCAAATTCCTTCATGTAGTAAAAAGTTAGGAACGCACTGTTTAAGGGTTCAACTGAAATATTACAAGTACTTTAACATATACAGTCTGAACTCTCCTGTTAAAATATTTTTTCACTTCTTGATATTGAAGATTCACAACACCAGCAATCTGAAAACAGTGAAACATCTGAACATAGCTAGTCTTTCCTTACACAAAAAATCAGAAATTCTACATATATTTAATCTCATTTCAGTTAAATTTTTCAGTGTATTCTATTTGCAGATTATGTTTAGATTCAAACAAGGCAATTATACTCATAAATGAGACGCCCAAAATATGCAACGCATCTTTTGACGTTTATGGTGGGTGTCCCAAATGTCCAACCCCACCCCAAAGTGAAAGTAGATTCATACTTAGCCACTTAAGATGACAATGTGTATATACGTATGAATGACGTGCCAATTGACGTCTTAAATGGGAGGGATATCCTTGTAGGAAAGACAAGAGCTATCCCAACTCCTCACACTTAAGACTGAAACACTGGATGGCTAATATTGTAATACCTTACTTTCAGAACACCAGGAGCAAAGACAAGTACAAAGGAAGAGAACATGAAAAGGTAACTTTTGCATCCTACACAAATAATTTGTGGTATATCAAAACTTACCAGTAAATAAACTTGCCTGGTGATAGTTTTTATCTCTGATGAAAGAACATTTGATAAGCGAATGACAGCTTTTAATTGGATGTTTGTTCCTAATTAAATGGTCAGTACAATTACACTGGATCATTTTTTTGCTGGAATTTTATATGGAAGTAGTCCCCAGAAAGGTGAGGATACTAAAACATTTGTTTTAAATGTGACATGAGTAATGAGAAGTAATTATGAACATTCAACCATTTGTGGAGGTTCAGGAAACAGCTTGTTGTGGCGTAAAGAAATTCGTCACACTGACCGTTTCAATTTGGCGACTAATTATAAAAGGACAAATAATTGAAAATATGTAAAACAGTAGATCAAATACACTTTAAAATTGTTCTTTCCAAAGTAAACACTGATTTGTATCCATTCATCAAGCACCTGCGACGTCATTTTTTACTGAATAACATGGTTGTGTAATATTACAAATTAAAATACATGTCTTGATAGTCGTCCTAGAACTTACATGTATTACTTTACCTTGCCTTCATTTCTGCTTAAAGACTATGCCTTCAATGTCAAACCCCGAAACTGAATGCCTATTGTGCTACAACCGCTGGTCGCTTGACAATAAGTCTATTTTACTCTGCAGTGCGGAAATGACCGTTTGAAACCTGTGTATTACTTCCTTATCGAAGGAATTAAGACGTGTTTAAAGAATTCCCGGGCTAAACGATAAAGGAGTTTCCTCGGAATAAGCTATCATTTTAACCACTTGCTCGTTTACTTTGAAAGCAGATGTGATGCTAAACATCATGACGTGAAGTCCGTTTTCAAGATGATCCAAGTGATGAGTGGGGATAACGGCCTCCGACCGAAGCGAAATACTGTAGCCAAAGTAATTAAACCAAGTACAGGAACATTGTACACCGTATTGTTATTTGAAATCGTCTACTACACTTTTTAAAGTTACGCTCCGTCTGTCGCCTTCAAATTTACATGAACGGAAAACAAAAGCCTTGATTTTAACATATGCGAGGCATTAGTTTTAAAATAACGACAGTAGAAAGAACACGACTATAACAAAACCAAGCAAGGCCAAACAAGCTCTAGTTAAAAAAAAAAAAAAGTTGGCTAGTAGTAATGGTGTTGCCTGGACTAGGCTAACTCCCTATTAAGTCGGCAAAAATTAACTCACCGTCTACTGTCTTCTTCTTGAACAAGGACGCCATGATGAATATATATATATTTGTCGCGAGAACTATAAAGTACGTATTTCCACTCAGCAGCTTATATACACATATATTTTTAAACTTCTACAGTCAAGTTACTACTACTGCCCTGACACAGCAGTCAGGCAATATTTACGCGGCTTCATTTCCTGGTTCATTACCAAGCAGGAACTGGCCGTTCGTGCCCCACGTGACCACACGTGACTCCCTGAGTCACTCCGACGTGACGTCACCACCAATTCGTCCTACCACCGGGTGGCAGGCATTGTCCTGTATGTATATACCATATGCAGCACCTAGCGCATGGTCTTCTGTGTTCCCCTTTCGTGCTTTATTTAATTATTTTCCTTAATTATTTAATTACTCCCAACAATTAGCCAGCTTTTCATTCTTCACCCTCAATTACCTACGGGTAGGAGAATAATGTAGGCAATCTCTTTCAATGAAAGATAAATGTGTTCTGCTAATTCATTCAATATAGGTCATGTTAAAGAAATTACCAATCAATCAATCCATAGTATTTAATATTTTGACATTTAAACGAACCTCTTAAACGCGCGCTGTATTGTCTGCGAATTTGCTTTCTCCTCGGCTAGTGATATGCGATATTGTACGTACGAATTATTGCTTTTGTCCTGTTGGGTCATCAGTATTTAGGATTTTATTATCCTTTGCCTTTTAGAAGTGGCACACGATAAACATTTTGTAAATAGTTTGGTTTGTTGTAAAAGAATGCAGGGCTTTCAAGTAAAGGATGATATCACCCTATGACAGTAGTAGAAGCACAAGACAATCAGGGTTGCTGCTTGAGTAACTTTTGGATGGGTGGGGGATGTATTCCTGACTGCCCTCCGGAGATGTGGTAAGTGGAGGATGAGGAACGTCCCTGGGCATTATTCCCTTTAAGGTTATTAGGAGAATGTTTTTGTATAATCAGCGAGACTGGCAATAGGGACCAGTACTAAATGTTCTTGTAATGATAGTAACCCCAGTGGTGATCAATTTTGCCCCAAGCAGAAACAAAATTTTACTGGTGCAATAATGAGGAAAACTCCATTTTCATTTGCAATAGAGGGTATCTTCAAAGTATATTAAAATCTACATCTCATAATGGAGCAAAGCTGTTCAACACACTGAAGAATTCCCTCTGTTGCATTTTAAAAACATTTATCTCCTTTATGCTGTTCATGGGATTGCCTCAAGCTAGCAGGCATTCATTGTGAACTTGCTAACTACCATATGTGGTAGACAGTCAAATAAGATGTCTTTTTGCAGATCTTGGAAGATCATCTTTGATAGATTAAACACGTTTGATTTGTTGAGTTTTTAAACCTTTTTAAAAAGATTAAGGCTTGTTGTTTTTACAAATTCTGAAATTCCTGAAACTTGACTCCATGTTTTAATTTTATCTGAGCCAGAAATCTAAAACATTGTTGAAACGATAAAATGCAATCCCATTCACTCTTAGATATTTAATACAAATCAGGATTATGAAGTACTACAATGCAATAACACTAATGGAACTAATTACTATATTGGACAATGTAAAGTAATATCAAGCAGTGTTTTCGGTCTAATAATTTGATATGCAGATACAAAATAAAGATATGTCTTTGTATTACTTGAAAGCTATAAAAATGGGACATTTTAGATTAACCCATCAGGTTCATTAATCACTTGTAGGAAAATTTGACATTTATAGTTTTTTATGGAAAATGAAACCCTGTATGGTCACTGGAACATTTGACTGGGTCCATCATGATTACTGAGGTAAGTCCACCTGACACAGTTGATGCAGCAAACTCTGCAATCTGCATTTCTGCTTCAGTACCACCTATATTCACCATTGCATTCCCAATGCATGTGCATATTTATAGTCTTGAGTTGCCTTTATTTGTACATTTTTCCACAGGTGATGGAGCCTAGGGATGGATATACCTTTTAGATGTTGTTCACTTACAATAATTATCCCAGCACCCAACCCCTCTACTCGTTAGCTACAACCTGAGGGTTAAGCAGAAGCTAGCATTATTCAAGCATGGCAAATGAATATTATTAGCATGGGGAATTGGAATGATTAAAGTCAGAAGGGCATTATGAGGATGACTACATACTGGGGGATTTTCTTGTCATTGTTCTTACTGCTATCATTTAGAGGTGGTAATAAAGTTGTATGTCTAAGACTGGTTAAACTGCAGCTCTTTGTATTTAACAGCTGCTTTCAGTACCTAGTGGTTGTTGTTAGCATAAAGACTACTGTTAATAATAGTTATCCAGTGTGGTAGAATTCGCTGCACCAGAAACAACTAGAGTTTCTGTATTAGAACAGAAACAAAGGTACAGATAATAATTTAATATTTAGTACATTATTGTCAATTTGGGAAGGCATGATAACATTCTGATAAAAGTTGAAAATTACTGAATTATTCATAATATATTTTGGTAGGTATTGGGATGAATATAATGTTGGGATATATAATTATTCATATACAAATTATCCAAATCATGTTAACCAACAACCTCTAAATTATTGTCACTCATTTTGTATATATTTTTCCATCATTTAAAATGGTTTATTCCCATTTCAGATTATACAAAAACAGTCATTGAAATTGGACCAGCTCATTAATTGGACCACTTAACCATCAGCAAATCAATCTTTTGCTTAACCATAAAATTTGCAAAAGATCTGCGTTGAACAGGTATTCGCAATTACCCAGCATTCACAGGGCTTGGACTCATCAATCTGTTGAGATGACACTGATAACCTGGTCACTTTATCAACAGAAGAGACCAATTAACATAATAATTTCAAAGTCCTAATGGGCAGCAAGAATTCCACGAGATATGGAATTACTTTCCTGCTGCAAAAAGGATGCAATTAAAAATGAAATCCATACCCAAAATTGCCGTAACCATATAACTGCAAAATAACACAAGCAATGAAATTTCAGTGTACTGGACCCTTGTTTCTCAGGATATGCTAATCATTACATGGTTTCTGGAAAAACACAACATAACATTATGTTAATTTTATGCGGGACAAATCTCTTCTATAGTACAATACAACCGAATTAGCCACTCTCACTTGTTTTTGTTCTTGTTTTTTTAATTTTTCATGGAAAATTTTGCATTTAAAATGTATACCTTTATAGTATTTTAGGAACAGTGGCAAAATGGTTAATGTACATGTTTTTCATTGCTTCCCATAATACATTTTGGAAGCTGCATTACCTGGTGATTTGCTGGGCACGGACATAATTGTATACAGGTAATTGAATGTCTTGGACAATCAGTGCATGGTTCAATTTGCTGGACCACAAGACACCGTGTATTGCATCCCCCAAGCGACCCAAATCACAAGTTACAATGTGAACCCATTTAACCTCTTCAACATGGCCAGCTCAAAAATTGTATGGCTTTTGCTGCTAGTCTATTTCACACATATCCACACCGACATAATATATGAGCATGTGAAGTCACTTAAGAAATATATTGTGATTTTGCTAATTGTGTAGCAACAATGGAACCAGTGCAGGATACATTTACCCTAAGCCAGTATTATTTATGGGAATTTAAAAATACAGAAAATTTTCTACATATGAACCTTCAAGAACTTTCAACACCAGTGCGTAGGTATGCACGTGTATTCTTGATACAGTAACATAAGCTCTCTCATTAGCAGTAATCGAGATCAGCTGACTGAAAACAGTGGGGAAAATATAACTCAGTTGTTGGTTGTTAAAATGCACCGAATCAATAGCAAGAATACAAATGTTAACTTTTAAATGCATTTTCTTATGCACAAATAGCTGTACATGTACTTGTTTTCGAGAAGGAAGGTTGGCGGTTGGAGCATCATCAGCTGGATGCCTTAGGCTAACTTTATTCAACTTGAGAACCCGCTCTCAGAACAGACCCGATTCATATCATGGGGACCTACTGTATTACATTAGCATTTTCCCACTATGAATATTTATAGATGATTGACTGAATGGGCCTTGCAGTGGTTAATACCGATACCTCAGACCTCCAAGGCTGTGAGTATAATTCCCATTGCCTTTTTTTGTGTGGGGTTTGCGTCGTCTTCAATTATCCAAATTCATGCAATTAATTGAATAGGATGGAGTATAACTCTGTGACTTAGGAATCTGGACCTATGTCCAGAAGGTCACTAGTTTGAGTCCTGAGGCTTGCAAAGTAATGACATCACCTTTGAGAAAGGCCTTTAACCCCTGCTCTAGGTATGCCAGATAAGTGCCTGACCCTACACTCTGACTGCAAGCTTGCCTCACAGGAGAGCAAGATGGGATACACAAAGATTGGATTTCATTGTATTTGCTACATGCACACTGATAATAAAGGCATTCTGTTTTACATATTAGTTCACACTGAACAGCTCATGCATTTGTAACAGCATCCTATCTGGGGTATATCCCTGCCTTATGGTGTATAGATTTGAAAATTTTAGCAACAGTTCATCCAATCTAGGCAATGTGGACATTATTGCCATAATGTGTCCAAATAACATCAGAGCATCAAGATGCTTTGAAAACTAACCTGGGCAAGTAAACTGTATAACACAAAATATGAAATGAAACAATTTTATATAAAAATTTTCAGGATTCAGCAACAGTCATCTCTCTGAGAAACAGATTTTCCCATACTTTAGCTGTCAGTTATCAGAGGTGAACCTCTCGGTCTCACCACCTGCACTCATTAAGACTGTCATGATGTTCTAATAGTATTTACATGTGTATCAATAAATGTCAACCTATCAAGGGTGTCCTCTATCTTGTGCCCTGGATAAGCAGGCTACCATGTGATCCTGTATTGCATAACTGGTTAAAAGGTAAATGGATAAATTGATCTCTCTTAATTTGAATTAATAATTCAAATTAATTAACTTTTACTTATTTTCTATTGTAATTTTTAAAGAAAATCTACTGATTCTTTATGGTTGGATTCAACCAAAAACAAAGGTGGTAAGAATAACCTAGTCATTACTATTATAAATACAAAAAAAAATGTTGATGAGCATTAATCACTGCTAATTATAGTCAAGGTTATAGTCACTGCCAGTCCCTGCATATCCTTCCATCAGAATAGTACACACCTTCAGTATTCCAGCTGCTGCAGATGCTTTAAAGTTGTACATTAACCCATCTCCCCACAGGTACACCTCTTTGGACAATGCATGATAGGAAAGTCATTACCGATCCCATGGGTGGTAACCACCAGGCACTTGTGAGTGTTGGGCACATCAACTCACATTTCTGTACTGAGCAGGTGACAAAAGATGCTCTGCTGAAAATGGAGAAGTACAGTCAGGACCACCCTTTTAATTGCCCCACCAACTCCCATTTGCTGACTTCTGCACCATTAGCTGAGTGTGCTTCTGGTATCTTCAGTCAACACATTCCCTGTGGAATATGCAACATAATACAGGTGGTAGTCACAAAAGGGTTTCCAGTAATTACTAAGAATGTTTTCCAAATTACAAGAGCATGAGTTAATAGTAATTGTTACCATTGTGGCCCATATTTGGTCAAGCAGAGAGCAGATACCTGTACATTTCTGTGTTAAGTCTGAAAGTTGAATAATGTCCTCAGAACACAGAAAAATGTTTTTAAAATTTTTGCAAAAACTTGGCAGACATGGACCGAGGTTCATGTTACACTCACACATACCAACACTTTCCATACAAGTCACAAGAGCATGCATAAAGATTAATGTACGTATTACCACCTGGTACAATTCTGAGCTGAGGACTCCAGTGCATATTAATTTAGGCAAAAATGCCTTAGATTTTGTCCCAGATATTAAGTCACAACTCAGGTTTTGGGAGATCTGACAACCATATTGCCATTTATCTGTTATCACATATAAACACTTGTGCTAAATCAGCAGCCCAATATATTTGTTTCCAATAATAACACATTTCCAATCCAGTCCCATCCATCCATCCATCCATCATAACCACTTAACAAAATGCACGTTCATGGAAAGCTTGGAGCCTATCCCAGGAATTATAAAACATAAACTATAAAGAGAACATTCTGCTCAGTTTCATGGTCTATCACAGAACACATACACCAAGGGAAAGGGCAAAGACAACATCCACATGTTTCTGTAAGCATACCTAATTGGTAGACTCACAAAAAGCAGGCATAATATTTGATGTTGGTTCTTTCTCAGAAAAAATGTATTTTCAAGTAACTTACACCACAAAAAAGAAAAAATATTGGGACGGTTTCCCAGACAGAGATTAAAGCTAGTCCTAGATTTAAACAGCCTTTTAATGCAGGCTAACAGAAATTTGCTTTCTCAGTCAGGGTACACAGTAACAATACTAGATTGAGCCTATTCCTGAATAAACTAAGCTTGTTTTCTGAAGGAAAATTAGAGGTATTCCAGGAATAAATTGAGGTTTAAATAAAACCTCCCAACAGACAGGTTTAACTTCAGATTAATGTTGTTTGCTGAAGAAGACGCATGGATTATTTAGAGTATGTTAAAGATGATCAACAAATACCACCTGCTAAACAAATTCTTGTTGACAGAAGTGACCCACTGCAATTTTTTGATCAAATCAGTTTTTGACATCGTTTTTAAATGCACAAAGTAAATACCGTGGAGATGGTTTCTCTTTTGGAACCCAGTCTTTCATCTGTGACCCAAAGAGGACGTTCTGTTCCAGTTAGTCTGCAGGTGCTCATAACTTGGCATGTGGCACCTTCCACAGAGAAACTGAGGATTTATGTGGGGTCAGTGAACCAAGTGTGTAAAGTTGTTCACAGTATGCAAGGTCATTTATGTGTTGAGAACTTCCCAGATGCTGCAACCCAAGTTAATTACAAGGTACAATTCTATGAATATGGGAACTTTCCAGGAGTCATAGGCTGTATCAATGGAACTCATATTCCCATAAAATGTCCCACTACCCCAGATGCTGAGGAATACAGGAATCACAAGAACTGGTTTTCCATTAATGTCCAAGGTGTATGCACTCCCCAATTACAGTTTTCGAACATTGTTGCACGATGGAAAGGTGCCACTCATGATTCCCGGATTTTACTTAACTCATCACTGTACGCTCAGTTTGAAAGAGGAGATCATAATGGAATATTGCTTGGTGACAGTGGGTACGCTCAAAGGATTTTTTTTTTTGTTTACACCATGCTTGCACCCAATTACACCAGAGCAAAGCTGCTACAATCAAGCTCATATGCGCACTAGGAGTCCAGTGGAGCGCATGTTTGGAAGCGTCGTTTTCAGTACCTTCGGAAAACACTTTGATTCACACCAAGAAGATGCTGGATTGTCATTATTGCAACAGCTGTTCTTCATAACTACCTGAAACAGCATGGATGCCCAGACCCTCCAATACTAGAAGACAACAATCCTGATGTACCTCGCTGGAATATACATTTTCACATGTCCTGGTCAAATAAATACACTCACCTAAAGGATTATTAGGAACACCTGTTCAATTTCTCATTAATGCAATTATCTAATCAACCAATC
>JAODJW010000001.1:35043799-35056313 GCA_026777045.1 Hyperopisus bebe | reverse complement strand
TAATTTAACAAAGTACTGTTTTCAGTTTGATTTTAATTTAACATACCGTCCCAACTTTTTCTGATTTGGGGTTGTAAGTTAAATATTCTACTTCAATACTATCACTTCAGATAAAAAGCAAATCACATTTTACCATTATACAGAAGCTTGAGGGACTTTAACTGTTTTCTGACATGCATAGTATTTGATCAGGAAAAAAAACATCTAAATTAATGCCTTTGTCTCCAGTAAAACCTATTCCTTGGCTGTTTAATTAGCAAAATATAAATCTCAATTACTAAATTTACACCATCAATGTAGTGCGATGCCTACAAAGGAAACTATTAAATATTCATATTCCAATTTGATTTTGTTAAATTAACATCATTAATATTATTCAACATTGTATTACAGCCGGATTCAGCACCTTACAAAACTCAGTCCTGTCGATTTTTCAAGTGTTATTAAGGTATTTTTCAATTAAACAATCTCACCAATTTTCAAATAAAAGTTTCCATAGTCTGTCTGGCTTTCTTTCATCAAAGGGCAACCATTATATTGCAGTAAGGAGGTGTCGCAGCAGTCAATATTTCACAAAAAGCCATCCTTCCAACCAGTATCATTGCCTCATATAAGTCAATGTTGTGGTAACTACTTAGGATGAAAAACCATGGTTGACATTTTCGTAATTTTTAAGTAAAAATATATTTGTCAATAAGCATATCACTGGTGCAGTCCAGGGCTGGGTCCAAATACAGATGGAGATGGGTAGCATGGAGGCAGTTTATTTACAAGGCTAAAAAAACCGCCAGCAAAGTGCATTTCGTCGGTAACAAAATCCAGGGCAATATGGGACCATGGTCTCTTAGGAACTGGGAGAGAATGAAAAAGAGTAACTGGTATCCTTTTGCTGTTCCCACACCATGAACCTGTATAAGGCAGGCCAGAATGAACTCCCTGACATCAATTTGGATGGATGGGCACCAACGACACATAGGACTCTATTTTCCACCTATGGAAAGCACAACGCAAAGTGGCTTTGTTAGTTTCATAACAGCACATTGGTCATTTTCATGCTGTGCGCGCACATCCTCAAAATAGTAAATGATTTTGTTGCCATATTCCTCTCATAGGAGTGGATCGTAGGATTCTTTAAATGAGGTGTGGCCAGGTGCATTGTCGGCATGTTGCTGTTTTAAGGCAGCAGAATGGCATTGCGCTTTTGACCAACAAAAACAACGCGTAAAGTCAATGACGCATGGTTAAATGGTATTTAAGCGGGGTGTTTTATAAACGTGTGGGTGCACGATGCCCGTTATTGACACAGATACGCGCTCAAAGTGCATTAATGTTTTTTTTTACATTTTGTTTCATTTCATTTATATACATTTTTTATAGAGTACATCTGGTCCTTTCACGTAATCATATTGTTTAATGAAACACCAAAAGAAAAACAATATATATTATGTAAAGAACAAGCCATAAATAAAATATCAGAATTAAGCATGTTCTGTATTGACATGACATTTAGATTGCTGAAAATGTGTTTCAGATATTTAGTCAGGTGGAACACTACAGTGCAGCCCTCAGAAGATCACGGCATTCTTTGTGGCATATTGTATGCTGCGTCGTGTATGACGGATGTTTTTGGGTATAAATGAGGACAAATTAGAGGAATTTAGAAGGTGTGATGCTGAACTGCATGCACCGATGCCAACAAAGGAGTGCACACGGCAGCAGTGTGGGCAAGGAGGGATCAGCTGGCAGAAGAACTGAATCGTCTGTAGCCTGTTATGGAATCTAAATTGTGAGAGCAGAAAAATAACAGCCGTATAGCCTTTTATTTGAACATTTTAAAACACTTTAAAAACTGTAATTTGTTTACTTGAACAAAGATGGCACTTTTATTCATATTTTGCGAACTACAGACCCTACATTAAAATTAAAATCACATAATTAATCCCCGTTCCCACCTGCTGCTCTCATCCAGCAACGAGCTTCCATGTTCCCCGTCTTCTGACATCATTACCCACACTGTATGGATGATCTGGTGGTGGCAGAAAACGAGGACACACTCACTGCTACCTCATCCCATGCCTGCTGCATTCAAAAGACTTGGTGGAACAGTGTTTCTTCCTTAGATGATGTGCACACACCTTTTCACCTCGCACACGAGCACATCCGTTTCCTCGGCCACAAAGCGATCTTGTTTGCAGGGCAAACATGCCATTGTAATAGCAATCGGCAGTAGATCATAAGCTGCTGCCTTTTAAAGGTGAGGTAATGCTCCATTCCGATAGGTTCATTGCATGTAATGCCCAAAACAGACCTGTGAATAATTAAGAGAGTTTGGACAACCCTTTTTCCGTCTTGGGCTGGCGCAGTCTGGTTTTTTTGCCGTCAAAATAGCAAAATGGATTTGGACACACTGCTTTGCACTTGATCATCAAAACAGAGCCCCTAGGCCAAGGTGTGGGAGACACCAGGATGTGAGGACAGCTTGGAGTCATGGGCCCACTGCGTAACCTGGGAATGGACAGCAGAGGGAAGAGAGGCGACTGGATGGGACGTGACCTGGTCCAGGGTCTTGGCATGGAGTGGCCAGAACCAGGGTCTCAATATGCCATTAAACTGTAGCTACCATTCTAGAGTAGAATGGTTGCAGCATCTGAAGGCCTCTCCCCTGGGGAAAACTGACAAGATGGGGTACCCGGTTTATCATTGTTGGAGCCTGCACACTAGGACAGGATGAAATTAAATCGGGAGAAGAACCACTACCAGACTTGTCTCACGTTGAGCCTCTTTGCTATCCTGATGTACTCCAGATTGTTGTGGTCTGACCAAATATTAACGGGCTGCTCCACTCCCCTCCAGCCAATGACGCCATTCTTCCAGGGTGAACTTAACTGCCAATAATTCATACATTTGGATGGGAACAAACTGATGGGAGAAAAAGGCACATGGGTATGACCACCTCCCACATCACTGTCCATTACAAACTGAAGAGCAGGGTCAGGATGGGTTAGAATAGATGCTGGGACAAACCTCCCCTTGAGGCCAGAGAATGCTGTTTCTGCAGACAGGGACCACTGAAGGAGGGAGGAGGTGGATGTGAGGGCTGTCAGTGGGGCAGCCAAGACTCAAAAGCCCTGAATAAAATTTCCCGGGGCTTTATGCCACTGGTAGGGTCATCCAAGGCAAACAGGTCCTGGGTGAGGAACCAGACGAAGTGCAGCTCATAAGACCCCTTATGATGAGAAACTACATGGATACACGTTTTCCCTCGCCCGGACGCAGGTCACTTGAGTCCGAATGGGCCATGTTCCATGCCTCCATCTCTGGGGCAGCGGTTGCTGAGGTGGTTAAAAAGCTCCTTGATGGCCGGTCTCTAGGGTGGATGAGATCCGCCCAGAGTTCCTCAAGTCTCTGGATGTTGCAATGCTGTCCTGGTTGACGCACATCTGCAGCATCGCGTGGACATCGGGGGCAGTGCCTCTGGATTGGCGGACCGGGGTGGTGGTCCCCTTCTTTAAGAAGAAGTTCCAACTATAGGGGGATCATACTCCTGAGCCTCCTTGGTAAGGTCTATTCGGGGGTCCTACAGAGGAGGGTCCACCAGATTGTCGAACCTCGGATTCAGGAGGAGCAGTGTGGTTTTCGCCCTGACTGTGGAACAGTGGACCAGCTCTATACTCTCGGCAGGATCCTGGAGGATGAGTGGGAGTTTGCCTAACCAGTCTACTTGTGCTTTGTGGACTTGGAAAAGGCATTTGACCGTGTCCCTCGGGGAGTCCTTTGGGGAGTGCTCTGGGAGTATGGGGTGCCGGGCTTCCTTATAAGGGCTGTTCGGTCCCTGTACGACCAGTGTCAGAGCTTGGTCCGCATTGTCGGCAGTAAATCGGACTAGTTTCTGGTGAAGGTTGTATTCCGCCAATGCTGCCCTCTGCCACTGATTCTGTTCATAACATTTATGGACAGAATTCCTAGGCGCAGCCAGAGTGTTGAGGGCATCCAGTTTGGTGACCTCAGGATTAGGTCTCTGCTTTTTGCAGATAATATGGTTCTGTTGGCTTCATCGGATCATGACCTTCGGCTCTCACTGGAGCAGTTCGCAGTTGAGTGTGAAGCAACTGGGATGAGAATCAGCACCTCCAAATCCGAGACCATGGTCCTCAGCCGGAAAAGGGTGGAGTGCTCTCTCTGGGTTAGGGAGGGAGTCCTTCCCCAAGTGGAGGAGTTTAAGTATCTCGAGGTCTTGTTCACGAGTGAGGAAAGGATGGAACGGGAGATCGATAGGCGGATCGGTACGGCATCACCAGTGATGCGGGCACTGCATTGGTCTGTTATGGTGAAGAAGGAGCTGAGCCAAAAGACATCTCTCGATTTACCAGTCGATCTACGTTCCTACCCTCACCTATGGTCATGAGCTGTGGGTAATGACCGAAAGAACGAGGTCACGAATACAAGCGGCCAAAATGGGTTTCCTCCGCAGGGTAGCTGGGCTCTCCCTCAGAGATAGGGTGAGGAGCTCAGTCATTCAAGAGGGACTCAGAGTAGAGCTGCTGTTCCTCCGCATCGAGAGGAGCCAGATGAAGTGGCTCGGGCATCTGGTCAGGATGCCTCCTGGACACCTCCCTGGTGAGGTGTTTCGGGCATGTCCCACTGGGAGGAGGCCCCGGGGAAGACCCAGGACACATTGACTATGTCTCTCAGCTGGCCTGGGAACACCTCGGGATTCCCCCGGAGGAGCTGGACGAAGTGGCTGGGGAGAGGGAAGTCTGGATTTCCCTGCTTAGACTGCTGCCCCTGTGACCTGACCTGGAAAGCGGTAGGAGATGGATAGATGGATAGTTAATCCCAAGAAACTCTAATGCATGCCAGTTGGTAGGATGAGGCCAGTCTACCATAGCTCACCCCTTAGCAGATGCTTCGTGCTGAAGCAACAAACCCAAGAAAGGAGGAATGTTGTTTAATTGGAGACATTTTTGTCTTAACATAGAGGTTGTACTCCAGAAGGCACTGGAGGACCTTCTTAACATGTGTTCTATGTTCGTCTGGGCTGTTGGAGATGATCAGAATGTCTTACAAATGTTCAAATACTAAATGGTTAACATGATTAATTATGGCTTGAAATACGCCATAATTAAAATAAATTAAGTGAAATATTGAGACCCCTGTAGTTAATGCAAGGCATCAAGGTCTTATGATTTATACAAAGAAGCCAACCCCAGTGGTGGAGGAAGAGGGCTGAATTAACCCAGCTGCCAGTGACTCATAGTTGTTCATAGCTTCCATCTCCGATGTCATGAGTGAGAACAGGGGCCTCTTGAGACAGACCACTCTGGGGAGCAGGTCAATAGCACAATCATACAGCAAATGAGCAGGGAGGAATTTGGCTCATGACTTGCTGAAGACTTTCAGGTCCAAATAATCAGATTCACTGATAACACATCTGGGATAATCTCAAGAGGCTCTGACAAAGGTTGAGTAGCATGCACGTACTGGGAACAACTCATTGCTCACCCAGTCTGAGAGTTATGTTGTGTCAGCCAAGAGTAAAGGGATACCATGGAAATTTGTGGGTTGGGTATGACATAAAAAAGACCATCAGCCCCAGAATCCACCAAAGCCTGCAGGGTTGAGAGAGCTGAGCTGGAGATAATCACAGGGATGATGGTGCAGGGAACAGGGGAATGCTGTTGAGTAGTACTTAATGTCTTTCATCGGGCAGCTAGCCTTGTAGTGATTCTTGTGGCTGCAAAACAAAAGAGCATCAGGTCTTTGGGTCACCTGAAGTGTGTTCAGGAGGTGGCAGTCATGATTCCCATGCTGGTGTGGGTGAAGGCCAATTCAACTGGGCCAGAAGAGCAGAAGGGGGCTACAGTTGCTGCTACTGAGCAGTAAGATTAGCCAAGCTCTCTTTGAGGGTCTATTGCAGGGATGTCAGAGCCCTGTGTAGCTTAGCTCTTTCCCTGTTCCACCATAAATGATTTAGCTTATGAGCTCTGTGGTAATTAGCACAAGGAGTTGAATCAGGTGTGTTAAACTGTGCAGGGCTCTGTCCCTCCTGGACTGGAGTTTGACACCCCTGGTCTAGAGACAACCAGCAGTGTTCTGGAGGTTTTGCTGATATTGGCCCAATAAGGTTCCCTGTCTTACCACAGCCATCCTTAGCTGCTCAGCATCAGCTAGGTCCATTGTGGCCAAATTGAACAGTCACAAGTGTGGTCTGAGGTCAGGGCCAAATACATATGATAAGAAGGATAACATGGAGGCAGTTTATTAGCAAAGTCAAGAAACCAGCTGACAAAGCAAAAGAGGCACGCAAAATGAGCAAAAAGTCAGAAAATACAAATTTTCAAATGGGACTGAGGTACAAAATCCACAGAGGCAAAGACAGAGCCAGTAGAGTTCAGGTTCAATACACAGAAGGCAAACAATCACAGGCAAAGGTATCCAAAATGGGGGGCAAAAATCAGAAAGATTACAGAGCACTTGGCAGAGGCACAAGACAATCTGGCAACTGAAAGCTAAGAAAAAGAAATACACTGGGGAAGAGGTAATCGACAAAGAACAGGTGCAAGCTCTTGACTAATTAAACAAGCTGATGGGTAGTTGCAGTCAGGTGATCTCTGGGAGTGGGACACTGGAGACACTGAAAACACCAGTACAGAGAACAGTGAACCAGAACACCACTAGAGGGCAGCAGAAACAGGAGAAACCCTGACAGAACATCTTCATGCTATGTAATTACTATATATATTGCCTGAAAATCAGAAGACAACACCTTTGTCAAGATGTCTGATGATACTCATGGTGGGTTGGAGATAGAGGTCTGCAACTGGGCGGGACGCCCGTGGGACTCGCAGGACACAGCGCAAAGGTATGCGGCTTGAGTCTACATTTGAGATTTTCTTACGGGAGTGGGATGAAAAATCCATCCCACCAAGACCTCTATTTGGGACACCGGCAGAATGGAAGCACAATGAGCACACTGAGGTTGAAATTAATGCAGAGCTGCACCACAAATCTCAATGTTTCCCTATATTTCTCTCATTTTGACTGTGAAATGTTGACTGTTTAGATATTTTTTAATTCAGGTCTGTAGCCTAGTTAAAAACGTTATTGGTTGTATTTTTTTGTGGAAAACTAGTTAGCCAAATCTACCCTTATATAAAAGACATCTTTAATTCACAGCCGGAGTCGTACCCACATAATATAGCCTATGTTTCATAAATTCCTGTATGTCAGTTAGGCAACAAATAAATTTGGTACCTTATTTAATTTTTATAAGCCAAGATATTATAGCATTTAAAATGTGTCTAGTATTTTTGGCCCACCCTATACTCCACCTGCCTTGCTTGCGGGATTCAGCAGGCGGGAGCTGGACAAACCATAACAGATGCGGGCGGGAGCGGGTTGAAATACTACACATTTCTGCGGGAGCGGGCAGGAGCAAGACAGAAACTTGCGGGAGTGGGATGAAAAATCAGTCCCGCGCAGACCTCTAGTTGGAGATTCAATGATGATGAAACAGCTGAATGTCTGCATCCACAGACAAATGTAGTATGTACACAAAAGTCTGCACACACCGTACCATCATGCAGAAAAGAGAAACATGAAGTAAGACATGAAGTAAGAAAAGTGTTAATGTTAGGTGGTGATGCCATTTTATGCAATTTACACAGCAGACCACAAAACAAACTGATGACAAAATTTGTTGTTAACTATTTTTATTACTGGATATTATCAATGTTATCAATATATTATTGCAGGCCTACTTCATACTATCCCACACTTTCATTCCATATATTTTTATTTGACATTTTAATCTTATTTATTCTAATCTTTTTATACATTTTTTCCTTCAAGGTTCAAGCACCATTGTGAAAGCAGGTGTAAGGTGTGCATTGCACTGCACAGATGTACAGTGTGTTTGTGTATGTGTCAAACAAAACTCAAAACAAACTTGAAACCTGAGATGACATGCTATATAAATCTGGAGAACAGATGCAGCTGTATTATTCTATCGTTCTCAAAATACAGTATACACTAGATGAGAAAAACAGAGTAACCCTATCTTCCAATTTGGATTTCTTTTTTTGCAGTGGGCAATTTTAAACTGCTTACTCTACCATTTAACACAGGACATTGAATTCACAAATGAGAAACCATGAAAAACAAAATGGTTCTTACAGCAGAGATTATATGTTTCCCATTTAATTGAGCCACAGGCTATTCCTCCCTATAAAACTTAGAGCCACATGGTAATGACATCTGCAATAGGTAGAGTCTAAAAGGCCTTTCATTTTTATCATGCCAGGTCCTGTAAACACATGTGGAATAATAGTTTCAGGTAGACAAGTCGTCTTGCCTACTATGCACAAGCTACAGTGTGATATAAATAAGGAATGCAGAAAGATCTTAAATTTAAAAAGCTGCCTTTTCTGGCACTTGAACACATTTGAAATAAAATTGCAAGAGCTATGCGTTCAAATTAAAAGCAAAGCAAGCCTATTATGTTCACTGCTGCATGTCTATTTATTATTATTGGTATATTGTAAAATGTTCTTCTACTGGCAAGCAGTATAAGCCACCGGTTACACAAGGCTATAAAGGCAATTGTATCTTGAATCTATTGCATTGTTCCAGTAACAAAGGAAAAATATAATTAATCCTTAATTGACTTAAAGGACATGTTTTAGGGTGTTGGTTTTTCCATGCATAAGTAAGAAGTTAAAGGGGAAATCAGTTGATTTTTGACAATGAACATACTGTAAGTCTAATAGAGTACAAGTTTCCAAAAGCAAACCTACCATGGCCAATCAAGGATTCTTTTCACTGTTGAGTTGATAAAATATATATTTCCTGTATTTCCCTTGGGAGTCCCTGACTGACATATCTGACCCGCCTCCATGGGAGTGCCTGTTGCCTGAGTGCCCCAGTACACCACCTGAAAAACATGTTCCACACTGGTTTTCTATTTACAGCCACGCCCCTTCCAGCTGTGACCGAGCTCCTAGTAGTCAGAATATTTTAGTGTGCCTTAGATTTCTGTTTGGTGTGAGATCTTCCCAGTTTCTGAGAGTTTGAGCATTTAGTCTGATATCTGTCTTTTGGTTTCCAATTCCGTTCTGTTTCCAGTTTTTGAGTTTGCTTTGCCCTGTTCTGATGGTTGTTTGCGCCTTGCCTCACCCTCACCTGTCTCAATGTTCTCCAGTTTGCTTTTTGACTTGGATTCTGTCTGCTTGTGCTGGTTTTTGACCTGGACAGTACAACCCTGACTTTTGCCTGCTCCAATTAGAGCCTCAGTCTCCTACCTCCGCTTCCTCATTTTATATGCCCACCAGTAAGAGCAGCAGAATGCATCTCCCCATTACTAGAGCAATCTCAGCAGTCTCTATCAGACTCGGCTACACACACCTGCTGTTATCTCAAGGCTCTTTCCCCATCACATTTCTTTAAACGCAGCTGAACTATCACAGCAAATCATTATGCAGCAGTAAATGTGCTATGGCTTTAATTAAATAGTGATTCTGGAAAATGAAACCTGGAAGTACCACTTGCCCAGTCTCTAGGTGCTTTAAGCAAAACACAGATGACAGCCAGCTATAAATGACACAGATGTCACAAAGTTTGTTGCAAAAACATTTTAAATTCAGAAACAGAACATGTTTTTTCAACTTTCAACCAAAAAAAATGGAAAAATAAAAGATGATGATAGAAATTAAAGCACTTGAAAATCCTCCTTGGGTGGAAGCCCCCGAAAGCTCCCCCCCACCCCCTGACCATAAACAGCCACTACACTAATTAAATAAAATTATCTAGGAGCTGCTGAAGCAGCACATTCTGCTAACCAGGTAGCTAGCAATGATCTTTGAAGTCAGTGAACTTGTTTCAAAAGGGTGTTCTTACCTGAAGAGCTCTCAGGCCAAAACAATAATGCTCTTGCACTACAATTTGTAATTATACATTAGCTAATATTGTAAGCATTCACAGTTAGAAATTGTCCTGATCAGCAAGAAGTGTCAAGATTACTGACTGGGCTTATTGATAATTTGATGCAAATTAAATACAGAAGTTGAAAATTTCTGAAATATCCTTTTAACTAATCTATTTATATAACTAAACACATATATGATATTAAGTATACTTACATATACAAACTTAATATGTATATATGTATGCATACGTATGCAATTTTAAATGGTGTGCTTACTGGAAGTTCTTAAGTAAATAAATTTGATTTATTGGAAACTGTAAAGATTCAACCTATCATTACTCTATTTGTCTCTTTGCATTTCAAGTTTTTGGACCAAAAAAAGTCACTGTCTGGAATCAACTCTTGGAATTGACTCCATCCTTCCAAATAATAATAAAAAAGAAGCCCACATACACCAGGACAATACATTTACTAAAATATATTTTCCATGACCACTAAGATTAAAGTGTCATACAGTTAATTGTTGTACTATTACAGTCGTAAGCCACACAACAAATTGTGCCCAGTGCAAGGGCAGACTTACCATAAAGCAAGGATAGGCAGTCATCTGGGGCCCCTGAAAACTAAGGGCCCCATGAAGACAGAATTTCCAGTTACATTTAAGGCTATAACAAAATACGTTCATTCAAATCAGTAGTTCTCAACATATGTACATAAAACCCAATTTTTACCTTGCCAGCTCAGTTGCGATCCAATATAAGCATAGGTTTAAATTAATGCTCTGATCAAGCATGCAGTGCGCTCTGCAATTTACACCAATCAATACCTATCGCACAAATCTGATTAGATGTGCCAGTGACTTTTAAATTAAGCATCTGTGGTTTGGCTTCTTGGATTGGTTGAGTGTTCACTATAATTGTGTGCTACGCAGTTGCAGACCCAGGACGCGTTTATATAGGTTAATTCTATGATTGTGGCTGGCAAATCTGATCGTTGATCAGCATACAGTAGGAGCTTACTGGTTTTAAAATGCTTGCATTTCCAATTTTGCCTCGCAACCGTTTCAGAACTTACCACAACTCACAGGTTGAGATCGCTAATTTAAATGGCAGCAACATGTATGATACTTGCATTTTTAGCGATGGTTTTCAGGTTAGACAAAGTTGCCCCCGTCGCAGCTGTAATGGACTACTCTGAAACTTCGTGCTACCCAGCTTTGTTTTACCACTGCCTCTACCAGTTCAAGAAATCAGCAGAAAGATACAATACTAACGATACATCTCCCTTGTCTGGTACTGTGTCCCTGTATGCAGTGGTACACATGTTGTAAGCTGATGTGGAGAGAACACAATTAAATGAGACTACGCGAAAATTCAAGAGTAACCTTAGCAAAAGGAATGGATAAACTTATAACCTCTATTGATCCATTCTCCGGCGCGATGCCCGGCAATCATCAGCAAGTTAAACCTACAGCACTCCTGCCCCCACCGTAACTGGTAAACTTCAGCACTGTTTTCCGTACTTTGATTAAAATACTGTAATAGTGGGTCGCTGAACCAAGCTCTCGATAAGCAAAGATAGTTCAGGATTTGATCACCAGATGGCGTTTTCTACACCGCTTCTACTGCAATCATACACATTCGCACTGCCCACTGTGCTCTTCGCCCCGTCTACTCCTCATACACACGGTGGGCGCGCGCACACATATACAGACACACGTACAATTAACATCAACCCCTATACATGACATCATAAGGACACAAGCGATTACTGTTTACTATTGACAAAGCTGGCATCAGTTCAACCTGCTGCGCTGCCCGCCGGTGCCTCCGCGCTACAATACTATTGGTGTTCCATTGCTGATAATTCCATCTTGTTTTTCTGTTTCGGCCTAGGGCCTCTAGATAAGTTAGTCTGCCCCTGGCTCAATGTCATACACAGCCAGCCCATGAGCTAGATGTAAGTGTTAGTTTCTCACCAGAATGATCCATTTAATTAAAAGAAATTTCACTGGGGTTTATCTAAACACCATATGCAGCTGGCGTATAAAATTTAGCGCAAGTCCTTAGGGTAGTTAAATTATCATGGGGTAATTTACTGGAGTTAAATTCTATCACAGGACAAACGTAAGGCTACAGCGATAGCGTCCACAAACAGCAACACGTCAGCAAAAATCCGCAATAAAAATGGTAATTGCAATAGATATTGATGGCGTAATGGTCCCATCTTGTGGCGAAACTCTGGAAGTACTACTACATGAATCAGCATTCATGTAGTATTTCGGAAGTTGTAATCCCCTACACTTGCCATTACTGTGAAAAGTAGGCCCAATCCCAAACTATACCCTTGACACTCCGCCTTCATTTCGAGTCACACTCCCTCCCGCTGTCACCCTCACAACACGCCCTATGCACTAAAACTGAAGGAAATTGTCACAAGAAAGATTTGAGACAGACTTGCCCTCACAGCGCCTTTTTACAGTTTTCTTTACCGGAAAGAGGAAATGCATTTTTTTTTTTATTGCAAAAAAAACACAATACAAACATATACAAACTCTCATAGAGGAGAATAAAAAACAAACCAACAAACGAA
>JAODJW010000001.1:35013115-35030551 GCA_026777045.1 Hyperopisus bebe | reverse complement strand
GGGGGGGGGGGGTTGCATAGATCACATTTGAGTTGGTTGGGTTGGTTGCTTATGGTTAAGGTTAGGGAATAAGGTTAGGGATGGGTGGATAAGGTTAGGGATGGGTAGAGGTTAAGGGTGTCATGATTGGGAATAGGATTTTTCCCATAGAACTGAATGGACGGTCCCCATTTAGATAGGTAGAGCAACATGTGAGTGTGTGTGTGAGAGAGAGAAAGAGAGAGGAAGAATGAAGAGGATTTTGTTACTAATAATCATTGAATGTAAGTCACTTAGCAAATAGTGGTCATAAGAATAAGAATATTAAAGCAACAGTATGGAACAATTTCGCATTTGCGAGGTATTCTTATAAGCAACTACTTTTAGGTATCGTCTACAAATTTAATAAATAATATATGGTGAATATAAGTGATATAAGTTAATATAAGTGAAGGACCGATAAACACACCTGTCATTCCCACTAGCCACCCAGGCTGTGTACTATGTAGTTATGTGGTCTAAAAAAAGATTTCGGAGCAGACATCGCCAACTAAGACCATAGACGCTATGTCTTCAGACTCTTCTGCAGTAGGTGGTCATTTTTGACATTTCAGTGTTACTCCCTGAAACTATGACTGTGCTCAAGAACATTATACAGTGTAATTGCGTTTGCTCACTGTCTTCAGTGAACAGCACACAGGTTTTTATTTCCATGAAATACTGCTGAAAATCATTGCATTATATCATGTGAAATAGAATTAATAAACAGAGGAACGTCATGGCTAAAGTTCAGCTGTTCCAACTTTAAGAAAAACTGTGTGACTCTGCCTTTATACTGTTAATAAAAAGATCAATACTAATCCTAGGAAGCAACACCAAAACAGACACACTTTTGCACTACTTGTTTTTATTAATTTGTTTCTTATTTATTAATATTAATATTCTGTGGTTTGCTGGTGTCGTACTGGTCCTCGATTTCTCTCACGGATTTTAAATGTCTCTTGTGTGGAATTCTATGGAACGCCTATACTCAGAATTAAATAAATAAATATACCTATAATTAAATAAATGAACAAACCAATAAAAAAATATTTTAATAATGAATTAAATATGTCCTTTTATTTTTAAATAATTCAATTAAATGTATTATTTCATAATAATGTTTGTCTTCTACATATACTATTTAAGAACATAAGAAATTTACAAACGAGAGGAGGCCATTTGGCCCATCAAGCTTGTTTGGGGAGAACTTAACTAATAGCTCAGAGTTGTTAAAATTTTATCTAGCTCTGTTTAAAGGAACCCAGTGTTTTAGCTTCCGCTACACTAGCAGGAAGACTATTCCATACTCTAACTACATACTGTGTAAAGAAGTGCTTCCTCAGATTCATTTTAAAATGTTCTCCCGCTAATTTCCACTTATGGCCATGAGTTCTAGTATTTAAACTAATACTGAAATAGACATTTGGCTGAACAGCACCATGTTTTGTACCATATTTAGTAAAAATGTTGTGGTAGGGTCAGCGCCCGTCCAACCCTCCCCGTTGTATCTCCTCCCCGTTTGGCCATCTTGTTCTCCTCCCTGTCTGTTGTCCATCAGCCCCACTGTGCTCTCCCAATTCCGGTTGGTGTGAAAGGGGCAGCGACTGGCAATGTGTCTGGCGACGAGCCCCAGCCAAGGAAAGCGCAAGACACAGGGTAAGGTGAAACCCGAGGGAACAATTTAGAAAGGTGTAAAAAGTTGTTTGTTTAGGAACTGTTCTTAGTGTTAAGGGATACCTACACATGTGCAAGTCATCTTGGAGGTAAGTATCTTCCTGAAACTAAAACTGTATCTAGTAAACAGAAGAGAAAACAAATAAGATAAATGCTTAGTCCTAAATACTACACTAATGTCCCTTTTTTGTTGTTTCAGCCATTTTATTGTATTATGTACTTTCTGTTTTTGAAGAAGGGTTAATGTAAGTTGTGAAGACAGGATTTGCACATGGTTAAATGGGTGTTTGATAGATGTTTAGATGCTATAATAACAAAAAATATTATAGTATAAAATGGCCATACACTTACATTTGATGTCTGTTTTAATGTCCTAATAACAAAAATGAAACAGGGAAAAGTATAAGTGTGTGTTGTTGATGTATATTAAAAAAATATGACCTGTGAAGGAAATATGATTGTATTGCACTTTTTCTATCAAACTTTAGGCATTCATTTTTATATATGAAAGTAGTACGGTAAGTCAGAAACACATTCTCGACCTAGATAACTAAGCATCATAGGGTTTGCTTATGTATAAGGTATGCTTATGTATAAGACGTGCTTATGTATAAGGTATTCTTATGTATAAGATGTGCTTATGTATAAGGTATGCTTGCTTCTCAAGTGAATTTATACAGCCGGGAAAAAAAATTCAGTATCATTAACTTATCTGAGAAAATTATGACTAAAAAATTACTAAAATTAAACCTGAGTTCCACTGACTAAATCTTAACTTAAACAAAATCAGAAGACTAAAATGTGACTTTAATCCAACTATAATTTTCAGTAAGTGAGTAAGACTAAAACTAAATTAAAAATTCTTGTGAAAATGAACACTGCTGGTGAGGTGCAGTGGCAGCAGCGCACATCCTCCTCCCCCTCCTCCTGCCGTGTCCCGCGGTGCAGGTTGGGCTCCAAGGTGGACACTGCGCTGTGCCCAGCACTTCCTCAACCTCTTCTGCCCACTCTGCGGCTGTCACCAGTGTGCCTGGCATTCAACAGGTGCACGTACTGGTGCAGTCAATTTGGGGAGAGTGCCCACAGGAAAGGGTGGAGGGCCAGCTGTTCCTGCACTGCCTGAGGAAAGTGAAGGTTGCCCGCTGGGCACAGTCCTGCAGCTCAGCCACAAACGCTCCCAGATTTTCGCTGGTGCGCCGTCACCAATCAGCCAGCTACTCCCTCATCTTCCATGCAGACTGCCGCTGACCAAACCACCGCTGCAGTGTGGTAATCAGGGCACTGCACTCGTCCGGCTTCCCTGGAGAAAGGCTTAGGAGGGCCTTCAGGGCCTCCCAGTGACATGGCCAGGTGGCCCGCTGTTTTTTTGTGGGACGAGCTGCACTGCCAGCCGGACCTGGGCCAGGTAATGTTCCAAGGGCCCTTTTCTGTCATAGCGGGGTAGCTTCTGGGTGTCCTTGTCACGATCGGCTGCATTCCTGTGTCTGTCTTGTTGGGTTGCTCCTAGAAGGCGAAGACATTGGTTCCCGATCGTCCCCTCGGACTTGCTGCACCTCTTTGGTAGGTTTTCCAGAGCTCTTCCTCCTCGCTCTTGAGCTGTCTCTCAAGGTCTTTGATTTTTGTCCTCAATTCTGATGCCACTGTAGCATCATGTTCAGCTGTGGTATTGGATGACATAATGGTAGGCAGGAGGCAGTTTGAATTGACCACAAGGTGGTGTTTGTTGCACCTGTCCCATTCATTCTGACAACTCACATACTCCCCAGCTCATGCGTGGTGGGCCCACACACACCACTATTATGACACTTAACATTAAACGCTATATGTGACATTACAACACAATAACAGCACAATAGACCATGACTGCACCAAGCTATTTACATTCATTCCAAGCTGACATCGGTCCAACCTGTTGAACTGCCTGCTGGGTTCTGCCTTACAATATATACATTGCATTTGGCGCAAAGCAGGAATGGAGTAACCATTGCAGGGTCACCCATACGGTCAGTTGAGGCACTCCATCTACGTTGCATATTTCTGGACAGTAGAAGGAAACCAGAATCTGCCAATAAGCCACATCAACACTGCAACATGCAAACATACAAACAAACATTTAAATGGGAGACAGCTTGCGGCTCAGTGTACCTTTCAAAACAGTTGTCAAATGTAGTGAATAAATATGTAATTCCTGCTTTTTGCCTTTTTTCATTTACACAGATATGATCATTATATAGAGTATCGCATAATCATTGTGTCGCGATGCTGTCGTTATCGTAGCCAATGTATCGTGACAGTATTGTATTGTGATTTACTCTGGGATTCCAGCTCCTTATCCTGAATGTTCTTACTTCTAGCGCCAATGCACCAGGTAACCATGTACTTTAATGTCAGGACTGGGGTGGTGCTGTAGACTGAAGCGTCTCTTAAAAGTCATATCTATGATGTGTGGGATGGGTGGATGTAGGGAATTTTACAAAATTTTATTAACACTAACTGTGTAGTTACTGAGCGCAAGGCAGGGTTTTTATTGTTAATGAAAATTTTTTCATGAACTGAAATTAGATATGAAACTAGAAAGTTCTCCAGGCCTTACCACCAGCCTGGAGAAGTTCACCCTGGATACCACAGATCCTTCCCTACTCTGAGCTGATTCACCACCCATGCATTTACGTTTACATTTACATTTACGGCATTTAGCAGACACACTTTTCCAGAGCGACTTACAACAGTGCTTTGTAGTTCATGACTGTTCTTCGATCTATAAGCTAGACCTAAAAAAAAAAAAAACTGTCATTAAAACCAAGTTGCCGCTGTGTACATTGTATAAAACCCTTGTTATGAAGGGACAATGCACAGGCAAACATTGTTAGTGGGGTTTTTTTTATTAAATGGAGAGAGTGGACAGTAAGAGGAGTATTAGTCTCCTTAGGTACTTCTTGAAGAGGTGAGTCTTCAGACGACGTTTGAAGACAGCAAGGGACTCTGCTGTTCTTATGGCAAGAGGAAGTTTGTTCCACCACTAAGAAGCCAACATTGCAAAAAGTCTTGATGGATGTCGTCCTCTTTTAAGTGTTGGTGGTTCGAAACGAGCAGCGCTTGATGCTCTGAGAGGATGAGAAGTGACACGATTCTTGATCAGTGTTGCCAAGTAAGGAGGAGCTGTTCCAGACTTGGCCTTAAAGGCAAGTGTTAGGGATTTGAACCTGATGCGGGCAGCCACAGGGAGCCAGTGCAGGTTCCATAGAAGAGGTGTGATGTGCGAGAATCTAGAAACATTAAAGATGAGTGTTGCAGCTGCATTCTGGATCAGCTGAAGTGACCCTGTTGCCTTCAGTGAAAGACCAGCTATAAGGGAAAGTCACTGGTAGTGGATTCAACTGTTAGTGGACATGGATTGGTTAGGAAGAGATAAGGAGAACAGGATAGAGGAGAGGGAAGATGGAGAAAGAGAATTGAGATTTCAGTGGGTCGGCTTGGGGGTCACAGAGGTCAAAAGTGGAAATCTGAAGGACAGAAGATGATGATCAGAGACATGTAAAGGAGTAGATATTATTTTGAACATGGGAAGTGATCTGAATGATACCAAGTTGAGTGTTGCCTGCTTTGTGGGTTGGAGGATGTTCACCAAGAGATAGACCAAAGGATGACAGAACTGTCATGAGTCCACTGGCGTGTATTCCATCTCTCGGAAGGTTGAAGTCACCAAGGAAAATGAGTGGGGAGCCATCATCTGGAAAGGAGTTCAGAAGAAAATCCAGCTCATCAATGAAGGTTCCTAGTGGAACTGAAGGTGAAATCAGCCTCCTGGATGCAGGATTGGCAGTTCCATAAACCACCATGCACAATTGTAGGAGGCTGTGGAGACATGACAGGCTGAGAAAGGTTAGTAAGGTTTCAGAGATATGTGAACAGGTATAGGTGTAAGGTGCATTTTGAAACAATTAACGAGATAAAGAAAAAGATAAAAGAGAAAGATTTGGTACAGTCCTGCATAATAATAAAATCCTCCTTTTATTTAATGGGTGAGTGGAAGCCACTCCCATAGATTAACACCATTTACCTTGGGCCTCCCTGCACCAGGTGATAATGGTCTAGCAGATTGCAGTGAAACTAACATAACAAAACAATGGCAGTCTAAAGTGCAAGCTAAAAATAAGCAAGTCTAAGTACACAGCAAAGTTGCAGAGTTCAGTTGAACAGATGAATCTAAATCTAGCAAATGAAGAATCAGACCAGTGGACACAGAAGCACATGTAATCTCAGTGAGATTGGATGGTTCACAGCTGATTAGAGAATCAGCCTCAAGAACCGTGGACTCGAAGATGTCCAACGTCCCAGCCGGAGGGTCAGCTTTACCATGAGCGAGGTGCTGCAGAAAGTCACTGTAAGCAAGGTGGGATTTGCTGCAGGTACACAGACACCCACCCTGATGGCTGATTTAATACGCGGTCAACACCAACTGTCAGGTGCGGTGCATTAACGGGGAGCGGGGAAGCAGATCCGGGAGACGAGAATCCAAAAACGGGGTTTTATTAACAGATCAGGGAGCAGCACAGGAAAAATGTTAATGACAGATCTAGGGGAGACAGACTAGCACACGGACTAAATACACAGAACTGAGAGTCGGAAATGCAGAACAGCTGGGAACAATCAGGAATTCACACGAGGTAGATGAGGGGGCGTGGCACACAGGAGGATCGTATGAGCAGGTCATAACACCAACCCGTCTAACATAAGACATAGGAACAGCGGAAATCGGTCTGTCTTGTGCACTTTCAACATGCCTCACGTATATTCGCTTCCTCGCGGTAAGTCATTCTCTCTCGTGCAACAGGTACATTCGTTTACTCTCACAATTTCCGCTCCACTTTTGTCCCATTTAACCCGTACCCAGGAGCATCTGGCTGCAGACCTCTGGCGGGAGGAACTGTACTGTAGGGCCGGAAACTCCACTCCTGGGCCGGACATGACGCTCCTAAAGTGAACTCAGTGCACTGGGTTATTAAAGTTATACTTCTCTTAAAGTAATAGCTCCCGATGTGGCACTAATGTCATATCCAGCACTATTGTGGAGGTCATGTGATTTCGAGCCTCCTAGTGGTATTATATCCTCTGTTACACAGAATAATATGATATGTGGAGATGATAATAATATCATACCCTATATTATCATAATACATTATTATGATTTATTATTAGTAATAATCATACTTATTAATTTTACATATAGAATTATAATATTTAAAATTGTACACACATATACATAGTGCTTGTCCCGCGTGTAATTGTAAATAGCCCTTGTTGTACGGTTGATTGCATTTCCCTGTCGCTCGTGTGTTTGCCTCTATCTTGTGTGTACCCTGTCCGATCCTTGCGTGTATTTAGCTTGTATAAATCTCCCACCGTGTGTGTATCTTACAGTTCGGTGTCTGACAACCTTGTGTTTCCACTCTGTCTATTTGGTTCGGTGCTGCTTCGGTGCCTGTAGTACTTCTGTTAAAGTATGTTCTGCTGTTAAAGAAAGTGTTTTCCTTTGCAAAAAACCTCCTTGTCCTTCTCTGCTTCGGCACTGCCAGCACTACAATATATACAATTATAATAATATCATAGTAATCATTAACAATAAAAATAATATAACTATCCTACATTTCCCCACCATTCCTGAAGTTTGCATAATGTCATGTCTGGCCCAGGTGTGGAGTCCACGTGATTTTTGGCCCTACATTGTAGACCTCCGAGCAAAGACCCCCACTATTCCGCAGCCAGACCCTTCTTGTACGAGTCTAGCACTCTTCACATTAATGGGTGATCCCCCAGATTTCACAACCTGCTTCACTGCGTGTGGATCTGATGTGACGCTCGAATGTCAGTGTTTGTGCCTCTCCCATGGAAAATATGTGTCTATTTTGATGCCTTTGATACTAATATGGCAGTTTTCATACTGATTTTCTTAGGATTTTTATTTATTTGAAAGCAAAACATTTATTTTTATTTATTCTAAAGTAAAGCTATACTTGGGTAGATTGGGTGTAATCCTGGGCATCCTAGTCTGGATGAATTCAAGCAGATAGGTGGACCCTAATGCATACAGTGCATCCAGAAAGTATTCACAGTGCATCACATTTTCCACATTATGTTATGTTACAGCCTTATTCCAAAATGGATTAAATTCATTTTTTTCCTCAAAATTCTACACACAACACCCCATAATGACAACGTGAAAAAGTTTACTTGAGATTTTTGCAAATTTATTAAAAATAAAAAAAACTGAGAAATCACATGTACATAAGTATTCACAGCCTTTGTTCAATACGTTGTTGCTGCACCTTTGGCAGTAATTACAGCCTCAGGTCTTTTTGAATATGATGCCACAAGCCTGGCACACCTATCCTTGGGCATGTCATATGGGCTACCTTAGGCATGCAATAGTGTCACACCATAAACATTATTTGAGAACATGGCTGGACTGATGGTCTGGCATACCAGGCAATTTCCCGATTAGCCGATAGGTATCTGGGCCAGCACGATTTACCTGGTTGAACTGAGTCCCCCCAAACACACACACAGACACACACACACACACCCACCCACAGACATATGTTCAGCAAAAAAGTCTGGCTACGCCCCTGATATGTCCAGGGCCAAAAAATCCCAGCCCAGTCCTACTTGAGAAGAATGCATGGAAAAACAGACGGATGGAATTGGGATCCATTGTGAGGGACTGAACTTATGCAGCACATTACAACAGATGGTGTTTAAGTTTTCACCATACGTTCAACTGCTGCAGTATCTTTTTGATTAATGAAGATATTCACGCTTTATTGTCTATTTGCATGTAATATTACGGATATTTTAAGCGCCAGACGTACTGTTTTTAAACACTGATTAATTTTTAGTGAAAATCCGAACACATAGTGAGACCCCCCGCTGTGAATGGAGAAGTAGGCAGCGTAGCGATGCGCCTGCCAGCCGGGGGAGCCGGGGAGCTCGTTATCATGTGCGGATGATGTAAATCTTCGAGCTACACCGGGTCCATGATTTCGTCAAAGATGGTAGCGGCGCACACGTCCACCCATCCTTCCGCATCCGCAGAATGGATCATTTGCCTTGATAAAAGGTGAGCTGCACAAATTCCACTTAGTATTCCTTTGTTATTTTTGCCCTCCATTGTGTGTACACAAATTTATGGACTGAATTCACAAAGCTCTGTTAGATATCACTTCTGTTGTGTACTATGCGGCTTCGCTACAAGGTAAATCTTATGTGTTATTTATATTGTCAAATCTTTACGTCTCTTAAAATATATTGTTAATGTTAATTGAAATACACAATCGGGCGTGAGTAGTTCCTGTAAAAGGCATCGCTCGTAGGTTACTGTAACAACTGAAACGTTTGTGCAATATATATTATTTTAAATGATCCAAGCTTCTGCTGTCTAATTATTTTTAATAGACGGATGTATAAATGTGTGTAAATGGCACGTTAGTGTCATGACTGTGGTGGCTGATTCATTGTAGAGCGGCATAAAATCGCGTTTCCGTTGTTCTGTAGTAGAATAGTCGGACGTCACCTGGAGGGGAGACAGAAACGCAGATGTCTTTTGTTGCAGTTACATGGTTCACGCTGCTGCTGTTCTCATCCAGTGGTTTGCTGTACTATCACGCCTGTGGAGTCTCTTTCTGTCATTTTCTCACGCATAAAACATTTAGAAATAAACGAATCTGGTACCATTAACCCCGCAGGTGGCAAAGTATATGCGTGTATGTTGCATGTACAAACTCTTTTGTAACTGAAATATGATCACAATTTAATATATCACTAAGAAGAAACAATAATTTTGAGATAAATCATCGCCATGGTGCATTATGATGGATTTTTATATATCAAACTTGTATATTAAGTATATATATATATATCAAACTGCAATTTTTACATGGATATGGTATTTAAATAGGCAGGTTACATAGGTTTTGTTTTCCCAGTCAAAACATTTTGCCACGGACACAGACGATCTCTTATCACGTTTGTCCGTGTATGGACAAATTGATGACCTCTGGAGATAAAACATTAAATTACTGTTTACAATTAGTCCAAGATGTTGATTGAAAATATGTATATATATATATGTATATATGTTTAATTGCCAGTATCTTCCTCCGTGGCACTTAATATTCTGTTGTTCATCTTTCTGTATTATGTACCCTAATGAACTAATTATCAGCGCCCTGGCTGGTGTGAAAGCCACCCATAGCCATATGCAGTCATTGAAACCACTCCCTCACATTGTTTAATTACATCTCATCAGACAGTATAATATGTCTTGGGGGCAGACATCTGATATCTTCCTGATTTGTGACATGCTGAAAGTTCTGAATACCGTCCTTTTACCGATGCCTAGAAAGACTTGCTTTGTTGCAACATCCCTGTGCTGATCAATAGCCTTACATTTATACTACACGCATTACACCCAGCCTGGATGACTCAGGGTTTAGGAGCATTGCACCAATGGTGCGTAATGCTCGATATCACGGTAGCCAAACGACAGCATCCTCATCAAAGGAGGAATTGTCTTTAGCTGTTTGTTCAGAGAACCCGATGTCACCGAGGATTCCCATTGTAAACCATTATGTATCAAAACGGCTTGGAAAACGCAAATAGGCAGAATCTGGGAATGAACCCATTAGCAGCATGACACTGCTGACACAAGTGCAAGACAGCTTGCCTCTCAACCATTGCACTAGTGTGTCTGCCACTTTAGTTATGTGTGACGGTCCTTGTCGTAAAGCAGCAACCACGCGAGTTACATGTGAGGTTGAAGGTGCTTATTTCTGACCCATATGGAGGGGATGGAGGGACATGAAGTAAGTTCATTCTGTGCTAATGGCCAGTCTCCGTTTTCTGTTAATTGACGTCTTCTTCGGGTGCGTTGCTTGAGATGGTTTTGTAATCCATTTTGGGACAGGTCCAGAGTGTCACTTGGCTTTTCATGAAATCATGTTTATGTTCAGTTAAAATGACATGGGGTATAACAAGCATGTAGGTAATTAATCATTTTTTACATTATACTCTTTATATTTGTTAGATGGTGATTTGGAATTTTGTTTTGAGCATATTTTAACTGTTGTGGAAATGGGTGGATGGATGGGTGGATAGATGACAATGTTGCCGCAGTTCAGTGTTGCTGCTGTTCTCCACTGGCTGCTCCAGTCCCATTTTGCTCTGTGTGTGTGGAGTCTGCATGCTCCCCTCAGTGTGCTCCCATATTTTAAAAAGCATACAGTTAGGCAAACTGGAATTGCTTATACTGAGTGAGAGTGTGTGCCTTACAATGGACTGGCATCCCATTCAGGGAGGTTCCCTGCTTTGTGCCCAGTGTACTGCTTTGTGATCCTGTACTGATTAAGTGTCTGGAAGATCCATGGATGAGTAATATGAATGACAGTTGTAGTTCAAACATGTAGGATGGCATTTGAAAAGTGCCATTTTTTACATTTGATAATTTGTTTTTCCTATACCAGTACTACGCATAGTTTCTCGTTTTTCATTGTGTTGTATTCTGAAATAGAATCTGGAAAGAGCTGAATTTCCACTTCTTCACATCAAAATTATTGCTCATACATCCCACTGGAAATGGATACTGGGAATTTGTTGAGTCATAGAGACATTTGGACACAATATTAAAGTTTGCCTCAAACAGGACAAAAGGAGTCCTGCCATGTAACATATTATGTATAAGTACCCACGATGCAACACATTCCAAATACCCATGACGCATTCTAATTTGCTGTAGAGAGCTGGGTTTTTGGAGCAGGTGTGTTTACCACTGCATAGCACCACTGGCCATCGCAAATGATGCTGAAAATGTGAACAATGTACAATTATTTTTACATACTGCAAATCCGTTATATTTCCCCCTGAGACCTGACTGTACTGTATACTGCAACACTCTTTGGATCTTCCAGTACTGTATATTGTTATACATTTTGATTGGTATTCTAACAGTGAATCTTAGTCTCACCATTTTCCCCTTCTGATCATTTTGATAAGCAATATTATTGCATCTCAGCACAACTCTGCTAAAGTCATCGGTTAGAAAATATTTATAGCTCTTTGCGTCGTTAAAGGCTACATGAAGAAACCATTCATTACTGTGAAGCAGAGCTGAGTCGAGGTCTCTTCTAGGTCACATGAAGAGATAGTGTATTTGAGTGGGAAAACCTACAGGAAAACCAGTGTGTTATTGTTGATGCCTCGATATGCAGTAGTTGAGTCCAGTGTTTGCGATACGGGGTCCCCCATGATAAAATTTACAGATGGGGTTGGGGAGTGTGGTCCAGGTTAAATTGTTTTTCACAGAACAATTTAAGGGTTTGATAAAGGGGGACAGTATATTTTCAGAGGGTTTGGTTTTTGTCATTTTTTTCACACAGGCTGGTTGGCATCGATGGGCATCCTATGAAAACTAGTGCAAGGTTGGGTTTTGAGGTGGCGGGGGGTATTTGGGCGCCAAGATGCTGGTCCAGGGCCAGAGAAAAGGCTGATTCGGAATGGTTTGTACATAGAAGGGAATTACAGAAGAAGCTGTGATCAAAGTTTTGATTTTTGACTTAAACCAACATTAGGTATAACTAACTAATAATCTTACATATTCCTCAGTATATATCTATATATATATACTTTCATTAATGCCTTCAATATTTGTTCTTAAATTTTATGAAAAAGTTTACATGTTTAAGATATTGGTTTTTGTTTTTTGCCAGTAGTAATGAATGTACTGTAGTTGTTACAATGTGTTTATTTTTCTCATTGTCACAGGTGAGATCATAATTTTATATTTTTTATGTTATGTTTATTGTGTTATAATTGCTACTGCTGTTTTTTGTTCTGAGTTCTCAGTGAAGGACTGATCAGAAATATTCTCCTTCCACCAGGCCTGCTGAACGTTCTGGAGAAGATGTAGACATTATACTTGCCCGGCTAAAGAATGTAAAGGCCTTTGAGAAGTTCCATCTGAATCTTCTTCAGCAGATCTGTCTTTGTGGATTCTACGAGTGCCTGGATAAGGGCATCACCTGTATGTCACATCCCATTTCTAAAGCATTTTCTAGTCTCCACACTTCTACAAATGTTCTGTTGGGCTCATAATGATCATATGTGGAGATTACCGAGTATTGAAAATACAGAGATATCATTCTTAGGCAGTATTAGAATACTGATGGTTACAGTTGGTTGTGTTTTGTTTTGTTTTGTTTTTTAGTGTATCGTCAGGGGGACATCGGGACAAGCTGGTACGCTGTCCTCTCTGGCTCACTGGATGTCAAAGTGTCTGAGACAGCCAACCACCAGGTAACAGCTCCTGGAAGCACTGTAAGGATGTAGCATGGCTCCATGTCATTTGTCACTGTAAACTGGCTCCCCCGTCCAATGTCTTCTTCAGGTGCATTGAGATGACTTTGTAATCCATTGTTGACTTATATTATTGTATCGATGTCTATATCCTATGTATGCCATTCTGAGCTCTCCGACGGGCTCTTCAGTCTGGACTCCACTGATTCCTGATGCTATATAAAGAGAATCCATACACTGCCTGCAATTCACCTCATTTTCCTTAGATTCAATGCAATTTGTGTCAACATGTCAGAACAGACAATGATATATTGACCTGCTGACATCGGTTTAATTAAATTTTATTATTATGACTCTTTTTTTGCTCTTGGACGTTTTTATGCACTAGTCAAATATTAAAGCACATAACATTTATTGACTCTTTCGAAACTACAAAGATCTGACCCTCATCTCTCAGCTCATGTAAGATGAAGCGTGGTTCGCATTGGACCTGCGGGAACTCAGAAACTATATGTTACCCTTACTTCAGTCACCTTGGTCGCTGTTCATTATTTGGTTCAGACTATGTAATCGGTGCCCAAGTTGTTCACGCCTTTTGGATTGGGTGATTATTATTATATAAATGAAATCCATTTAATTAGTCAAGCCCTCCATCCATCTTACCCCCCCGAGATGAAAGACAGTCTGCCTTCAAAATGAAACCTATTACTGCACATTTGCTTTCATTCCTGAGTCTTCACTGTATGAAGTCCAAATTGTAACAGTTGCATCTCTGCATGACCTTCAGCTTATATCTAGAACATCTTTATCTCTCTGGCTGGTCATTATATCCAAGCTCATAAAGTTCGTAAAGGCTTTCAGGCTGGTACTTGTAAGACATGGTGGCACCTCTCCATGGGCTGTAATGCTGGCTTCTCTTATTCCGCTTCGGTTAAAATAATATTTTGCTGACTTCCTTAAAGTGCTGCACAATGTACGATTTTAATATTGACATTGCCTAATATGCCCATGTAGTTGTCACAGCGCGAGGACCACAATAGTCAGCTGGGTTAAGAAAATAAGTTATGCTGAAACATTTTTACTCCGTCATAGGAAACAAAACTTAGTAAGTTCTGCAATTTTAATGGTAGTTCCTTTTCAAGATTATGTAGTATATGTAAAAAAAAATAAAAATTCTAAAGTTTATCGCCATCCTTTTGTATAAGCGCTGCATGCGCTCTCTAAGCCATTCATAATATTTTTCTTCCTTGCTGCCGGATTCAGTCATAGGCAGTGTGGCGTGTTTGTGAGAGTTTTAACAGTAATGGGTGAGGAGGAGAAAAGCAAACAAGAACTGGTCACTGAAAGACAGGGACGTGATGGGGGGCGGTTGGGGGGGGCAGCTGGGGGTGCCTGATCAGCTGCTCATTTGGCATGAATGGTTGTAAGCGGCTCCCTTCTGAGCCCTGAGTCATGAGTGCCCCATGGTTGGCCAGTTTTACCGGTCAAGCACCTGCACAGCCCTGCCAAAAGACGTTTGACTTCTACCATATGAAAATATTTTGGATTTCATAGACGTTGTTGAGCAAAAGCAAGTGCCTTGTCAGTACAGCTTTGCCTCTGTTGGCTCAGCTCACAGCCACACCACCGACTTATGTGACTGACGCTATTGGTAGATAACACGTTCTATTTGGCTATAGTTAATTTCAGATAAATTTTAGCTCCTTTATTTTTTTATAAATATCCCAGTATTTATCGCAAAGATTTCAAATATTGTGATGTGAATTTTTGTCAGTATCGTCCAGCCCTGCATTCCTGTCCTGCTGTGAGGTCCAGGCTGTCTCATGGCATCTTCTCTTTCCCTGTGAAGGATGCTGTTACAATCTGTACCCTGGGCATTGGGACGGCCTTTGGTGAGTCCATTTTGGACAACACCCCACGGCATGCCACCATCGTCACCCGTGAGTCCTGCGAGCTCCTGCGGATTGAGCAGCGGGAGTTCCGGTCTCTGTGGGAGGTAAGGGCCTCCCGGGGGAGGGGAGGAGGGCACGGGGAGTCTGGCACCCTCAGCGTTTTGTATAGACCTCTGCTGTGTCAGAACATCACTCTTCCACAATGGAAGTATGAATGCATGAGAAAAACAAACCCAAGAAGTAGCGCTACATCCAACGTAGCTATTCTCTTATTCAGTTTCCAAATTCCACTCATGATAGCTCCTTAGCAGCTTCTGTGAGAAATGCAGCCTTTTGCTGATCATTGAGCAACGCTAGATCAGGATAAGTAAGAGCTTAACAGTGGTGAACCTGTCATTAGAACCAGCGATAGAGCATTTTTCATTCGAAATGCTACAATGAGCATGAGTGGCAGCAGTGATGTACTGACTTAATTCTCTCATTCCTTTGCATTAATTCATTATGCTGATCAATACCAAGTATGGCAAGTATGACAAGATGTGATTGCTCTGGTTACATTGGCCATTAGGATTGCTGCTATTTATTGATGCTCAGTTCACCATCATGTGAATGAATATAATGCTTGAAAGTGCATCTCCCATATAACCATTATAATCCAAATTGTGATTTTGGAAGCAGAGGCAAAGTACTAAATACATACTAAAATGTTTGCCTCTTGTCTTTTTGAAATGATAAATGATTATATATGAAATTTGGTCAACAGATAGCTGAACAATGCAAGTTTTTTTTTTTTTTTTTTTTAAAAAAGCACCCCCTCCAAATTCATGGAAATGCAGTGTCGGTATTGGGGCACTGGCCTGTATATCAGGTGATTTTATTGCATATCATATTGATTCACTGTTTTCACAGACAGCAGGGGGAGATGATGGAGGCTCACATCAGGCTTGGGTTAATAGCTCCTCTCTGCTTCCTGCTCTCTTACCCCCCAGCAAGAAAGCAGCAAAGGGGCTGGGTGGTGACAGCCGTCTGGAAGCCACCATTCTGGTCCTGATCCGAAGGCGCCACGTCACTTTCCTTCCTGTAGGGGCCAGGGGCTGAATAAGTTACGAGCTGCATCAGCTCTGCATGAATTGTGGACAGAGACGGGGCTATGCTGGAGTTGGGTTCAGGTTGCGTCCATTCTGGGTTCAGGCTAAATTCAGGTTGTGTTCAGGCTGGGTTCAAGCTGAGTTCTGTTTGTGTTCAGGCTGAGTCCAGGTTGGGTTAAGGTTGGGTCCAGGCTGAGTTCAGGTTGTGTCCAGGCTGGGTCCAGGTTGGATCCAGGTTGGGTTCAGGTTGAGACCAGGTTGGGTCTAGGCTGGATCCAGGTTGGGACCAGGCTGTGTGCAGGCTGAGTTCAGGTTGTGTTCAGGCTGAGTCCAGGTTGGGTTCATGTTGGGTCCAGGCTGGGTTAAGGCTGAGTTCAGGCTGGGTCCAGGTTGGGAGCCAAATGGGGTAGCCAGATCATGCTAAGCATCCTTCAACTCAGCCTGGTGTTTTTAAACATTGCTCTAATGTGATATAGGGTTGAGTTGTTTCTCCAACAGTGTTGAATCGAGGATTTACTAGAAGGGGTTGAGTTGCATACTTGTTCGACGGGGTTGCATCACAGTTCCTGACCTTGCTCTCAGCTGCTCTGACTTTTGTTAATTGACATTCAACCCTGAGTGCAGGGTGCTTTCATAACTCAGTTTAAGAAGGTTTATATGCCCACGGCAGAGTGTGTGGCATGTATCACAGTTTGAGAAAACAGTGAGACTTGTATGTATTATTCACCAAACGATTCACCATTGTAGTGTTGTTCCCTGCAGTGCTTCTTTAAATGCGAAAGTCTTGTTACTATGATATCTGCAGCTTGAGAGAGAGAGGAGTGTCACTCACAGTTTCTCACAGGCTCTAACACAGCCGTGCACTTTCACTGGGTGGGCACTGATACTGACAGCTCGTGTTGTGATCTCGCATGCGGGCGCCATCTGTTTAGTGTTCTCTGCGTCCTGTGAGAGTTTCATATTATCCCTCGCTTTGTAAGAATTATTCAAACTATTAGAAACCAGACTGAATGTAACATGGCCAAGTTCCTGCTGGTTTTAACAATGCCAGCTTGGTTTAAGCATGTTGATGCCTTTGGGAAACTCGCCTCCACAGAATTGTGGGAAAGGATAAGACACGACGGGTAGATGAAGAAGCTCCCAAAACAGAGCCCTGTGTAACCATGTAACCATGACATAATGCTGGTACTGTCTAGTACTTACTGCACTGTTACTTTTTATTAAAGTATTTTGTACTTGAAACCATAGTAATTATTGATACATATAATAAGAAACATACATAATGGGGGTGACTCAGTGCTATCACCTCCCCTTTCCAGGGCTGAGGGTTTGAATCCCCCCCTTTGTTTGTCTATAGTATTTGCATGATCTCCCTGCATTGCACAGGTTTCCAACCCTAGTTCAAAGACACACAG
>JAODJW010000001.1:35001107-35013015 GCA_026777045.1 Hyperopisus bebe | reverse complement strand
CCCCTTTGTTTGTCTATAGTATTTGCATGATCTCCCTGCATTGCACAGGTTTCCAACCCTAGTTCAAAGACACACAGTTAGTGGCTCTAAAAATTGCTAATGTCATGTGACTTTGTGCATGTGTGTCCCCTGCAGTGGACTGATATCCTGTCCAGCGTATTTCTCTGTGTTTGTGCTGTCTGGGATAGGCGCCAGGCCCCGTACTGGATAAGCTGCTGAAAGTTGCTTACTTAAAACAACCGCTTTAATTCTTAGCAAAAGCTTTCTGCCAGAACCCTTATCAGCTCATTAGTGTCCAGTCACCGTGTCTTTGCACCATCCCTCCACATGGGGGCACTTGGCTATTGTCTCCATGTGGTTCCAGGAGAGGCGGTGTACCAGAATGAGGCCGACAGGACCTAAAGGGGCTTCTAAGGCAAACAGCTGCCAAGCTGCCATTTCCCGTATGTAAATGATGTTATCAGCTCTCGCCAGCTCTGCACTGAGCTCAAGCATAGAAAACACAACACGTGCTGAAAAAACTGATAACTGTCAAAAAAAAAAGCTAACTGACAACTTGTTTTAATAATGCTGTTATCGTGTTGATAGGTCATACTTACAGGTGGAAAATACATAAATAATGCAGCACTTTTAACACAAAGTCTTATCAGTGTTGTGTAAACTGGGACTGGTCACACACTAAGAACTGGTGATACAGACCTGGGTGTTGGTGATATGTTTGACCAGAGTTAAAAAATCTATAATTACTTACAAATAGAAAGATAACGTTTTATGATTTATGTTGGCTCTTTGCAAATTCATCAATTCAAAACAATGAAATATTTGGTAGTATTATTAGTATTGTTATGGTAGTATTATTATTATTAGTATTACATGTTTTATCTTTTTTTCTCTTAATTTATTTATATTTAGTGACTGTTTAATGATTGCAAATTCACAGGGAGCTAAAAGTCCACCCTAGGGAGCACAGGGTGTAAGTCAGGAGAAGCCCTGGATGGGATGCCAGTCCATCAAGGGCACAGGTCAGGGGACACCCTGGATGGAATACTAGTCCATTAAGGGCACAGGGCAAGAGACACTCTGGATGGGATGCCAGTCCATCAAGGGTACAGGGCATGGGACACCCTGGATGGGATGCCAGTCCATCAAGGGCACAGGGCAAGAGACACTCTGGACGGGATGCCAGTCCATCAAGGGCACAGGGCAAGAGACACTCTGGACGGGATGCCAGTCCATCACAGGGCACAGGGCAGGGGACACCATGGATAGGATACCAGTCCATCGCAGGGCACAGGGTAAGGGACACCCTGGACGGGATACCAGTCCATCGCAGGGCACAGGGCAGGGGACACCCTGGACGGGATGCCAGTCCATCACAAGCAACAGTACTACCCAACCAACCCACTGTGTCAATCCATTTTATTTATACTGTAATATATTTTTAAAGCTGGGTACTTTGTTCAAAGGTACAGCAGAAAGTCCCCCTCGGGGCTTCAGCTTGTGACAGTATCTTTAACTACTGTGTTTGCTGCTGGCTTTGACCAGGTTGTGAATGCAAACCTGCGGAAATGGAGATTGTGTTGTGGAGAGAGGCCAGTCCCCCCCCCCACCGCCCGACTGGATTTTGTCTCTGTGCCCAGTCTGGGCAGACAGACCATCTCAAAACACATGCTGGGAGCCCCTGGCTGAGTGGAGCCTCCCTCAAAATGACTGAGAAAGAACTGGGTTACCCAAAAGTCTGTGGGTTTGTGTACGTTATTCATTGCTGAGGAATTATTTATTCACAGCACATCACACATCAATTCAATGTGCCTGCTTCTTATTCAACATATGGTTTGGTCAGCTATGAGCATCTGAATTTAAAAACATCTTGCTGAACCTACATAATGTATAATGTTCAGTGATTGCATTATGTAGCCGATAGGCAGTGATTTTATAGACGATCATATACATACTTGCTGGCTATGTCCTCCTGAGACCCATTGTCCTTCAATTTTAGGTTTTTTGCCTTTGGAGGAAATAAGACATGTTACAATTTAGGTTTTTTCAATTTTATTTTTAATTTCACAGCATGTCCTCCTTAGTGTACAACAAGAATAAATACGTTTCGTTACATCAGTGAAAAGATAGATGCAAAAACATAATTTCCACTACAATGGACATAAATGAATGGATGGGGTCTCAGGAGGATATAATTCTGGGTAGAAAACAGGGAGCTCTCAGTATATTTTATAGTATATGCAGGTTTACTGAGGTTAAGGGAAAACAAGTGAAAAAGGAATAAAGATGCTTGTAGAACAGCTGCAGTGTCTTCACCGCTAAAACAAGAAGTTGCTGTTGCCACTTTATTCCAAAGACTTGAGCCAAAATGGTGGCCTGGATCATCTTTGGCTGCGTCTCGCCTGATGTTTCGTTCTGCAGCTAAGCGTACCTGCCACATTCAGCTGCATTTAATTGTACTGACAAAGGCAGCCAGTACTGGAGGCTGCACAGGCACAGAAAAGGGCACCACTGCTGAACGACAGCCAGTGAACAGGTCTTGTTTTAATTCTGCGGAAAGCAAGCCATAAATGAAATAATGTTGTTTTCTTACTTTAATTCTATTCTGAATCCTACATGGGAGTAAAATCATTATCTCCTGTCCACCATTTAATTTTTGATCGAATCGAATCATTCCCAGTATTAGTTCATGTACTGGATGTATGCAAAAGCAGCCAAACTTTGGCTGTCGGCAATGGCAGACGGTGTCCATGCAGTGTCAGCGGGGAAGGCTGATTAACAGGAGCTGGCATTTGGAGAGAGCAGCTAGATCCAAATTGGCTTTCTCTGAAAGTGCAGAATAATCAGAATGTACCACTGTCATGGTTTCAAAGTTATTTCCCAATTAACCCTCTGGAGCCTGAGATCTGTCAGCTACTTTTGAGATAGTCTGACATGCCTTGACATTTTTATGTGTTTCACCTGTCAGTAAAATATGTATCCCTAAGTGCTACATATTGTTTTATTTAGCACAAACTCAGCACCAATAATCCGAGACTATTTAGAATGTCATTAACTGTTCTTCCCAACCCAAAACATGAATAAAACAAATGTTTTCATGAGTCACATTTTAGCACATAGGGTCAGTACCCAGAAATGTATTGTTGATTTTCAGATTGATGTTGTGGTGCGGCTCTCAGTGCCTTCAGACACGACCCCCTGAGTCACTCCCTAGGTTATGAGACGGCATGTTTTATGCTAACACGTTGCTTTCAGCCTCTCTTAAAAACTTTACGTATCTTAAGATCGGTTTTCAACCTCTAATCTCCTGCCCCTCCCTTGGCCTTTCCAAGCAGGACATCTAATCAGATGAAACGATAACAAATTAGAAGGACGCATTACATCATCGTCAAGGTCAGACACAGATGGCCACAGGCGCTCTCAGTTTCCTAGTGTTTACTGTCAGATGGTCAAGACCCACAATGCCCCTACGGCTTAGAAAAAACACTGTACTTCCTTCAATTAAGATGATAGATCACGTTTCTTTTCACTGTAGTGTTTGGTTGTGCATTTCATATATATGACTTGAAAATATAATATATTTCCATGATAGAGCTTAGAGTTATATGGTTGAACATATTGGTGCTTAATAGTGCCATAAAGTTAATAGTAAGACAGGATCTAAGTGAAACCCTTGCTGAAACTTCTAGAAATATGAAGAATTATTGCTTTTATGACCACCTGCTCGTGTTAATGTAACCTGCCTGTTTATTCCGCATCTGCCACTGACTCCTTTGTTTCATGAAATACCGTCACACTGCAGGATAGTGAACCCCATGAGACATTACAAAAGAACAGTGAGGGCCCGATATATTTTGTAGCTTGTTATAGATACAGCACGCAGTGCCTCCTCATAAATGTGGTCCCAAGTTCTGTCTCCAGTGAGCAGCTTGCTTGCTTGTCAAACAGAGTGCTGTGGTTTTAAATGCTCAAATAACAAAGCCCATAGTGGATTGTGTTTGGACTGTCATAACTGAAATGACCACTAGAAGAGGGAACAATCATTCTTAATGTCAGAGGTGTCGTTTGTTAGCTTGCTTCTGATTGGCTGTGGGCAATCGTGAAATGAATGATGGATGGAAGAAATACATTTATGTACCTTTGCCCTACTTCAACATTTTGAATATTGTGCATACAAATATACAAAAAATACGGATTTTGAAAAGGTGTTTTTAGTCTTTTAAACACTAATGATTTGGATTTTTTTTATGTTGGATAGATAATGCTTTTAGGTCTTTCATTATAAATTTAGTGTTTTCTTTTTATTATAACAGTAATCTCGTTTCAAATTCTGCTTTTAAGAAATTTAAAAAATTATCAATTTTACAATTTGTTTTAGAATCGTTTAGATAAATTTAAGAAATGTTTGATGATGGATGGGAAACAATTTAATGTTTACATGAAATACACGTCTAAAAAGGATGTAACGACGCAAATGTATTCATATTAAATGAGCCCATTTTCTACTGACAACCACTATGACGGAAATAAAACTTATTTGAATTTACGGTATATTACTCATAATTTCCTGCGTTGTAAAGCACAACCCGCATCATTATTTCATACATTTAAATGTCGTATGATAAAATGTTATCAGTTATGCTTGTAGTTAATCTTGCAGTAAAAGGCGCAAAAAGCGTAAGCCTCAAAGGATTTCCATTATAATATACCGTGACTTTAGGATTTGTGCACAAATGGGAGCTTGGTATTAACACCACTTACAATAAATAATTAATGCGACTCTTCTGCTGTCCTCGCGCTGCCACCAACCTCGCACGTGTCAGAGGGAAAGTGATTTCGGGTGGGCAGCTACACAGCGGTCACCTATGGGGCGCTAGACGTATCCGTGTCTTTAGGCTCTGTCCTGCCGTACAGATTGTACCGGAGGGAAAAGTTGGAGAACTGAGAGGAAAGAATTACGACGAAGGCGTGTTCAGGCACCGGCTTTAATAACGGTAAAGCAGAGACGGCTTTCTGTTTCATCCATTTACTGTGAATTATTATTTACTTGGACCTTGATCGACACCATACGCCAGTTGTTAGCCCATTTGGCAGCATAAAATCGAATCGGTAAGTCCCACTGCAAGTTTGAGAACAGTTTAGGTGAAGCAGTGGCGACGTCGCCCGATATAAGTGGTTTCGGAGAGGTATTGAAATGTCCATTTGAGGATGTGTCTTCTTGTGCGTGTCGTGAAATTCCGCTGGGCGTTTCGAAGAACGCGCTTGTTTAACATTATGTGATGCTTAGTGGTACAATAAAATGTTTGTGAAATATAACTGCAATGCATATTATCTGGGATAAGCCCGTGAACTACAAAACATTCGCGGTGTTTATTTGTCGTCTTAAATGGACTGTGATTTTTTGTTGTTGTTTTTTGCGTCTAACTGTTTTGACATCCTTGGACATTTCCCTGGACATTATAGCTTAACAAAATAAGTGACATCTGGCTGACTTATTTTCAGAAATGATAACAGTGTTCACAGTTAATTAGATTTTACCGAAATAATTTTCAAGCAAATGTTGATAAAATAGGCCTACATATATGTTCGGTGACTGTACTTGTATGTAGTATATTATCTTTTTCAGGTCATACAGTACTAACTACCGCCATCTCACTGTAAACTCTGCAGTGAACTATGCGTAATTGTTGCATATTATATTGCATCAATATCGAATACTTGAATCTGAATCGCACAGGCGAATCCCAGTAATAAATCAATGACCGCGATTATAATTTTATATTAATCGGTAAACACCCATTAGGTTGCTGTTGAATACCAGGAGGGACACACACACGCATCCACATATATATGTTTGCTTGCTTGTTAAACAGAAGTTTTTAGAGTCTGTTAAAACAGTCCTTGGTCCTTGGCCTCAGTAAGCCCAGGCATTAAAGTGTCCTTGGATTTTTTTGTTGTGGATTCTTGCGTTAAGTGAGAAGGATTTATCGTTTTACGGAGTTTAATGTCTGGTAACCCGGCTGCTTTCTCCGAAATAGAAGGGGTAATTTTAATTTCCTGTATTTGCCTCAAATCCAGAATTACTATATATTGAGGGTTCTCCCACAAATCCATTTAAACAATGTAATCTGTACACTCTAAACCAGGATAGGATTAGAGACCGAAAAATGTCAGAATCCGTCATTATTTATGTAAATATGAATAATTTCTTCTTCTGATAGACATGCATTTTTGTTTGACGGACATGCTGCTGGAGTATATCCCGCCAGGAACTTGTAAAGTCTATAGACAGACGCACACTGGAGTACAGACTTTATGCTTTTGACAGATTTGACTGAAGATGCACATACAGAGTGCTGTTATCTGAAAATGGAGTGAGTTGGGCAGCATTATTCTTTAACCAAACCATTATTTTCACAGTCAATGAATCCATAGACCACAGTCCTCCGGTTAAGAGAGAACATGTGCAGTTTTATTAAACAAACAGCTTTCTTGACAGATAATTAATTCAAATGGATACACAATGTGTTTATTTCAAAATTAAACCAGAAAACAAGCATGCATTTTTACAAGGTTAATAGCCTATGTGTTTCACTATCAGTTTGTGATGCAAAAAATGTAAGGTGCAAAGAGACTGGTGAAGTGTTCTGGTGAACGTGCCTAAAATAGATGTGAGGTACGAACCTGTGAGTCTAAAAATAGGACTCTGAGAAACAACTCTTCTATTTCTTTTGCAGCAAAATAAACAGCACTGGATGCCCATGGAGGATATTTGATGTGTCTGACATTTTCTAGCTAGACAACATGTCATTTCCATTTGTTTTTTCAGCTAATGCCTTTATTCTGTTCTACAAGCAAACTCACTTATTCACCTGAGTGTTTTTACTGCAACACTTTAAGTCCTTCGGCTTAAAAGATCAAATCCTTATTCCCCATCTACATCACCCATACTGTAGGTGTAACCTGAACAGACTCTTTCAGCTCTCTGACCATTGGAATATGAGGAGAAATACCTTCTTGAAGTTGCAGATGGTATTCTGTTCTATTTTTTTTTTTTTTTTTTGCAGAAATACCGGCAGTGCATGGCTGGACTCCTGGCCCCCCCCTACGGTGCTATGGAAAGTGGACTCAACAATGACAGTAAGTACTGGCTACTACAGCAGCATCCCTGAAAAGTCGTCTGGATTAGCTCATCTTTGATAAAGTACTGAAAAAGACTAAATGGTGGCTCAGTGGGCAGCGCTGTTGAGTCACTATTGGCGGTTGGAATCTCACCTCCACTCTGTGTGTGGGTTTGGCCTGTTCTCTCTGTGTTAGCAGGTTTCTGCCTGCAGTCCAAAGACATGCAGTTACACTAGTGGCCAAAATTGTAGAAATACTTCTAATTTTTAGAGACTGCAGAACTTTATTCAACTGTTGCTCCAACTTATTTAATCATCCAGTGTATGATATTTGTAACATTCTTTGATTGTTTATAAATATTACTGCCAATATTTATGTAGTAATTTTTAAAGGGTAATGCCAAAAATGCTAGGTGTTTCCATTGTGGGCAGTGCAGGGGTACCAGTTCTGCTAACTGCATGTGTTTGGGCAGTGAGAGGAAGCTGGAGTACCTAGACGACATGGGGAGAACATACAAACTCCACACACACACATCTGGGTGGGGTTCAGGTACTCCAGTGGGCCATCACCCCACCAAGAGGTTACGAGACACTCAATATATTTGACTATGTTTTATAGTTGGAGCAGGAGATGAGTAGCACAAAGTGTAAGTTGTTTCTAAAAATAAGGAGTACTTCCCCAGTAGATAATGAACTCAGAGCTGTGTCATCGCTGTGCCACGGTGGGGTATTATCTAAATAGCGGGGTGAGGGGGAGATGCTGATGCCAGATGAATCGAATGTCCCGAAGTAGAAATCTGCCCATCATGTGAGTTTATGTAAGCAAAACAACTTGGCAAAAGAGCACCAACCTAAACACCACAGACTTTTCCATCTGAGAAATGATGTATGTCTCGTGCTCTGGGAGGTGCTGCGATTTTGCTATATGCCCCATAGAAACGTTCTCATTTTTTTTGTTTTCCCAGGAATGCCGGACAAAGAAAACATGAGCAAGAGTGCATTGGGCTCCCTGTCTAACAGCCTTAACAAGGTAGCTGATGAAATCAAGACTCTGTTACATTGAACTTGAATATGTTGCTGAAAACACATCCAACAACTTAACTCACCTGAGAGAATATCATTTGTGTGGGAAAGAAGGAAACAAAGCAGGAACAGTTTGTCTCTCCGTGGCATTTCAGGAAATTCAGCTACGCATAGGCGACCATACTTGGTAGCAGAAAATGTGATTTAGTTATGAAGTTATACAATAAATTTTTAAACTTTTACTATTTTTCACAATGTGCAAATAAGAGTGTCTTATTATTCAGTTTTAATAATATACAATCTCAGAACAAATTCTGTTTTCCTTGCAAAATTGCAACGAACAATGAACTCAAAACCATGGTTTGTATCAAGCTGTGAATTTTAGTTTAGTTTACATAGCTACTTCCTCTTCTCTTTCTCATTGCATGGAAAGCAGTAGAGACACTGCACCATATTGGCTTGTACCCAAGTTAGTCCTGGCAAGAGTGTTGTCATATGAGTCAAACATCATGACTTAAAAAGTGGACATAATGAGCGTCCTTGTCTAACAGCCTTAACAAAAGCCTCAGAGATAAAATAACTATCGGTTTACTGAATATGCAGGGTTTTGTTATGATTTACAAGCGGAAATGAAAAAATAACAACGGAAACTCTTACCATGGGCAGGGTTTGTGTGTGTTGGGTAGGACTTTGGCTGGGATGCCAGTCCATTGCAGGGCACATACAGTACACACATACACTGTTGACCTAACTGCATGACTTTGGGCTGTGAAAGTCCACACAGCAAGCTGCCTAGGGTGAGATTCACCCTCAAGGCTACAGCGCCAAGCCTCTGATCCTAAACGCATGATGCTGGCTAATTGTCACCAGGCTCTTAACGATTAGCTGCTGCGCTTCAGGATGTTCTGAAGGACGTCAGAGCGGTGACAGACTATACGTGTTTATCTGCCGCTTACGTGAGGACTGATGCATCAGTGTCTACTTTAGGCTTAGACTTCCGCGGTTACGAGGGCGAGAGAACAGGACGGCTAAATATACAGGAGCGGCCGTTTCCCTCTCACCCTTCCAGGGACAGTCCCACCTGGCACTGCTCCCGGAGATAAAAAAAAAAAAAGAACAGGTAAACACACATCCTGGAATGTGCATTGTTTAGGGAGGTGGCATCAAGACGAGTCAAGTAGTGGATGAAATGTTTGTCTACAGAGGGCAGTGGCCCTGGCTTTGGGCAGGAAAGCGTTCAATTCGTAGCGGTATGCTTCGTTTCGAATGAAACATCAAAATGAAATGGGAGTGGACTGCGAGTCTGGCAGAAATGCTTTTGGATAATGCAGAAGAGTGGTCTTATTACAGGCAGACAGAATCGCTCTGGTTTTTATTGCCACATTAGTGATTATACAGCTCCTGATTACACATCTAATGTGGGCCCGTTGTAATTTCCCAAGGGTTGGCTGCGATGTTTTGTGGCCCTTTACCTTCGCCAGGACTACAGGGTGCACAGAAATCACAGTAACCTCACACCATACAGGTACTTCCAGTCCAGTCTGTTCCTCTGTAAAATTGCCCTGAACATCCCGTCCAGCCACTTACTGTCGCTTATCGCCGCATTCGGAGCACCCCCTGGAGCACCCCCTGGGATGTCTTATTACCACATAAGTGCTTCTCTAACCTCTGTGCCAGGCAGCACAGCTGGCTGGGCAGTAACAGGGTGGATATAATGTGTAATTAACTATCAGACAATGGATGTGAAACACAACCAACCGAAACCCTAAAAACGAGACGCATGTTCATAGGAGAGCAACAGGCTAAACACAGCGCCCCCTGCAGGTTTGCAGAAAATGTCCCTAGTGGCTTTATGTGCCTTTTTGTCTTGGTTATATGATGTAATTTTTTGGAACATAGTGGTAGTACTGTGTGTGTCTGTGTAGCCACATTCTATATATACATATACATACACACACACACATATATATATTCCTGAATGATTCTTGCAGTGGGGCAGGGCACATTATCCCGTTGAAAGTGGCCACTGTCATCAGGGAATACTATAACCATAAAAGGGTGTATGTTTAAGTAGGTGATACATGTCAAAGTCACCCTTTTATGGCCACCTTCTTCCATTGCTCCATGGTCCAGTTCTGAAACTCACATGCCCGTGGATAGGGGTCACCATGGGCACTCTGACCAGTCTGTGGGTACACTGCCCCGTAGACAGCAAACTGTAATGAACTGTGCATTCTGACACCTTTTGTGATAGTATAGTATAGTAGCTCTCCTGTGGGATTGGACTAGATGGGCTAGCCTTCGCTGCCCATGCACATATGTAAACCTTGGGCACTCATCACCGTTTCATCAGTTGGCTTTTCTTGATCAACTTTTGGTAGTTACTGACCACTGCATACTGGGAATAACCCACAAGACCTGACGTATTGGGGGGCTCTGACCCAGTCATCTAGCCATAACAATTTGACCCTTGTCAAAGTCACTCAGATCGCTAGGCTTGCCTGTTTTTCCTGCTTCCAACACGTCAACTCCAAGAACTGGCTGTTCACTTGCCTAATATATATTATATGGACAAAGTATTGGGACACACCTCTTAATCACAGAATTCAGGTTTCATTCAGATCCATTGCTACAGGTGTATAAACTCAAGCACCTAGCCATGCAGTCAAGTTTACAAACATTTGTGAAAGAATGGGTTGTTCTTTAGAGTTAAGTGAATTCAAGCATACTACTGCTAGATATTCCACAATCAACTGTAAGTGGTATTATTGCAAAGTGGAAGTGTTTAGGAATAACAGAAACTCAGCCATGAAGTGGCCGGCAATGTAAAGTAACAGAGCGGGGTCGTCAAGTGCTGAGGCGCATAGTACATACAAGTTGGCAGTGCTCTATTGATTCTATAATGCAGAGTTACAAACTTCCTCTGGCATTAACCCCACAAAAACTGCGCTGGGAGCTTCATGGAATGGGCTTCCATGGCCAAGCAGCTGCATGCAAGCGTCACATCACCAATCGGCAATGCCAAGCATCGGATGGAGTGGTGTAAAGCACGCTGGGCTGTGTAAAGCACACTGGGCTCTGGAGCAGTGAAAACATATCCTGTGGACTAACGAGCCACTTTTCTCTGTCTGACAATCTGATGGTGCCCATTGTAAAGTTTGGTGGAGGAGGGATAATGGTATAGGGTTGTTTTTCAGGGGTTGGTCTAGGCCCCTTAGTTCCAGTGAAGGGATCTCTTAAGGCTTCAGCATACCAAGACATTTTGGACAGACCTCTGCCTCCAACTTTGTAGGAACAGTTTGGGGAAGGTCCTTTTCTGTTCCTGCATGACGGTGCCCCAGTGCACAAAGCATGGTCCATAAAGACATGGTTGGGTGAGTTTGGTGTGGAAGAACTTGACTGGCCGTACAAAGCCTTGACCTCAACCCCACTGAACGCCTTTGGGATGAACTAGAACAGAGATTGTGAGCCAGGCCTTCATGTCCAGACTTACAGATGCTCTTCTGGATGATTGGTGAAAAGCCTTCTAAGAGTGGCAGCTGTTATAGCTGCAAAGGGGGGACCAACTCCATATTGATGCCTATGGATTTAGAATGGGATGGCATAAAGGTTCCTGTGGGTGTAATGGCCAGATGGCCCAATAATTTTCTCCATATTGTGCATAATGACATCCTTGACAGGTGTCATTGTAAGAATCAATAGTCAATGTTATTCACGTCACCTGTTAGTGATTTTAATATTATAGCTAATGGGTGTAAATGTAA
>JAODJW010000001.1:34966151-34985591 GCA_026777045.1 Hyperopisus bebe | reverse complement strand
TTATAAACTGTCGCGCTTACAGTTAAATCGCAGCTATTTAATAAATAAGAGGTAGTCAGCGGGCCGGTCCAAAATGAATGATGGGCCGGTTTTGGCCCGTGGGCCGCCTATTGAATAGGGCTGTTCTACACGCTTAAACTGCAAACAAACGATGCGATTCACTGTTTACACGAAAACAAAAAGTGTCCAAGTGCCAGTGCTTTCTGGAAGTTGGTGTCACTCATGAACAGTGTGACATGTAGGGATGTGCATATCGTTTAATAAACAATTAAGCCTTGCAAACGCTGTGTTGATACTGAGTGGCTGCTGTATATTGAGGAATTGGTAACTTTTCCTTTATTTGGAACTCTACTGTAACTTGCAACATTGCATCATATGGGATGCAATGCTAAACCCAGACAGGCTGCTGATTTTTAGAAAACTGCCCAAACACCCGGATGGGGCCCCAAAAAGAGGACGTGTCCTGGGAAATCTGGACGTATGGCAACCTTAACAAACTTTAGCTTAGTGTTTTATAACTTTTCTTGAAAAGACTTATGTACACATATATTGTGTCATTTGTGTGTAAAACGAGAGCTGACTGTAAGGTTACTATACGTCTGGATTTCCATGGACGTGAATTTTCGCTTTACAGGGTGTTTAGGGAAAGCTCATTAATATTCATAAGAAGCACTGCCTGATTGGCCAGTGAATATGAAAAACCATTAATATTCTGGTCCCGGATACATCCTCTTTTTTTATCTCACCAAATATGGTAACTCTATACACACTTACACCTGCCCTTTAGGCATGATGTGAAAATAGAGGGTAAAGAGGAGAAATTGTCAATAAGTAGAGCAAGTTTGGGTTCTCCTTGCGGAGTATCCAGAACTGCAGGTGGATTAGATGAGATTTTTTAGGCCATTCGAAGCTAAAGCTTTAATTAAGTCTGCAACGTTCTGAATTTGGCTAAAGTAGACATCTTGTGCCATGTATCAATGAGTTAATCTGTCAGTGCTTCTCTGTAAATGAATCAGCTGTAAGGGCTCTTGATGTGTGTGTGGAGATGAGGAGATTGCAGGTACGGCTTGGTAACTGTAGGTGTTTAATGATGCAGGACCCCTCGCGAAACCACCGTGCCTACAGACTCACTATAGCCAAGCTGGATGCACCCATAATCCCGTTCATGCCACTGCTCATTAAAGGTAAGGGCACGATGTGCCAGTCACCTGCTGCATGTTCCATTGTGTCAGCCGCTGTGTGTATTCATAGCAGTGGGGTACATGCCTGCTCTGCCCTTTGGTTACTGTGGTCTTCCCCTCAGGGTAAACATGGCCCTGCATGATCAATATAGATCTCTGGAAATTAAAATGAGAATCCTAGATAAGATTCCTTAAGTCATCACACTACTCTTGTGCTCCCAAAAAAATATTTAAATTTCACATATTTATCAGTCATCCAGTATGGCGCTATGGCTGGCAGAAGTGCGTCCGTCCCAGGAAGCATGCCACCTTCGATCTGTAGTAGGTCACATATACAGGCACAAACTCCATGGGTAATTAGCCTAACTACATGGCTTAGGACTGCAAAGGTAAACTAAGGAAACACATGGACAATATAAAAACTCCATACACGTAGAGTCAGAAGGGTTCGAACCCCCAGCCATGGAGTCGTGAGGTCACCGTGCCGCATTCCTGTTTCTTAGAAAGGTTTTAAAAATCAGCTAAATATTGATTACTCTGTTTGGGGACAGTATCCTACGAAAAACAATAAATGGATGGAATGGGACTGTACAAATATTATGCAACATACATAATTTAATTCACTGGTGATTATGCTGTAACTGCAGATTATTGGATTGCAGCCTGCTTTCAAACTCCCACTTTCCAGATTTATTATGCAATAAATTAATGTCATCATTATCATTACAGATACGACTTTCATCCATGAAGGAAACAAGACATTTATTGACAATCTGGTTAATTTTGAGAAAATGGTGAGTATTTACGCCCACATTGCATTGCAGTCCCAGGTGAGGGCAGTGGGTGTTACTGTCCTACAGTGTTTGCATCTCTATGTATTCTACATCTAAGTAAATGTAAGAAGTGAGTTTTTCTGTGAGCTGTTCTGTTGTTCCTCAGAGGATGATTGTCAACACGGTGCGGACGATGCGGTACTGCCGGAGCCAGCCTTTCAGTAAGCCAGGCCTACTGCGGCACAGAATCTGTCCCTAAGGGGGTGGTGGGGGGGGGGGGACGTCTCTTTTACATACGTAGTCATTGTTTCCTGACGACACATGTCTTGTTTTCTTTTCACTACCTGTTGCCCCCCCCCACCCATAATGAATCTGTTCTCTGTCTCGACTGGACTGGAGACAGTCTTGCATACCCATATTGTATCTATCTTACACATACAGACACACACACACCAGTAGGCCGAATTATATAAATTAGCATCTTTTTTTCTAAGGACTGGAAGTTAGTGTGTGTTCATGGACCATTCATGTCGTTTAAGCTGCCACATCATATGAAGTGTCCTTCTTACGTAGCATAGAATAATATGCCAAAACATTGAAGTTGAAAAGCCTGGGGCCTTTCTGACTGAAATGGAAATATCTGCAGTTAATATTTGGTTGTCCCATCTCCTCCCACAGATCTGGATGCTTCCCTGGCCAGTAAGAACCACCAGGAAGTCAGGAGCTACGTGCGGCAGCTTCACGTGATTGACAGTCAGAGGGCCCTGTCCCACCTCTCCCATAAACTGGAGCCCCGCAGGGCATAGGCTGTTACAACATAACACTCGTGGTGCTGCTCCAAACATAACCTTGCTTGATGTGTAATGCCCCGCCCACCTCATCCAAGCCCTACCCCCAACCACAAGATGACACCCTTCAGTAGAAGCCTTTTCAGGTGTTCCAAAGAGATGGGTATCTTCATTGATTGTTTACAGCAAGCAGCATGGACAAGCAGTGGGCTCCAGAGATGTTCAGAGTTGTGCCTCCACAAATAATTATTCCGGATTGTTCTGAAACAGCATCCAGAAATATTAAAACATGGAGTTCCTGTATTGTCATTTTCCAAATGTGTCTGTAGATCAGAATTAGAGAGTTTCTTTGGTTGGCAGATACATTTCTTCGATTGGCAGATAAACTGGCTTAATATTATACTCTTAAACAATGCTTGGATAAAAAAAAATGTGTTATGGTTGACATAACAAATGACTTTCATTATACTTTTTCTCACGGAGTGTGTGGATCAGGCTGCATAAACTCAAGAGTGGGTTTTTTTTGTGTTTTATACCGTGATTTGATACTGTGATATAATGACCATTAAAAACAGGTCTTTTGACTTCCTCTCGGGGGTATAAAGCCAGTTATGTGATAGTCGCTGAGCATTATGTCACTCACCCAAGCACTTAGCACAATCCATGTGTCTGTTCATTAATTCATATTTACAAATATTTTCGTTTCCATGATTGTCACACACGTAATGTAGGCTATTACCATGGATGTCATCATTCAATGCATTTACACTGAAGAGGACCTTTTTATGGAGGAAATGTACTGATTACACGTTGTGGGGTATTGGCTACGAATGGGGGCCTATTTGGATTTTTATTGTATGTGTATGGTGTAAATAATGTAAACCTATTAAATGTATTGCCTGAAAAAAATGTTGTCGCTTAATAATTTGCTTAGTTGTGCAACCACTATGCTTTATTTTACCGAGGAGCGGAGTGAAGGATTTCTCGCTTTCTCCTCCAAGGGGAGCTGTTGTCATCTGATTTTGTTTGCACAGTTTCGAAATACGGGACTATATTGGTATAGTTGTGGTTCAGGAAGAAGTGCAGCCGCCGGAGAAACCAGCGTGCAGCGTGGATCTTCACGAGTTTCGTCTTCTCTGAAGTTTAGACACTGATTTCCCACGATTGTGAGCCGGCTTGTGGAATTACCTGCAGAAAACCGAAAAGGTATGTTTGCAGACTGAATGTCCATTAAGTGGTTCTAGCGACGAAAAACCCGTGTAAACTTTTCTCATCGACCGGAATGCAGTACGGATCGCTGGGAGAGATTTGATACTGCTACGCATTTTACAGTGCTCAATGTTCCCATGCTTCCTGCTAGTACTGGCATGTACAGGTTGATTAGATAAGAAAGTGTCACGATTGCTAGCATTTAAAGGCAAATGTCCCCCGGATGTCCACTTTCTGTTTGACATTGCCGAGTAATTCTAGTTCGTCGAGATATGCATGTTATTGCAGACACATAAAGGTGAGAGGCACTCTCCGTAAGTGAAGCTTACTTTGGTCTGATTAGTTTAATCAGTATAGGTTTTATTTATTGTTATGTTTTTTTTTTTGGTGTGAGATCTCAAAGACTAAAAATACTTGAGATCGATCCGTTGTGTGAATTACAATGGGCCGGATAAAGGCGTGTTTTGGATATTCCGGGCACCTTTAAAAAAGCAGCCGGGCAGTTCGCATTTGACCACAACTTCCCTTATTGATGGTTTATTCCATTATTACTTGAGTAATAATGGAATAAACTTCACTTCTCTTGTAGACGTTCATATAAGACATTTCCTAGCTTTTCACCGATGTACTTATTTTTAATCACGCCCGCGAGCACCTCTGCGCTTTAGTGCCGAGCAACTCCAGGGTTGTTCGCGCGAGTCCCATCTTCGCCCTGTATGCATGAGATTGTCACTATTCTGTTTTTGTAATATATATGTTTGTTAATCCAATTATTCTTATTAAATATTCTCTTCATATACTGCTCAAGGGATAGAGGGTTCACTGGGTATAGCTGGGGTTCAAATCCAGCCTCTGCCATGTGTGCGTGGAGTTTCTGTGATCTCTCCATATCATGCAGGCTTCCTCTGAGAGTCTGCATTCAGGTTAACCTGCATCGGTAATCTGGCTGTAGCGGAGTCACTGCTAATACCTAAATGTAACTGGAGGGTGGTACACCCGGTAAGGCCATGGGTTTCACTCTGTGACAATGAAGGCATTTTCGGGGGGGCTGAATAGCCCCTTAAAAACCACCATCACAAAGCGAGGCTGAAAATCATATGATGCCATAACCAGACAGCAGTTTTATGAAATGTGTTATTATTATTATTATTATTATTATTATTATATCAGATTGAATCAGTCTGAATTGTCACATAGAAATAATGGAAATGTGCATGTAGAGATTAGAGTCTGTTTTGGGGTTTGTGTGCAGTGACCACTGCAGGCTGAGCCACATGGCTGCACCCAGTATGATGTCATTTGTGTCACACGTTGTGCTGTAGTATCCGTTTCCCATATGCATGGGGGTTTAAATAAATGTTTCTCACGTTCAGAATGATATCACTAACTTTTGTTCCTCTTTATCTCCATTAACCAAACCAGGCTGTTTGTTATGTGCTATTTGTGTGCGGCTTGGACAGAAGTGCTAAATAAATAATGTAAATGTAAGCCCGTGGTTCCATGTTCCTGCAGATATTGAAAATACAGCAAAATGTTTGTGGGTTTTAGTCATGTGATCATGGCACAGACAGAGAGAGAGAGAGAGAGAGAGAGAGAGAGAGAGAGAGAGAGCGCGCACATGCCTGGGGTACCACTGGCCTCATGCCACCCGAAAGAGGATCCTCGTCGTCCACGTGGTCTTGGTGAGGCCCTGGGAAGGCATTGTGGGTCAAAGCAGGTGGAACTTGCCAGAAAAGCTCTGGTCCTGGTTGAGTTTATCAGAGGAGGTTAGGCAGGGATATCAGCCTGGGGATTAAAGCCTGAGCTGGAGGGTTACTGTCCTGACGTGAAGGTTTAGTCCTGCTGTGTGGAGCTGAGGGTGTACACCTCACCCCGGAATCACAGGCCTGTCTCCGGCTTGGAGTGTGTCCTCTGTGCCTTGTTTTGCTCCTTTTCTTAAGCAGAGTTTCAGTGTGTTTCTCTTCTGCCAGTCCCAGGGGGGTCATTATGCCATGTCGGCTGGCGGCGTCTCCTTCGTGCAGATCCGGTTCAACGATATCATCTTCTACGAGAACTGCGGCGGGGGCAGCTTTGGCAGCGTCTACCGTGCCAGATGGATCTCGCAGGACAGAGAGGTGGCAGTGAAGAAGCTGCTGAAGGTGGACAACGAGGTACCCATAATGAATTATCGGCCGTCATTAATTACCTGTTTAACGAACACTTTAACCTCCTCCACGCTCGGCTGTGTAGTATGTAGTGTCTCTCTGTGTTGAAAGGCCCTCGTGCAAGAAGGTCGTCTTCCTCCTGAAGGTGTTTTAGGCCCAATTAGGGATCTACTGTATATTAGGTTCCCAGTCTTCTTATATCATCTGAATCAGGCGATTCTTCCCTTTGTTTGTATCACATCTCAGGTTAACGTGTCAGATCACAGTTATTTCAGCGGCGCTTTACTGTAAACGTGCAAGCAGCGTATCGAGACACATCCCGTGGAGCTAGTTAATGCTGCCCTCAGCGCCCCTCTGTTTTCATGCCTCTCGCAGTGCCTTTGACAGTTTACATTCCTGCGTGTTTTGTGCCCCTAGGTGGAAATCCTCAGCGTTCTCAGTCACAGAAACATTATTCAGTTCTACGGAGCTATTCAAGAGGCACCCAACTACGCCATCGTCACAGGTAAGGCTGCGTTTTCTGTCCCCTTTGTGAAGTATGTGCCTGTGTATTGTCCTAGGATAAGCGTGAGCTTAACAGCAATAATCAGCCCCCTGTTTGCACGCCTCTGCTTGTCCTCTGCGTTGAGATGGCTTGTAGTCTGCTTAATGGTACCGTTGCCGCTGTTCAGTGCTCTCGTAAGATCAGACCAGTGATGCTACTATGGAAGCCGTCAGGTCACCAGCTGTTCCCATGGGGGCCCATTTCACTCAGGTCCTGTCTGTCCACCGTCTCCATGTGTTTTGCTGATTTCAAACAAATGTAACTCATTGTATTTATTTCATGCAGCCAACAAAGTGTTTTGTTTTAGACTTTTTGTCTTGTTTCTTTTCATGAAAATTTTGTAGCTATGTGTGACATTTAAACAAACATCTTAATTTTCAAAGTAAGCAAGGATATTATACAAACATTTATCATGTCCAATTTTTAGTACTCGTCAAACGACGAAACCAAATGAATGCTGTCCATAATTTTGTTGCCATTTTATGTTTCTTTGGTTTTAAGGAAGTAATACTGAAATATCATTGCTATATTCATCTGCAGTCACCACCATCTGCTAGTTTAAGATCTGTGGCAATCAGGTTAACATTTTTGGTTGAAGCAGTGGAGTATAAGGACATAATAAATTTACAAATGAGAGGAGGCCATTCGGCCCATCAAGCTCGTTTGACAGCTGAGGGACACTGTGGTTGAGGACAGCATTTTTAATTAGGACATCAAAAGGGTGCAGCTGGGTATGGAAATACAGATCAGATTCTGACTCCTTCCATGTGCACTTTCCACGTGTAGCGTCACTGTTTCTGAGAGGAGACCCTCACTAAGAAGATCTTCAACCCTAGTGGGCTCCTTTTGATGTTTCTCCAAAAAGGCTTTAAGATCTGTGCTGAGAGGGATTTCTCTCTTTTTATAAAACAAGTTGGCAGGTGTTGGTTGCAGAGCAAGACCATCTATCCCATATATAAAGGAGAGTCAGTTTCATCATCCCTTCTGACAGCTGCCATGTGATTATGAGACATTTCACTAGTCATTCCTCTGTTTATCAAAGCAAAATCCAATTAGTGCCAGGTAAAGGAAAATGTTTGCAGGAGGCTTGACCCTGGAATTACTACAGCCATAAGAGCAATTATAAATGATCTGTCATGGTTTATGTATTAGTGACATACACCCGTACTTTATAGCATGTGATATTCATCAGGAAAGCCTTTGTTTGACTGATACCCCAGGATGGCTCCAGTCCCGAAGGAGACTGTTAATGATTACCAGCAATCATTGTCCATAAGCCCCAAGCTAAAATGAAATATTGAATCAAGTCATTATATGCTCTCACTCTGTCGCCATTGTTTGATTTATTTTGGGAAACTTAATTCAGGCAAAAAATGTAGAGCTGTTTATATGAATTGTACCGTTTAATTTTGCCATTTCTGAACAGATTCATTTTTAAAAAAGTAACATGTGACTTAAACCCCCAAGGCTGAAGTAAAATTTAAAGAGCAGTGTTCCTGGGGCGGAGGAGATTGCTTTTTTTCATAGGCTTGTCAGGAAGTTTCAACATTGAAGTATTGAGCAAAAGGTTATAGGGAGATAATTATCTGTGGAATGTGCCTGTAAAATGTCTTGTACACGTGTTTTCCTGATAATAAAGGATATCACTGATTTACTGGAAGTGTCCTGGTGACCAGAAGATTTTCATAGAACCACTGTCAGGTGAGGCCGGGTCAGGTTGGGGAGCATGCGCTGGTGCAACTTGTTGTACCACATGATGAAATGCCTGGGGATCCCCTGGGTCACTGTGGCTGTATCAAGTGATATGATCACATTTGCCATCTGGGCTGAGCTGGGGTGAGGTTGCAAGGAGTCGCGGTCTGGGATTGACTCTTATACTGTCTCAAGAAAGATGACAGCTGGGATTTTTTTCCCCAGAGTCTCCGCTTTTGTGTCAGGTCAGAGCTGATTTGCATGATTTAAGCCTGTGTTTGTCAGGGCATGCGGGGATTTGCATTAGCCCAACAGCAGCTTCCTGTCTTCCCATCATTGGCTCGTTCTCTCAGTCGGCACTGCCTATTACTAAATTACCGACCTGAGGTCTTTCATAGTGGAAATAGCAGGGGTTTCTTTTTGAGCACCACTTGGTTTCTGTCTGACCCCTGGCCTGACTGTGTGACCTCCCACGGCTCTAGTGTATATTCTCTGCAGCCAGCTTCAGCAGTGCCCAAGAAAGTGGGGTAAAAAACATTGCATTAACTTTTGAGGAATCTTTGAAGAATATATGGAGCAAAATTATTTGCACCGCTGAAGATGATCTTAAATAACACCAAAGACATTTGCATTCTTGATGGAGAAAAGATGTCTTAATGTGGCTCCTGTTGTTGTCTGTGAGTACCTCCTGTTTTGCTGGGATATGTAGGTATCACATAGGTGCAAAATCCCTTTGTCATTCATCAACATAATGATGACACTTTATTGATCCCATGGGTTCAAACCAGTGACCTCCCAGTCAGCTTAGCCTGCTGAGCTACATGCTGCCCTTTGGGTAAATCAAAATGAGATTAATGGTTAATTTTTACAGATTAGGTGGCTGTTATAGATAGATTGAGAGATTGTTAGAAATACCATTGTGCACAATTAGGGCAATGATTAAAAAAAACAATAGTTATGGAATAGCTGAAAATTTACTTGGATGAAGACACACTGCCTCTATGCACTGTGAACTTACATCTATTGGGGCTGTAATGCAGTGGTGCCTGCGATTCACGAACGCTGTGGTCTACAAACAATTTGGACCAAAATTTTGTGAAAAAAAAATGCATTGGATCACGTACAAATTTTGGTCAGCGAACAGATTCCTCGACCAGGTTCCTCTTTTTATGCTAGTGTAGCACCAACAGGGCACATGTCCCAGCATGCCCCGCGTGCAACTGTAAATAGAAGGACCACAACAGGCAACCAACGAGCACCGAACCCAAATACACAGATGGGAAACACAAGGTTGTAAGACACCGAACTGCACGATGCACACACGGTGGAAGATTTATACATGCTAAATACACGCGAGGATTGGACTGGGTACACAAAAGACACGGGCAAACACACGCGTGACAATAGGGAAATGCAACCATTAACATTAACAACAACAACAACACTACCACAAGGGCTTTAAGGACTGTTAATAAAGCACGTGATTTCCCCGGCAAGCAATCTCCATGTCTCTCTCTGCTCCCGCGATGCCTCGGTCAGCCCATCGCCACACTATATTGTGTTTTTCTTTTTTACTATAAAATCTAGAAAATTAATTAACAAAAATTATTATTTGGTAGGGTTGTGAACTAATTCATCGAATTTCAGTGCTTTCTTATGGGAAAAATTGCCTTGGTTCGCGTACAAATTTGTTCACGACCACTTTCCTGGAACGGATTGTGACATGAGACACAGATGGAACTCTTTGGTAATGCACACCACTTACACACCTGGCAAACAAGAGAGGGACTGCCTACAAAGACAAGCACCTACTGCCTACGGTCGAATATGGTGGTGGGCCCTTATGAAGGTCAACTGCATCATGAATTCCATAAAATACTGGGACATTTTAACTAAAAATTTAGCGGTTTTACTGTTTGGAAAAAAAATACAGGGTTTTTGCGCTACTGTTTTACCTCAGAATATGATTTATTGGATTTGTGGTTCATTTCATAATTAATATTTACATTAATATTCATATTCGTGTGGGTTACCAATAATTCTGGAGTTGACTGTATAAGGGCCCCCAGAGTTATTTATAATGACTCACTTTGACGAACTTAAAGGCCTCGGTGTTGATCACAATCGATGATACCCAGGCTGAGGCATATAAAGGACTGTGTGATCTCGATGGAGGATACTCACATTGACGCACTTACAGTACTTTGCGTGTGATCCCGATGGAGGATACTCATATTGACGCACTTACAGTACTCGGCGTGTGATCCCGATGGAGGATACTCGCATTGACGCACTTACAGTACTCGGCATGTGATCCCGATGGAGGATACTCACATTGATGCACTTACAGTACTCTGCGTGTGATCCCGATGGAGGATACTCGCATTGACGCACTTACAGTATTCGGCGTGTGATCCCGATGGAGGATACTCACATTGACGCACTTACAGTACTCTGCGTGTGATCCCGATGGAGGATACTCGCATTGACGCACTTACAGTACTCTGCGTGTGATCCCAATGGAGGATACTCATATCGACGCACTTACAGTAGTCGCCGTGTGATCCCGATGGAGGATACTCGCATTGACGCACTTACAGTACTCGGCGTGTGATCCCAATGGAGGATACTCACATTGACGCACTTACAGTACTCTGCGTGTGATCCCGATGGAGGATGCTCACATTGACGCACATACAGTATTCGGCGTGTGATCCCGATGGAGGATGCTCACATTGACGCACTTACAGTACTTTGCGTGTGATCCCGATGGAGGATACTCGCATTGACGCACTTACAGTACTCAGTGTGTGATCCCAATGGAGGATACTCGCATTGACGCACTTACAGTACTCGGCGTGTGATCCCGATGGAGGATACTCACATTGACGCACTTACAGTACTCGGCGTGTGATCCCGATGAAGGATACTTGCATTGACGCACTTACAGTACTCGCCGTGTGATCCCGATGGAGGATACTCGCATTGACGCACATACAGTACTCGGCGTGTGATCCCGATGGAGGATGCTCCTGTCTGTGCTTTCTCTCCTCTTTAACTGAGGAGATACTGAAGAGAGATGGTGTGATTTAGAAATATACTGTAATGAAAGCAAATCAAAACTTATACAAGGTTATTGGGACAATCAAAGCAATGAGTTGCCACTCATTTTTACGCATTATAAAGATGATATTTTTGTGTTTTGTAACAGAATATGCAAGTAGAGGTTCTTTGTACGAGTATCTGTCCAGCGTTGAGAGTGAGCAGATGGACATCAGACAAATCATGACCTGGGCCATGGAGATAGCCAAAGGTAGGAAGCATTCCCGACCTCTTTGTTGTTCATGTAATCGATCAGCTGAGGGCTGAAGTGCAGGTTCTTACCGTCTTACGAGCTTCTGCTTGAAGTTGTAAATCAACCTTCCATACATTTTCCATCACTGCTTATCCAGTACAGGGTCTCAGTGAGCCTGGAAGCTAATCCAGGCAGATATGCAAACTCCACACACAGGACCAGGGATACCAATGGGTCCCATAACCCTGGAGGTGTGAGGCCAAATAAGCCACCTACTCGCTTATAAATACAAAACTAATTATCAGAACAGTATGATGGCATTTTTTCAAGTTGTTTATTAATGAATCTGGTGCATCTATACCTGCTCATAGTGCAGCATAGCCATAATAGCAGAGCACCCTAGACACAAACCACTTCCTGTTTGCCGAGCGCCGTCATTGTGTCTTTCTTTTGGTGTGGGCCAGATGTGACCCCGCCAGGGCTCATGCTAATCAAAGTCTCAGGTACCGCATATTTTGTGCTGTATGGGTGCAGGTTCCAAATAACATTTGTTATTTACTTGCCATCTCCACTGATGTTGTACATTAAAATCTTTGTTTCTTATAGGAATGCACTATTTGCACTCAGAAGCTCCAATAAAGGTCATCCACAGAGATCTGAAGTCCAGGAACGGTAAAAAAAAAATATATAATTAGTTATAATTATATATAGATAATTAGTTTTATTCTAAATCAGGGGTAGACAATTTTATCCTCAAAGGGCCAGTGTGTATCCAGGATTTTGAGATAACCTTTAGGTCATCTGCTCAAACCCAGATGTGAGGACTCTTCAGCCAATGAGTCCTCTAATTAGTAATCTAATTAGAGAGTTGCAGAGAAAACCTGCAAACACAATGGCCTTTTCTGGATAAGATTGTCTAACGGTGTTCTTAATCAAAGCAAATAGAAATAGGATGACTTGTTGTTTTGATAAATGTAAAGAGTAAGGGGAAGCAGGGAAAATTTGTATTGTATATTTTAATCATATATTATCTCTAAAGTGGTTTTATTGTGGTTTTATCTTATTTGTTGTCACTGATGTGAAATCCCTGTATTGTGCTGCAGTGGTGATGACCGCAGACAAAGTGCTGAAGGTATCAGCTTTTTTCTGAGCGAGTTTTTCCCTCTGTCAGTTTTCCATTGGCCCTGCGGCGTCCAGTGTCACGCTGAATGGCCCCTGTCTCTCATGTGTCACAGATCTGCGACTTTGGCGCCTCTAAGTTCCACTCGCACACCACACACATGTCCCTGGTGGGCACCTTCCCATGGATGGCTCCTGAGGTGATCCAGAGCCTGCCTGTGTCAGAGACCTGTGACGCATACTCCTACGGAGTGGTGAGTGAGCTCGCGAGGTTGCCTGCGGATTCCAGGTCTGACTGCTGTGCTTGTAAATCACTGAGACACTTGTAGGGGGTTTGGCCTGCTGGGCTGCAGAGTCACACAAGGGCTTGCTGATGGTACTGGCTCACGTCATTTGTATGTCACTGTAGAGTTGCTCCATTTCATTCCTGAGGCACATTTAAAGATTAATGGACATTAATTCGGGAAACTCGGTCATGGGCCTTGTAATTTAAGACACATGTTACTGGAACGCCTCACAGGTCCTGTGGGAGATGCTCACCCGTGAGGTTCCCTTCAAAGGTCTTGAGGGCTTGCAGGTGGCCTGGCTGGTCGTAGAGAAAAATGAGGTACGTTCCTATGGTGACTCCTTGCTCTAAATGCTTCTCCTGCACCCTGCAGGTAGGTTTTCTGGTTGGTCTGAAGGACCACCATCATTCAACCAGTGGAAGAGCATGCTTAATCATTAGATCTGGGGACTGGATGTAGCTTTGTCTCCTTGGAGCTCTTCACTGAGTTCTGAACCTGAACCTGATTTCCCTGAAATGCTGACTCTCCATCCAGAATAACAGGCTCCCAGGTACGGCAGTAACATAACCCTGTCTGCCTATGACCTTTTAGGACAATGGTGTCTTTTTGTAGACTTCGAGACAATGACATGCCATGTAAGATAAGATGAGTTCTAATTTTATCTACCCATGTATTTATAATTGTTTTCTCCATCCAGCGCTGCATAGTAATATCCAAAAAAGGACAATTTTAACACTTAATCCCATTATAAGATGGTAACTGAGTAACAATTTAATAGGTCTTTTTCAAAATTTTCAGAGGCATTTTAAGGGGGCCAAAATGGAACCGATTACATTTTAGGACGAACAAATACTATCGTTATATATGATTATGCTAATCATAATGAACTGAATCATGTGCTCTCTACTACCGGGTATGGCCCCAACGACTGCCTTGCAGAGGCTGTTTCTGCCTCGCTGTGGTCCTAGACACATTCAGATGATTACATCTGAAAGAGGTTTGCATACAGTATGGGATGTTTCCAGCAACATCTCCAAGTCTGGCATAACAGAGCTGACAGAGTCTTATCAACTACTCTCTCTGCAGTACTGGTCTCTCCAGTGCTGGTGTACTTTATTGGAAAACTAAAATGTTCCCTAACCACCCACTATGTTTTTTGTTTTGAGCATTTGTGCTGATTGATAAATCGTTTTCCCATCGCGGTGAAATGGACATGTCTGATAAACAAAAAAAAAAAACTGCCTGAAACATGTTGACTGAGAAAAATCATTTTATTTACAAACACCATGCATTCACACTCAGCATGTGAACATTTGACCTGTCAGATTGAGCTGTCATGAGAAATCTCTTCCACTGTAGAGATTCCTTCGTCTTGTTACGTGTTGATCAGTTGTTTAGCCGATGACACAAGTGTGATGATTAATGTTATTGGTGTAACAGTTTTGAAACAGAGACCATAAAACAGCGATACAAACCTTCACAATCTTGTGATGTGGTTCTGGAAGACGGAGCCATGACATCCGTCCCCCCAGTCATAACCAGATGGTACATCTGTTATTGTTTATTATTATTATTTTTCATTTCACAATTAACACAATGACACATGTAAATCACAAAATTTATTATTCTGTTTAATGTTTAAAGTCATCACAAGCAGTACATTTTGTAAATATTACACATTATGCCTTTTATTGTCTTTAAATGCACTATTTTGGTCAAATCTTGATTGAAAATCAAGTTTAAAAATCAGCTTTTTCATGAGTGCTTCATGCGCTCTGAGCCAATCATAATCATTTTCATTTACAGTGCTGGATTGGGGTCAATAGTTTTGATAATTTGAAAAAAATAATTGAAATTGAAAGCTTCAGTTTTGATGTTGGAACTTCAAAAAATACAACAACGTATTCAAACTAAACTTTACTATAAGTTCTTTCAATTTAATTACAATTTTGATTTCATTATGTATTTGTGTTTTAGTTTAATTTTTCATGTTTTGTTATTTGAGGTCTTCTTCTTTAAGATCGTATTTTTTCAGCTTCAGAGTTCTGGTGTAGGGGTGTGGAATCAACCGAGAGGAGCGTGGAATAATGAGTGACAGCATGAGTAGGCTGAGGACCTACATTGCTAGATATTAAACAATATCAAAACCACAACCATATATATCGTAAATTTTATTCATTAACGTCAAATATGTAGTAGTGACATCCATAAATCCTCAACAAGCGCTGCTCGCAAGGACACTTGGGCAAGGACACTTTCAACTGTGGAATAGACTATTAGGCACAATCGGGTACATTTGCCAAAAGCATGGTTACTAACTATGTTAGCAACTTGCATAGTTGGAACCATGCAACTGATTGGGTCCAACTATGTAAGTTGTTTTTATGTGAACTTTTGGGAAACGTAAACCTATCCCAGATTCCGTTACTCAGTGAGTTTGGTGTTAAAGTTAGTCTAATGCAGGGGTGCCGGAATAATTTCGCCATTTTCCACGTAGATCACAAGATATGCTAATAGATAATATTTTATATTACTGGTTGCCAACCAGTTGATCATAGTCAGCAAAAGCCCCCCTCCAGCAAAATATACCGTCGTGAATTAGTAGCTCACCACTGTAAAGTAGCTCTCACTATAAATACATTTGGAAGCATCCGATTCTGATTGTGACGAAAGTCTGTTTTATGGTTGACAGCTAAAAGAAACCATTAGTAAATGTGCCCACCCCAAAAGCCCTTGTGAACAGTGTTTGGATTTATGGATGTCACTACTATGTATTCTATACGTTAATAAACATATAATACAAGATATGGTTGTGGCTTTGGTACTGTTTGGCATCTAGTACAAGCAGATACTGAAGGCAGCAATGGAGATCTTCAGCCTTTTGTTATACCACGACCCTCTCAGTTGATACCACACCCTTCTCGGTTGATGCCACGCCCTTCTTGGTTGATGCCACGCCCCCCTCTCGGTTGACACCACGCACGCCCCCCTCTCGGTTGACATCATGCCCCTCTTGGTTGATACCCCACACCTACGCCAAATCAGTGCCAAAAGTATGACACTAAAATAATATGTGAAAATGAAAAAAAGTCTAAAATTGGAAGAAATAATATTTGAAACTGTAAAAAAAAAAAAAAGACCTGAATCTGAAATATCAAAATATATATGCAACTGAAAATGAAAATAAAATATTTATTCAAAAAAATCAAGAATTATTTTTACTTTGAATACCTTGTGTTTTTTAAAGTTCAGCATTAAAACATGAATTTTCAATTTCAATTTTTTTTTTCAAATTAAAACTATTGGCCTTGATTTATATTCATCCTTGCTGCTTAAATCATTCATAGACTGGATTGCGAGAAATTTATTTTGAATTCCTTTTTTTGCTTTCTAAATATCGCAATATTGATCACAAAAAATCACATTGTGATATCTGAAAAACAGCAAGCTAGCACCGAGCTAAACATAACTTGTCTCAAACTAAAATCCCCCCAGCTGGAAATGAACAACAAAACATTTCTGTGGGAAGAAGTGTGATGCTACCAAGCAAACCAGTTGTTGTGGCCTGCAAGAGTTTATGTAAAGAAATTGTTTTTAAAAAGTTCATCATTACAAAAAATCATTTAAGCAACATGTTTTATTAGATATGTAATGTATATTTTTCTCAATAGCGACATGGTTTATTGATTATGACTATATATTTAGCTCCATGGCGACATTTTCATTGATTATTACCATACGTTTACGACGTTTTTAAAAAGGTGTTTTTATTAATTATGAAAAAATTGTTTACAGTCATATTTTGCTTAATTTTCTCTTGATTTAGTGGCAATACTCTATTTCAATTTTCTGAATGAACACATTTCTTGACAAGGGTAGAACCTAAATTCCAAAAAAACAAACCATTGCTAATTGTGGCTGTGGGTTTGCTGTGGCTAATCCTGGTTACAATCTGTCATAATGAGTGGTCTGGGAACATTTTGGTTTTCTAATAAATTGCACCAATACTGGAGAGAGTCGCTGATAAAAACCAGGGCTGTCTGGCAGCTATATTGAATTTGAATGTTGCTGAAAACACGAGATGACGTGTGTATGACCGGACTGGAGCAAGCCTGAAACAGTCTCTGCAAGTTAGTTTACAATGTTATATTTTCGATTTTTACAAATTTTATACATTTTTTACAATATGCGGATAACTGAGTCTTGTTACTCAGACACGTCGACAGACGCATTGCCTCTGGTTTACAAGTTTTCCTAATTGTTTTTCCGGTTTTAATAATAATAAATTACAACAAATTCTGTTATCCCTGCTGTACCAAAATTGCACCAAACCGTGAACCCAAAACCCAGGTTTGTACTAATCCGTGAATTGTGGACCATTATACCCCAATACTAAACATGAAAAATTGTGAAAACGGCTACTTAGTTTACACATCCACTTCTTGCATGGTCTTCTCCTTCTTTTTTCATTGGACAGCTTTCTATATACAAACAATATGACTTTAACATTCCTTCACATAAATCTAAAGGACCAAATGCATACTGAAAGAAACAAAAACAGAGAAAAGACAAATCAAACAATTGAGATAATATTAAATATTAAGGTGCTAGGGCTTTCTTTGTAAAATATATTTTTTTCTATTATACTAAACCAGGGGTGGGCAATCTTATCCACAAAAGGCCGCTGTGTATGCGGGTTTTTGCTGCAGCTCCCTAATCATATTACTAATTAGAGGACTGATTGATTGAAGAGTCCTCACACTTGGGTTTGAACAGCTGACCTACAGGTTATCCCAAAATCCTGCATAGACACCAGCCCTTTGCAGATAAGATTGGCCACCGCTGTACTAAACAGTGTCAATGCACTTTTATTGTTCATAATTTTAAGGGCTTTTGCGTAATTCATTAAGAAACAAATTAACTTAGGTTTCACATTCATATATTTGGATTTGCATAAATACAATTTTAAAAATAAGGATTTTATTGATCAGAAAGTCATCTTTGTTATTGTCCATGATGAGACCTCTTCTCTTTCTCATCGCACTGAAAGCAGTAGAAGGAGAATTCCTTCTTTTTTTTTGATTGTTTCAGATTGGTTAAAACAGAGATGCACAATGCTGCGGCATACTGGTTCGTTCTTGGGTTGGCCCCAGAAGCAGTATTATCACATGATTGCTATGAAAAATGTCATGACTTAACAAGCGGACAGATCTCTGCACCTTGTTGGCTGGAATTGAGCTCTCCCCCCTCCCCCCAAGTGTGTGGCTTGGCTCAGCCTGTTATTGTTCAAATCTCAGGGTTGGCAAAGTGATTTCACTCTCAAATAATGTAAAGCTTATCTGTATTATATTACTGTTTCGGTTGTTAACGTTTAATTTAGGAGAGAAGCTTTAGGATTCTTGTGTAACCAATCAAACCAGTTTAGACTGTTTATTTTATGAACACACGTTGGCTCTTTTCACATTGCAGAGGTTAACTATCCCCAGCAGCTGCCCAGCCAGTTTTGCTGACTTGATGAGGAAGTGCTGGTTGACTGAGCCCAAGGTATGGCGCCCCCATGTGTCCAGGATGATCACAGTGTGCAGCCAGTACTGCAGGCACAGCCTTATCTATACACTGTAACTACTCTCGACAACATGCCAGCTTGATGTTTCCTGCTTGCTGAGTCAAGCGAAAACATGTTTGATGCTCTTTGACAAACATACCCAGAGGGCAGGTCTAAGATGTTCGAAACTGCTGTTCAGTGTAACCTGTTTGTTTGGTAGACGCAGGCTTGCACACATTGCACACACATGTCTGTAAATGTGCCTGGGAATTGTGGGGCAGCATGGGGTTTACCCACAGGTTTGGGTTGTAGCAGTAACTGTAAGTGAATGATCGTGGAGCTGAGCAACAGAGTAACAAGAGCTCATTGTTTGTCAGGGTCAGTTCAATGAAGAATGAAGGCTTTGTCAGGCAAGCCAATAGCCTGCCCGATGGAACCAATAAGGCCTGTCCCACAGAGAAGGGGACAAAAGCTATATATACCCTAATATATTCTTCGTTCATCCAACTTTCACCTGCTTTTTCAGTAAAAAAATAAAGGTCATGGTGTAGCCTCTCCCAGGAAACAGGGGGCCCAGGGCTGGGGACACCCTGGAAGGGGTGCCAGTCCATCCCAGGGCTGGGGACTGGGGTTCGAGTCTCTGCCCTGGCTCCATGTGTGTGGAGTTTGTATGTTTTCCCTGTATCATTTCCCCCTCCCCCCACAATCCAACAACATGTTACGGTGAACGAAATTACAAGATTGTCTGTAGGTGTGAATGGTGTTGGTGCCCTAATCTAGGTTATTCCCTGCCTGTGAATGGTGTTGGTGCCCTATCCTAGGTTATCCCCTGCCTGTGAATGGTGTTGGTGCCCTATCCTAGG